>CM035172.1:119106058-119534380 GCA_020205615.1 Panax quinquefolius | reverse complement strand
AAAAGAATATTCCCCGACACAACTAATATTTTATATCAACTTGCTTACTTTGCAATTTTTTTTTCATATATTACCCTTAACTTTAAACTTTTATCAATTTAACTATTTACCAAAATAGAAAAATTGAATACTTTTATTTCATAAAATTCGGGGTCTCATATTTATGGTCAAGATATATCTCACACTCTCCGTAAAGATAATGTCTCCAAATCTTCAGGGCAAACACTACCGCAGCCAACTCTAAGTCATAAGTCGGATACCCCTTTTTGTAATCTTTTAATTGTCGTGATGCATACGCAATAAATCTGCCGTTCTGCATAACCACACAACCTAGTCCTTTATGCGATGCGTCACTATACACTACAAAAATTCCACTATCATCGTGCAATGATAACAACCAGGTCTTTGTTTAACCTCCTCTTCAATTCGTAAAAACTTTCCTCACACTTCTCTGTCCAAACAAACTTAACCGCCTTCCTGGTTAAATTCATCAACGGGGTTGCGATCTTAGAAAAGTCCTGAATAAAATGCCTATAGTAACTTGCCAACCCTAAGAAACTCCTTATCTCTGACGGTGTCTTTGGCTGATCCCAGTTTACTACAGCTTCAACTTTTGATGGATCTATCGAAATTCCATCTTTATCAATAACATGCCCGAGAAACTGTACACGTTCCAACCAAAACTCACATTTTGAAAATTTTGCGTATTTTGCGTACAACTTCTCCTTTCTCAATGTTTCCAACGTCACTCTTAAGTGTTCAACATGTTCTTCCTTGGTCTTAGAATACACCAGGATATTATCAATAAACACCACCACAAATTTATCTAAGAATGGTTTAAACACCCTGTTCATCAAATCCATGAGCAGCTGCAGTGCATTGGTTAAACCAAATGACATAACCGTAAACTCGTAATGACCATACCGAAGTTCTAAATGTCATCTTCGACGTCTTCTCGGCCTCACCTTCAATTGATGATAACCACTCCTCAAGTTTATCTTTGAAAATATCTCTGCACCCTTCAGTTGATCAAATGAATCGTCGATTCTTGGTAATGGATACTTATTTTAATCGTAACCTTATTCAATTCTCGATAGTCAATGCGAGCCACATCGATCCATCCTTTTTTCTTAACAAATAACACTTGGCGCTCCCATGGCGATACGCTTCACCGGATATACTTCTTGTCGAGCAATTCTTGCGATTGCACCATAAACTCTTTCATCTCTAATGACCATTCTCAGATGGTGCCTTAGATATCGAACTGTTCTTGGTACTAAATCAATCACGAACTCAATTTGTTGATCTGGCGGAAGACCCTAGAAATCGTCTGGAAATACGTCTCGCAAAATCTCTTATGATCAGTATCTCTTCTAACTTCGTTCTTTTTTTTGTGTATCAACAACATAAGCTAAGTATCCTACACATCCTTGTCTTAAAAACTTCTTGGCTTGCATCATCGTCAGACAACTTGCTTGTCGAGGTGACTTGCTACCATAAAACACAATCTTGACGGTGTCATAAGGTTAACACACTTTCTTTGGCAATCAATTCTCGCTCCGTGATTGAATAATCAATCCATTCGAAGATAACATAAAACTCCCCCAGTCTAATTGGTATCAAGTTTACCCTCATCTCTTGACCCTTTATAACCACTCTACAATTCTTATATATGAATCTAACAGGAATCACTTCCTTATTTGCAATCTCTATGCTCAAGGGATAATCTAATTCTTCCTGAGGCAAATCTAAATTTTGAGCAAATTCATCGGATATAAATGAACAAGTAGCACCCGAATCAAACAGTACATAAGCATTAATACCATTAATTAGAATGATACTTGACACCACATCCTTAGACTAAACAACATCTTGCACAGTCATATTGAAAGTTCTCGCAGTAGGTCGGCTTGACTGAGCTGGTCCAGAGATAGTCAATGCACCACCACTGTTGTTGTTTCCCTTTCCTCCACTTGCACTCCCCGCTGGCTTTTTAGGACAATGACGAGCCATGTGATCCTTCAAACCGCAGGTAAAACATGCTCCTTTCTTCAGACTAAAACAGTTCGGTGCAATGTGTCCTTTTTGACCACAGTTGAAACACACTCGTTTTCCCTTCAAACATACCCCAGTATGATTCTTTCCACATGTCGCACAAGCTTCACACTTTTCTGCTGCTGACTTCCCCGGCCGCCCTCCTCCGTAGTTGAATTCTTGTTCCACTTCCTCTTCTTATTGTTACTTCCAACATTACTCCCACCACTTTTATTCTTACTATCATTCTTCCTCTTCTTATGTTCTTGGTTGTACTTGGTCAAGGCATCTCTTCTACCTTCTGCGATGATTGCCTTTTCCAAAGATGACCATAAATGATTCAATGGAACATTGAAACCATGCTATATCTGACCAGATTTCAATCCTTGTTCGAACCTTCTCGCTTTACGCTCATCCGTATTGACTTGATAAGTGGAAAACCTTGCCAACTCATTAAACTTCAGAATATATTCGCAAATCACATAGTTCTTTGCTTAAGCTCTAGAAGTTGCACTTCCAACCGATTCCGAGAACTCATTTGGAAAGTACATTTCAAAAGAACATCTCCTTAAATCTCTCCCACATTATCACCCTTGTCCTCCACGAACCTTATTTGCACTCGCCACCAAAGTAGGCTAACTTCAGACTTCAACATGAACGTCATAATGTAGTCTTTTGATCTTCATTAACTCTAGCAACGTCAAACACCTTCTCTATTTCTATGATCCGTGTTTGGGCTTCCACCGGATTCATGAACCCTTAAATTTCAAGGCGGTCCAACATCTTTGAATTCCTTGAAAGTCGTAACTTGAGCTTGCGGGGTTGATTCGCAAGTGTCTCATCAACAAAGTTACCAAGCTCTTTGAACCGAATTAGCGTTGGTCTCGTTGTTATTATTAGTAGACCCTCTCGTGAGGTGCTTGTTAATGTGGTCAGTCTTCTTCTAGGAGGCATTTTTTGTTAAAATATACGCTTATTAGTTCATCACTCCACTTCTTGGGTATTTGAAGTTTAACTTAAACATTCCAAGATTAAAGCTATATCACATAATATTTCAAATAAACTCCAATATTTTATTCATTCATAATGTTTTAAAACATACTAAAGATAGCATAACCGCTAAAAACATCCATTTTCATGAACTAGACAAGTTTCAGGATTACATACTCATACTATCCCTTTATTTATCTCAAAATAAGGGATTCACAATTTATTTATTCACATAATTAACCACATATTATTATCACCCTTATTCTATCTAGGCATATTAAGACGTCGTAAGGCTTCTTGAAGTTCCTCCTCCATGATACGATAAGCCATTCTACGATCCATCACGAACCACGGTGAGTCTTCAAACTGAGGTGGGTAATAATGGACTCGATCCTGGGACCTATCAATCACAGAATTAAAAGCATAATCCATCTCCTTCATCTTGGCTTTCTTCACTTGGACTTTAGCCTCAGCACGATCCGCACGTTGAGTCGCCTTCATCCAAACGTCCTCTGCTCTTGTACGCTTAGCTGATTCCTCTTTGAAGTCATCTTTCAGCTTCTCCATGTCAGTCTTCATCTTCTCGCTTCACCGCCAACATGTCTTCATGTCGACCCTTGGTATGAACTAAATCCCATTCTGTGTTTAGAGTTTTTGAATCAAGTTCCTGAATCTCTACATCCTTCATTCCAACACAACGTGATGCATATCAACCATCTCCTTCGCTCTCTCTACATTATCCTGTAACTTTATGTTACGGTCATACAAAGCATCATACATCTCAGCCGATACATAGTTTGGTGGAAACTCCATAGGATCCTCCTCATCATCATCCTCCTCTATCTCCTCAGGACTATCCTCCTCAGGATTGGTCACAGGCTCATCCTCATGGATTAACTGTTCCCGCACTACGTGAATATCCCGGGGTTCATCGTCTATAGGTACCTGAGGTATCACCTCTCTAGCTGGACTGGATCCTCCTTCGTCAGACATCCTGACAACAAAATATTTTAAGTTTTACTTAACATTATCGATACTCGCGAGCACATAAGTTATTAACACATATCACATAATGTCTTTTATTGTTTAGTTTCAATGGATGCCTTAATCCATTCCTTAAAACCCGATAAGAGTTAATCACCTCTATGTTTTATGACTTCTTAAAGTCTACTTCCTAAGGTTTTCCCCACCTAAGGTTCATAACCTAAAGCTTTGATACCAACCTGTGACACCCCCAAATCCGGGTACTTCATTTCCACCGAATTTGGTGCTCACTATTAAAATAATTACATCTAACTACCCATAATAAAGGATAAAACATTAAATAACTTTAACACAATAATCTTTCCCATTAAAGGGTTACACCATCTCATAAACAATCCCAGGTAATCTAACCTTAAATTATTACATTAGTTTACGGAATATATTATAAAATAAAATAAGTCTTATAACTTCATGCATTTAAATAAACTTTAATTAATTCTTCAACACTTGGATATCCTGCCCTTTCCCTTGCTAGTAGATGACTCATCACCTCTTTCAACTTTAGCTGCATTGTTTAATTGCAAGAGTGAGCAAACAATTGCTCACTGACATAAAGATAGTATAATAACAACATGAAAGTGAACAATGAATACTGAACAATAAAGAACTTGTTCTACGAATCAAAATAGAAAACAAGTTCGAACTTTAATTATCCGAGGGTCTTAAGATCACGAACTATCTCCACGATGTTTAGGTATTATTACCTTAACCTTAATGATCGTTAGGTATCGCATGACTCTTTTTAACGTATTCGGGGATCGACCTTTGTACTATGTATTGTGCACAAACATCTAAACGTTACACGTACAAAATCCCCTATGTTAGGGTTGTTCGTCTCAGTTTGAATTTAGAATTTCCGCACTAAAGAAAGTTTAGTTTGGAACTAGCTTATCAGTGTTTCTAGAATTTTAGAACACTTATTCAATCTCCGTCAATAAAAGTTTAATACAAGAATGTATAACTAAACAAGGCTATCAAAGTTAAAGATCGGATATTAACAATATATAACTAAATAAACATAATACACATGCAAAGTACTATGTTCAAAAGAATTAGAACAATCTCATTTGAATCGATCGTATTAGAACAATATATGCTTTGTATAATAATTAGAAAAGTAAAACTTGCTCATTTTGAACTTGAATTAGAGTTACAAGAGCTTAATAAAACGATATATAAGAATAGAATCAATAATATTGCTCAATAGATTTTAGGAACTTGCACAATTATGAAAGTAGAGTTAGAGAACTTGTCTTGTTTGTAAGCTACACAAATGTAATATAATCTTCAATTACCCTACATACATCATTAAAAATCACAATAACAATTAGTTGTATGAACATTAGCTTTAGGGGTTTAAACCATCATTTAGGTCATAACCCTATCTTAGCACCTAACTACGTTGGTTAACACCTTAACGATTCTAAAATCACACTACAAACCTTATCATTTATATTTAACTTTTGAAAACATCACTTTTAGTTTCATTATATAACTCAATTAACAATCACCTAAAACTCTTTTACACTTTGTATTACAACACCTTACAATCTATTATTGTAGTCCACGTTATGTTTTAATATCCTTAACATGCATGCTAAACTAACCCAAGTCCGTTACGCATGACCTGCAATTAAGAAGACTTCACTTAGCACAATTTATCAACAACTAAAACTATTTTAATTTCTCAAATTTCAAGTTTTTCATAAAAACTCAATTTTCTTGACATTCATCCTAAAAATCATCACTGTGAATTCAATACATGACCAAATCATCTCATTCAAATTACGTTATGTTCGTATCTCAATGAACTAACATATACAAGCTTCAATTTATACTTTCACATACAAATTGGCCATTAAAATTGATACTTACATAGCTACATATGAAAACATATATATATAATGATAAAAATTTTCTTCCTACTGTCAAACGAATTTAGCATCGATTTCCTTAATTGAACATACTCTCTAGCATCATAAACATGTATAATCACAATTACCAACTATATAGCAATAATTCGAAGAGATGAAATTTATAGAACATGTAATTTTTGCCGTGAAACCCATATATGCATATATAATATTAAAGTTGTGAACATACCTTCAAGTTAGGTTGCACAATCTTGCAATTGAAGACAATTTCTCATGTTTCACTCTCAAACTCTCTCAATTCTCTCTGTAATTCTCTGTAACCCTCCTTCTCAGACTCTTCTTAGCTTAAGCCAATTACCAAGTCACATAGTATAGCTAACACTTAAGCGCAAAGAAACAAAACTGATAACTTAATACTACTAATTGCAAAATCAGTTACTAACGTATATAATATAAATATATGATATTTATTATTTTATTTTATTTTATTTATTTTATTTAATTTCAAAAACTAGAAATCCCAAAAGCCATAAGGCTTGTTTGGCAAAAACCCCTTTAAATTTTAAAGAATTAATATATTAAGCCTCGTTTTGGCAAAAACCCGAATTAAACTACTTTAATTTATTTTAATAACTCCTTAATTATAATATAGTTATTTGTCACACTTTATTTAGTCAAGTTTTCATATTTAATTTAATTAATTCACATAACAATTAATTAAATTAATCATTTAATCACATAACTCAATACAAATAATTACCATCAAATTAAAATATCAATATAATAATAATTTTCTTAACTCATTAATTATTTATTTAACAAATAATTAACTAAACAAAATTAAATCAATTAAACAAATATTTATTCAATGATAAACACATCCATTAAATATCTATATAATTCAATAAATATTTAATATTACAATTAAAATTCGAATATTACAACCAAAGACGTGGCATCCAACCTCATCGGAAATATACTGCAGTAACCACTTCACAAAGGAAACCCAGCTACCGCAGCCCAAAGATATCACCCAACCTACTAGAAATATGTGCCGCATTGCATCTTCATGCTTCTATGGACAAATATTCCGCAGTTGTCGCTTTAAAAACCTACATTCAATACTGTGCTGCAGTGCGGCTTATAAAGGAACTCAAAATGTAGCACCGTTAATGTCGTCAGTTGATTAAGTAGGTCATTTTGTTTTTTTTTCCCATTTCTTCCCAAACTCTCAACAACCTCTTCCCCCCCAAACCCTTTAAGCCACTAAGTAGCATTTGCATAATACACACCGGGTTTTGCCTTACCCATCAACATTCACCTTGTGTTTCAATTACATCAAGGGCCAAGGATTCTCATAATTCATCAACATCATTAAATCTAAGGTAATTGGGTATTAGGGCTATCGATTTTTCTTCTAAATTGGGTTATACTGATATTGCTTGTGTTGGGGTTGATTTCCTTGATTTGTTGCTCGTGTTGCGTTGAGTTTTTCTTTGAGACCCTTTTTCCTGAACTAACATCTAGGCTATCGTTGAAAACCCTAGTTTCAAGCTGTGCACATTAAGTGTTTGACAAATTGCCTTATAGAGAGTTTGTGAGCAGTGTGCTTGGTTAATTGGGAGTTTGTTAGAGTTTATGCCCTAGAGGCCAATTACTTGATATAATTGCTTAACATTTTGATATTATATTTGATTAAATAAATGAATGATTTTATTATGGTTTTATTTACTGCGTTATATAAATGTTAACATAATAAAATTCCTTAGAATAGTGATACAATTTATATAGTTTCAAGTATGTGACTTGAACATGAGATTATATAATTACAATTAGTATCATTGCTCTTAAATGTCCCTAGTCGAGTACCATTGTTGATAGGACAACAATGATGCATTGAGACTAGTATGTGGATTGACTGATGACCAAATCTCATTGGTCATAAATATATGAGATATTATGTTAATACATAGGTATGTGTTAGAGAACGATGTACTGGATAGACCCACCATGAGAATTCTATGTGGAGCATCGAAGTGTCATTAGCGATTCTCATAGTGACAATGATGTAATGGTCCTCTGACCTGAAATCACTATATTTCTACACGAGAATATATGTACTTTGATATCATCAAATGTCACCTTTAATAGGGTGGACTATAAAAGTGATTATTGGGTACATCATGAATCGTGTGAGGAATATGAGTGATCTAGATGGAATTTAACCATCCTATATATTAGGGTGATATCCATAGGCCTCTTGATTGAGTAGGACTATGAAATGCATAGCCATGCTCAAATATTGATTTATTTCATATAGTTACTACTCATTGATCAAGAAAACTCATATTAAATTATGAAGAGTATGACACATTCCATGACTCGAGTTTAATCTAGGATATTAAGGTTAAAAGGATTAAATTACATTGAAACATTGGTCACGAAAAAGGTTGCATCGAATCATCGATCTTATTATTACTTGGTAGCAGTGATGCATTACTAGATGACGCCACCGCTTATAATTTTATAATATGATTTTAAAATTTTTTGCCAATGTAATAATAACCTATAGGGTCACACACAAAGAAAGTTATTAAAGGGAATTAATTTAAATTGTAAGGATTTAATTATATATCAATATGATTGATAGTATTTAAAGCACCTAATTTAAATTAAAAGGATGCTTTAGTATTTGTATATATATTAATTAAGTAAGACTTAATTAAGATATAATATATATATAAATTAATTTTATTTTAATTAGATTAGGGTTTTTGATTAATTCCGATTTATTGCTATATATATGATATATCGCCTCTTTGGAAAGTTAATCAAAAAAAAAACCCTAGCTTTCTTAGAGAGAGACTAGAGAAAACAGTTCGAAAATCTTCATCCTTGGTGGCTAATACCGCATGATTCCTTCTTCTCGTAGATCGTAGGGATCGATTCGTGTGGAGCGTCGTATGGATACCGTAGAGACGCAAATTCGCTTTGAATTGCATTGGAGATTCGAATAGCATCGATTCTAGCTTTAACAATCCAAGATAATTTCTAACCTCCGAATTAATTGAATTTTTCGCATGGATGCCGCCTTAGGGTTTTAGAAATTGCTTTAAAATTTTATTTTCACTTTATGCTTCGCGTCAAACCCTAAAGTGGTATCAAAGCTACTTGCGAAACAATTAATTCAGATAACGTGTTTAATTGTTTTCGATATATATGATATGTGATGATACAATTTTTCCAGTCTGAAATTGATTATATTGTTTTCGATATATATGATATATGATGATACAATTTTACTAAACTGTTAATTGAGTATATGATATTCTGTAATCAATATATTCTGGTATTATGAATATCAGTAATCGATATACATGTATATGATGTTCTGTTAATTGAGTATATGATATTCTGTAATCGACATATTCTGGTATTATGAATATCAATAATAGATATGCATGTATATGATGTTCTGTTAATTGTATCTTATATGGCGTAATAACAGTATACAACTTATGTTCTAATTGGATTAGAAGTATGCAGATTCAGTTTAATATGATTAATTGAAACTGGACATATATGATATGTATCGTGTATTATTATTATGACTATTTTGGTAGATTAAATATATGATTCTCAAACTGTTTTAGATTTGTATGAAAAAATTACATGAATACCGATCACCGACCACCGCCGTGAGGGGAGACCCCTTGACCCCCAATGATCGTCATACATATGGTCGTGACCCCAATATATTATATATAGTTTTCTTTAATTATATATAAATTGTTATGTGCTTATTGTGATATGCATGGTGCACAGTTATGGCCTTTTGACCCATAGGTTAGTGGTTTTTGGTTTTGAAATACGGCTTGTATGCCGTGCCTTTCTATAAATTCTAATGTAATATTCTCTTCTCATCTAAATCCCCTCGAATGTAACTCGAGGTTTCTTTATGTCATGTAATAATCTATAATCGATGAAGATGACAAGATGGAGAACAAAATGGAAAGATGATGATGGAGAGGAGGCACATGCTTGAGGAAGATCCAAGGAAGCTATTTATTTTAAGATCTTTTAACACCTTAGATTGACCTTCAATCTTTCATTAGCTTGAAAAGATTGACAGAGGATTGGGCCATAACTGTGACACATTTAATTTTCCACTTTATTTATGCTTGTATGCGATATGATATGATAAATAATGTGCATGCTTAATAAGATTAAAATTGGTGAGATCTAAATTAATTAATAAAATCCCTCATTAAATTATTAAGTCTAAATCAGATGCCTTCCAATGAATAACACTCATCAAGACCTTGATCAATAGATGTAGGTTTGCCAAAATAAAGTACCCTATTTATCTAGGTAAGATGCGATAGGATAATTGTGATATCCAAATTGTTAAAATCATTGGGCCCGACTTAACTAAGTTATCTCAATAGGATTGTGGACTTAGAGGCATAGAGTTTGGTTGGTACTATTAGATGGACTAGAAACATTTGTTGTTTACCAAACTATCCAGGAGTTATATATGATATAATTGACAAAGGGTTGTCTACCTAAATAATTATGTTTTAAGAGATTAGCCAAAGTTAACTTAAGGCATAATGAAATATGGATCTTGTCTCACTAGAAAGATTTAATAGAAAATGCTTTCCGAATTAATGGTGAGGGCTATTGATTTGAATAAAATAGTGGGAGGTATATTTTGAATGTACTATTATCAATTACATAATATCAACTTTGCAATTTGACTTATTATTTTTGCACTTATAAATTGTAGATATCAATGGCAAACAACAACAACACAAATAGTCTTTCATTATGATCAGTCCTTGAAAAGGACAAGCTGAGTGGAATTAATTTCCTTGACTGGCATAGGAACTTGAGGATTGTCCTCAAACAAGAGCGCAAGCTTTATGTACTTGATGGGCCCATTCCTGCAGCACCAGCTGTCACTGCACCACATGCGGAGCATAATGCTTACAAAAAACATCAAAATGATGCTCTGGACGTGAGTTGTGTCATGCTAGCAACCATGAACGTTGAGCTTCAGAAGCAACATGAGTTGATGGATGCTTATGAGATGATCGAGTATCTCAAGAAATTGTTCAAGGGCATGCTCGACAGAGAGGTATGATACAAGCAAGGCGTTGTATCAACGCAAAAATGGGCGAACGTGATCCAGTTGGTCCACATGTCTTTGAAAATGATTGGGTATATTGAGTACCTTGATAGGTTGGGTTTTCCAATCACTCCGGAAGCCCAAACTGACCTTGTTTTGCAATCTTTGAACAACAGCTACTCTCAATTTGTTATGAACTATCTTATGAATGAAATTGAGAAACCCCTTATCGAAGTTGTTGAGCATGTTAAGAACCGCCGAGAACAACATGAAAAAGGCTTACCATTCTCCCATAATGATGGTGCAAAAGGGGAATGCTAAGGGAAATTGGAAAGGCAAGAAGTGAAAGTAGTATGCATACAAGCCAATCATGTTTGATGATAAAGCATATACTTTGTAAACAATCTTATTCATTTATTAATAAAAAGTATTAATTTATTAAAGGCTTTTAATTATCTATACGATGTCTTTTTTTATAATATGTGATAAACCCATAGTTTTAAGCAATGCTTTTAGAATAATGATGATGATCATTCTAATGAGATCTAAATTCTTAGAAAGCTTAAAACTAAAATAGTTCCCAATCGTTGGATTACTAAATTGGGGATTAGTGAATCCGGATAGATTGGTACATACGCTGCTTGCTTTCATGGATGAGGATGATTGATCTCACGATCATTTGTGTGGAGACACTAAAGCAAAGTATGTAGGTGCTTATTAGAGAATAAGTTCATCGAACGTGGCTCGCTAAGGAATACCTAATGGAGTTTTATTTGCTCATCAATAGAATTCTCAGTAGTGATAGTAGTACAAGTGATCCTTGGACTTGAGATCATCATAGTATCTTCGTGTATGATGAGTTATACTTTGACTTATTCCTTAAGACCCTTAGGGTATATCAAAGGGTATGCTTGGGTATAATAAGTTGTACATGGAGATAATGTATGATCAATAAAGAATCTACCACTTCTAATAAAAGAAGAGAAATATCCTATGTGATTCGATAAATGACAACCCAAGAGTCCTTGGTTAAGGCGTAATGAAATTAGAAAGGAGTTTCTAATTTGCATTATTTGAGTCAGGCATTTAAGGATCGAAATACATATAATTAAATAAAATAAGACTTGATGAGAATTCCATGCCTTATATTTAATTGGGACATTGCATGGTGGAAGGATTGAATTGTCACGGTAACTATTTACTCAAAGGTTCTTTAATGATTAATGTTGAAATCTATATTATCCTAAAAGTCGCCGATCGCTAGTGGAGGCTTATCCCTATCAGAGAATAAATATTATTTAAATAAATTAATTATTTAATTTATTTATTTATATAAGATTAGAATTGTTCTAATTGATTTATTCACAACCTTTAATATGGAGAACCTAAAGGGTCACAATTATAAAAGGAAGAATAATTATTTAAGAAGTTAATGGCATAATCGTAATAATATAGTTAAGTATATTTAATTTAATCTATGGTGATAGAATAAATTAAATAGCTTAATATTTATTATTTAATATTTTAGAAATATTAAATATAAATTAATAAGAGGAGTCTTATTAATATTATTACAATTATTATTATTTTAATTTCTAAAAGAGTTTAGGAATTAATTTAATATAAGTATTTCATTTATTCCTAATTGATTAGGAAGGAAAATTAGTTAAAGGAGTTTAATTAATTATCCCTAATAAGATTAGGGAGCTTAATTAATTAAAAGAATTTAATTAATTAAATAAAACCCAATTCCTTAATTGTTAAGGTGGGTTGCCCACATCTATAAATAAGAGGAGTCTTATTATGGGTGAGGTGTGGTCGACTTTTACAACGACATAATTCCAATTTGTTGGAGAGTACCTTTTCTATGAGATAGAAAAACTAGGGTTTGAGCCATAAACACCATCTTCTTGAATTCTTTATTTTTCTTGGTGGATCACCCAGAGGCCAAACACTTGGGTGGCTAACGCCGATCAAAGGAAGGAACCAAACCCGGTGGATTCAAGTTGAACGCGAAAGGATTTGAGGTGAACTTGTACCGAGGAAGCTCGATCTTCAAGGGTATGATTTTATTCTTTATCTTTTCGCTTAATTAATAATTATGCATAAAGGGTGATCCGTATATGGTTTGTAAATTTTTAAACTCGATTTTTTACGCTTCGCTTTAATTTGTGCAATTTGATCATACTATGAATATTACAAACCTAATAGTGGCATTAGAGCCAAACCTTTATGCAAATTATTAATTGTTTTAATTTAATATCTATATTGATATGTGTTTAGAACAATTTAATTGGGCATAATTTTATTGTATAAAATTTAAAAAAAAAAAAAAAAAAAATCCTTCGCATTTTTTTTTGAAAACCGTGACTCAATTCATGCCAAGCACGTAAACTTTTTTTTAAAAGGATTACAAGCCGTGGAACGTGGAACCTTAAGCTTGTTACACGGATAATATATATATACCATACGGATAATATATATATACCATCCGTATTTCGTTATTAAAATTTTTTAAAGTTGCCATTTTTTTTTCTTTTGGAATGACAGAAAGCATACTGATATAATATTCATGTATGGCATATTCATGTATGGCACGGATCACGAGAAAACAGGATATTGAAGGAACGGATATATATATATATATATATATATGGTTATATATATATATATATATATATTACGAATATATATATACATATATATTCTTAATTATTATATATAATTAAATAAAAGTTTATTTTAATTTTAAAATAAAAGGTTTATTTTAATATTAAAATATAAAGTTTTATTTTAATTTTAATAATTTTATAATTAAAATAAAAGGTTTATTTTAATCTTAAAATAAAAGATTTATTTTAATATTAAAATATAAAATCTATTTTAATTTTAAAATTAAATTTCATGCTAACTAATTAGAGTTGAATTGGATTCCATGATAACTAATTGGAGTTGAAATTGATCTTTCCTTAAATAAAGGAGTTTATTTAGATATGAAATAAGATTTTATATTATTCAAAATAAAAGAGTTTATTTGTGAATAGGAAAGAGAATCCTAATTTCCTTAAATAAAAGAGTTTATTTAGATATGAAATATGATTTCATATTATTCAAAATAAAGAAGTTTATTTGTGAATAGGAAAGAATATCCGTGGTTCCTTTAATAAAAGATTTTTTTACATGGAATTGATTCCATAATTAATTAAAATAAAGGAGTTTATTTTGATTAAAGATTTTGATTAAAATAAAATAGTTTATTTTATTCAAAATTGGATAAATTAAAATAAAATAGTTTTATTTTGATTTAAATTTGATTAAAATAAAGGAGTTTATTTTGATTCAAAATTAGATTTTATACTAACTAAATTTGCCCATTAAATGATATCAATATATATATATAAATGTTTATTATTCATAAGATGAATGTTATTTATTGATGCATATGGTGATGTGTATGATAATAAATGGGATTGATTATGGACTATCAATTAATGTGATTGGATTTTATTTTAGTTGGATGCATGAATGTATGGGTTTTATTAAGTGGGTCTCACAGATTCATCTTCTCTAATTTTTCTTAATGTAAATTCTATCTTTCTCCTATGTACTTCCCTCGATCACGATCAAGGTTTCTATTTATTTTAAAATAGTTTTGTAATAGGAATAGTTAGAATTAATTTTGAAAAATTGGAGATCAAGGAGCAAGGAGCGCTTGAAGACCCGCTTTGTAATGGAGCCCGAGTTTAAATGTAATAGTTATATTTAAATATTATTTCTTGCACTCTAGGGGAATGACCTTTTGGTTCACTTGGTGGCTCTAGTGAACCAAACTAGAATAAAAGTCCATAATCAATCCGGTAGAATATAGATTCTATATGCAGCATGCTTATACTATATATATTATATATTATGCAAACATGCTCTCGCATGTTCATTAATATATTGCGATTTTATATATATATATATATACGCAAATGCTGGCTTAAACAAGATGAGACATTTAATAATAAATCCTCAAATTTTTTATATTAAGTCCTAAGCGCTTCAAAGATATTTGGAATATCGAACGTCGCCTTCTAAAGCATGATAAAATTAATAGAGTATTAAATATTTAATATGAGTTTGTTGTGTCACCACAAGGCAAGTATTAAGTATTTAAGATGTTAATTTATCACATTTGATGCTTATAAAGAAAATTGAACAATATTGTTTTGTTGTGTCACCACAAGGATGATATTTTTCTTTTTGAATATATGGAGTGCTAGGTCGGACTTAACTTGGATAATTTTGATTCGGATGTGCCACCACTGATCAAAATAATCTAAGAGGCAAAAGAAAAGGAGTTGCATAGTTGATGTAATTGACAAAAGTTGTCTACCTATTTATTTATATATAGTTTGTTGTGTCACCACAAGGTTATATACATTTGAAATGGGATCCTTATTCTCACTAGCAAATCTTTAATTAGATTTTGCCGAACTATATAAGTGAGGGTAATATAGTTTGAAGAAAATAGTGGGAGATACCAATTTAAAACAAGACCTAATTTATTTTGGTAATTAATAAAAGAATGTATGTTAAAATGTTGTTAATTACAAATTCATTTACAGAATTTTACAATGTCTAAAAATTACTATCATCATGAAGCATATTAGATGCTAAATTAATCGTAATCAATTAAACGGATTGGTTAAGGAAATTGAGAAAAGTTCGCATATCGAAAAGCTATCTTATGTCCTTAATACGCCTATCCCTGCAATGGTTGCAGACAATGTCTCTGAGGAAGACATTGCTACTTTTAGAAAGTGGCAAGATGATGCACAGTTGGCTCAATGCATCATGCTCGCATCTATGAGTAACAAGCTTCAGCGTCAGCATAAAACTATGGATGCTCTTACTATATTCCTGCACATCAAGTAGTTGATGGTGAGGAAAGTAGGACTGATAGATATCAGATATCTAAGGAGCTCTTCCGATCTAGAATGGCCAATGGCACTATAGTACAGATAAAAGTCCTTAACATTATCAATTTGATTGATCAATTAGGACAACGAGTTTTGTCATGGATGGAGAGTTGAGCCAAGATTTGATCTTGCACCCACTCCCGGACTCCTTTCACAATTGTTGTGAATTTTTCATATGAACAAGCTAGATATCAGCCTCGCTGATTTGCTTAACATATTGAAAAATGTTGAGAGTCACTTTCCAACCAAGAAAGACCATGTCTTACTGGTAGGGGCCAAAGGATCTTCTGAAAAGAAGAATGATTCAAAGAAGGTATAAAGAAAGGCGTAAACAAAGGATAATAAGAGCAAAAACTAATACATGGATAGCAAAGGAGTTTGCTTCCACCGCAATAAGCCTCAGACATCGGAAAGAAACTGCAAGAAGCATCTTGCGAGAGGCTAACCAAAGAAGCTTAGTGAAGTTTCTGTTAAATACGCTTTTGTTCATGATTGAAATAAATTTTTCTTTAAGTCAAGGTTCTACTGGGTATTGGATACCGACTTTGGTTATCATAAATATAGATTTATGAAGGGACCAAGGTAAGTGGAAAGCTAAACAAATATAAGTAATCCTATGTGTGGGAAATGAAGCAAAGGTTCACGATTAGCTATAGAAACTTATAGTTTAGACCGCCTACTGAAGCAAATCTATTAAGTCAATAAGTTGTTATTGTATTCCAATTCTTGTTAGAAACATTATTTCCATTTTATTGTTGGACAATAAAATTTTTGGTATTATAATTAAGAACAATTGTTGTTCTATTTATAATAATAATGTTTTGTATAGAACTCCAAATATTACTTAATGGATTTTGTATACTGACTTACGTGAAAAATTATTTTGTAAATTGAACAAACTAGTATAAGAAAAGGAGATGATCATTCAAAGAGTCAATGTATGTATTTGTTGAATACAAGTGTGAATTATTTGAAAGGTTCAAAGAATTGTATGAAACAAATTGACAAAGTATTAAGATTCTTTGATTAGATCAAGGAATAAATACTTGTGCAATAAGTTTCTAGATCATCTCAAATGGTTTTCTCATAATGGACGCCTCTCGATACATAATAATTGATTGATGTATCTGAAAGGAAAAATTGTACCAATTTGAACATCGTGCGATCCATAATGATTTTACCGACATTCCAAAGATCCTTCCAAGGTCATGTCCTAGAAATGGTCGCATACCTACGTAAAAGGTAACCTCTAAATCCTACCAAGACTCCATAAAAGTTATGGACGGATGGGAGGATTCTAATCTTAAGTATATTAAGATAAGGGGTTGTCCAACTTATGTGAAAATGTTTCAAAGGATAAGCTTGGGACAAGATTTGACAAGTACAATTTGTGGGACATCCTAAAGTAAGTTTAGGGTATATGTTCTATAATCCTACTTAGCAAAAGGTGTTTGTTATAAACACGCCGCCTTCTAAGATAAAGGTGTTTATTATTGAAGGGGCTAGTGGAGGATAATAGATCTTGAAGAGTTCAAGAACCACAAAACACTATAAGTCAAATAAGAGGAACCTATAGATAGACCTATCATTCACCAAACCTAATCAGAAATGGAATAGTACCAAGATATCTAGGAGGTATGGATTCAACATAGATGATGATGATGAGGTACACATCATAGAAGATGATGATCCGATTACATACGATGAGGTAAGAGTTCTAGTGTGTACAAAAAAGGGACAAGGGAGAGCGCCGTGACATTCCTAATATTATATGTTGATATACTACTGGATAAGGAATGACATACTAATGCTACAATCAAGAATGATAAAGTTGTCTAAACATTCCTTCATGAATGATTTGGGAAGAGTATCTTAATTGGGGATATAAATCTATATAGATAGATTTAAGAGGATGCTCGACTTAACCCAAGGAACGATATTCATTTGATGCTAAAGTCGCTTTAGCATGGCAAACTCCAAGAGATGTCTCATGTCGATGAGCTATGGAGTGTATCTCTCTTAATAGTCCCCACGACTCCTCGAAAAGAGAGTTGCATGAATGACAATCATGTATGCAATGAAATATACGAGACCCGATGTTGATCGGTCATATTACGGAGAAGTTCACCAGTAAGACGTTGAAAACATCTTAAAGTTCTTAACCCAAGACTAAGGATGTGAGCAAACATGGTGGGTCCAATTAAAACTAGAGGGCTTTACTGCACTCAAGTTTTCGAATGCACTACAAGACGACCGAAAAATCCACTTTAAGGTAAAGTGTTACCTTGAACAAAGGTGCGATGAATTGAAAGGTTCCAAATGTTAAAGAGTTGCCGGGTTTAGTGATAAAGACAAAGTATATAGCTATAAATGAAGTCGCAAGTTGATTGTTTGGATTAAAAGTTCATTACGTAACTAGGAATAGTTCTTATGTCTCATCTTGGATCTAAACACGTGTGTTGTGTCACTTTCATTTGATTATTAGAATCATTGAAAGATGGGAAATCACTATAGAGATAGTGGAATCTCAAGAACAACATTACATATCCATTAACTAAAGCTTATCCAACAAAGGGATAATCGCCACTTAGAGAAGAAGATAAGATACCATGACGATTGGCTTTAGTGCAAGTAGGAGATTGAAAGTAGTATGCATACAAGCCAATCATGTTTGATGATAAAGCATATACTTTGTAAACAATCTTATTCATTTATTAATAAAAGTATTAATTTATTAAAGGCTTTTAATTATCTACACGATGTTTGTTTTATAATATGTGATAAACCCATAGTTTTAAGCAATGCTTTTAGAATAATGATGATGATCATTCTAATGAGATCTAAATTCTTAGAAAGCTTAAAACTAAAATAGTTCCCAATCGTTGGATTACTAAATTGGGGATTAGTGAATCCTGGATAGATTGGTACATACGTTACTTGCTCATTGGATGAGGATGATTGATCTCATGATCATTTGTGTGGAGACACTAAAGCAAGTATGTAGGTGCTTATTAGAGAATAAGTTCAACGAACGTGGCTCGCTAAGGAATACCTAATGGAGTTTTATTTGCTGTCAATAGGAATTACTCAGTAGTGATAGTAGTACAAGTGATCCTTGGACTTGAGATCATCATAGTATCTTGTGTATGATGAGTTATACTTTGACTTATTCCTTAAGACCCTTAGGGTATATCAAAGGGTATGCTTGGGTATAATAAGTTGTACACGAGATAATGTATGATCAATAAAGAATCTACCACTTCTAATAAAAGAAGAGAAATGTCCTATGTGATTCGATAAATGACAACCCAAGAGTCCTCGGTTAAAGGCGTAATGAAATTAGAAAGGAGTTTCTAATTTGCATTATTTGGAGTCAGCATTTAAGGATCGAAATACATATAATTAAATAAAATAAGACTTGATGAAGATTCCATGTCTTATATTTAATTGGGACATTGCATGGTGGAAGAATTGAATTGTCGCAGAACTATTTACTCAAAGGTTCTTTAATGATTAATGTTGAAATCTATATTATCCTAAAAGTCGCCGATCGCTAGGGAGGCTTATCCCTATTGTAGAATAAATATTATTTAAATAAATTAATTGTTTAATTTATTTATTTAAATAAGATTAGAATTGTTCTAATTGATTTATTCACAACCGGTTTAATATGGAGAACCTAAAGGGTCACACCATAAAAGGAAGAATAATTATTTAAGAAGTTAATGGCATAATCATAATAATATATTAAGTATATTTAATTTAATCTATGGTGATAGAATAAATTAAATAGCTTAATATTTATTATTTAATATTTTAGAAATATTAAATATAAATTAATAAGAGGAGTCTTATTAATATTATTACAATTATTATTATTTTAATTTCTAAAAGAGTTTAGGAATTAATTTAATATAAGTACTCTCATTTATTCCTAATTGGATTAGGAAGGAAAATTAGTTAAAGGAGTTTAATTAATTATCCCTAATAAGATTAGGGAGCTTAATTAATTAAAAGAATTTAATTAATTAAATAAAACCCAATTCCTTAATTGTTAAGGTGGGTTGCCCACATCTATAAATAAGAGGAGTCTTATTATGGGTGAGGGTGTGGTTGACTTTTACAACGACATAATTCCAATTTGTTGGAGAGTACCCTTTTCTATAGAGATAGAAAACTAGGGTTTGAGCCATAAACACCATCTTCTTGAATTCTTTATTTTTCCTTGGTGGATCACCTGTAGAGGCCAAACACTTGGGTGGCTAACGTTGATCAAAGGAAGGAACCAAACCCGGTGGATTCAAGTTGAACGCGAAAGGATTTGGAGGTGAACTTGTACCGAGGAAGCTCGATCTTCAAGGGTATGATTTTATTCTTTATCTTTTCGCTTAATTAATAATTATGCATAAAGGGTGATCCGGGTATATGGTTTATAAATTTTTTAAACTATGATTTTACACGCTTCCGCTTAATTTGTGCAATTTGATTGCGCCCATGAATATTACAAACCTAACAAGAAGAAGATATGATCTAAATCTTTTGCCAAACCTAATTCCAAAACCAAACAAGCTTTAAAACCTAAAGGTGGGGTGGCTAAAGAAGGTGAATGTCATTTCTATGGAAAACCTGGACACTCGGAAAAGGAATTGTGATGCTTATCCGGAAGAAGTGAAGAAAAGAAAGGAAGTACGACTTCGATTCAGTATATATATTATAGAAGTCAACTTGTCTACTTCACATCATGGGTATTGGATATCGGATGTGGTTCTCACATTTGTGTTAATGTGCAGGGGACTCAAGGAGTAGGACTTTAAGCGAAAGGAGAGGTTGACCTACGAGTTGGGAATGGAGCAAAAGTTGTTGCACTGGCCGTAGGAACTTATCATTTATCTTTGCCCACTGGGATAGTTTTAGAATTAGAAGATTGTTATTTTGTGCCTGCTATAAGCAAAAACATTATTTCTGTTTCTTGTTTGGACAAGAAAGGTTTTTCATTTATAATAAAGAATAATCGTTGTTTATTTTACTTAAATGATTTTAGTTATGGTGTTGCACAATTGTTTAACTGTCTCTATATTCTTGATTTAGAAATGCCTATCTATAACATAAATACAAAACGATTTAAATCAAATGATTCAAATCCGACATATCTCTGGCACTGTCGTTTAGGCCATATAAATGAGAAATGCATATCTAAACTCCATAAAGATGGGTTCTTGGATTCATTTGATTTTGAATCATATGAGAAATGCGAGTCTTGTTTAATAGGCAAGATGATTAAAGCCCCTTTCACTGGACACAGTGAACGGGATAGCGATGTATTAGGACTTATACATAGTGATGTATGTGGACCTATGAGTTCGTTAGCAAGAGGTAAGTTTTATTACTTCATTATATTTACTGACGACTTTAGTAGATATGGATATGTGTATCTTATGAGACATAAATCCGAATCCTTTGAAAAGTTCAAGGATTTCAAGAATGAAGTTCAAAATTAATTTGGCAAAAGCATAAAAGCCCTTTGATCCGATCGAGGAGGTGAATACTTAAGCCAAGACTTTGATGACCTTCTAAAAGAATGTGGTATTATATCACAGCTCACTCCACCTGGAACACCACAATGGAATGGTGTATCTGAGAGGAGGAATCGAACCTTGTTGGACATAGTACGATCAATGATGAGTCATGCAGATCTTCCAATAAGCTTCTAGGTCATGCCCTAGAGATACCAGATTCACACTTAACCGTGTTCCTACAAAGACTAGCTCAAGACACCATATAAAATGTGGATCGGAAACGCCCTAGTATGTCGCTCATGAAGATTTGGAGTTGCGGCGTCAGAAACGTCGGATTCTCGACAAGCTCGAACCCAAATCGACAAAATGTAATTTTAGGGATACCCAAAGGAAACAAAAGGGTATTATTTCTACAAACCTTCCGATAACAAAGTGGTTGTTGCTCGAATCGGTATTTTTTAGAAAGAGAATTTGTCTCTAAAGGAAACAGTGGGAGGAAAGTAGAACTCAAGAAATTCGAGAACCACAAAATATCATTGAACTCGAAGTTGGAACATGAGCGGAGAACCACAACATATTATGGAAAGTGAACTCGCTTCAAATTACACAAGGCATTCAGAGATCTGGTAGGACACGCCAAGAGCTCGAGAGATATTATGGATATCTTGTGACTCAAAATCTGCAACGATTTGATGCTCATAGATCAAGATGAGCCCGCTTCCTACCAAGAAGCTATGAATGGACCAGATTATGAGAAATGGCTTGAAGCCATGAAATGCGAGATGGACTCCATGTATACTAACCAAGTATAGACATTTGGTTGATCCACCAAGGTAAAAAACAATCGGTGCAAGTGGGTTTTCAAGAAGAAAACCGATATGGATGGTAATGTACAAACCTATAAAGGCCGATCGGTAGCAAAAGGTTTCAAACAAATTCAAGGTGTTGACTATGATGAAACCTTCTCTCCGCTTGCAATGGTTAAATCCATCAGATCTTACTTGCTATCGCAGCCTTTTTATGATTACGTAAATCCGGCGATGGATGTCAAAACTGCTTTCCTTAACGAAAATCTCCTTGAGGATGTGTATATGACAAAACCTGGGGATTTTGTCACTCCAAAGGATGCTGGAAAGGTATGTAAGCTGCAACAATCCGTTTATGGATTGAAGCAAGCCTCTCGAAGTTGGAATCTTCGATTTGATGAAGCAGTCAAAGAATTTGGCTTTATTAAAAATGAAGATGAACCTTGTGTATATAAGAAGGTTAGTGGGAGTCATATTGTATTCCTAGTTGTAGACACTCAAAATTTTCTGTACTACTATTACTAACATTGCAGGAGGACAGATTCGTCTTTTAAGAGAGAACCCTGAAAGACAATCCAAATCCATACCAGATACTACCGGAAGTGCAGCATCAACCCCGGATCACAATCTGGGAGTAACAATTTCAACCTCAGATCTAACCCCGAGACCTGCAGATACAATACCGGAACACACACCGGAGAAGACCGATTAATCTCGGAAATAACCCCGAGGTATCCGGGCCTCGGTCCCAACCACGGAATAGCCACCAACCTCGGTGATAACCCTAGAATGCGCTTTGAGATAACCCCAAAAATGCTTGTTTCAAATGCCATCAGCTTCAATCTAGGCACTCATAACGAGATACACTGTGCTAACCCGACAATAACATCGGAAAGACAGGCACACCTCAAAGATGTCAATGAGGACCTTTAACAAATGCAGCGGTCCAATCTCAGTGAAGTCTGAGCAACGTCTGCTTATCGGCCCAATCCGGCAACAACACCGGTGAGGGGCAACCTCGCCATCTCATCAAACACGATGCCACGTCTCGTCTCTACGCAACAATGTCCCACAAGGCTAACCAATCCCGAGTGACTATTATGCAAGGGGTAACGATGAAAGTTGAAGCTTGAAGACCGGAGGGCATCGTCCCATCTTCAAAGACTTCGTACAAACTCTAATCTCATGCCATCGTACAACTCGGCTAACCAACGGCAATCAAAATAAGTCCTGAATACCTCAAAACGGATGCCCGAATTGCACTTCTCAAAATCCGAGTGGACATTACAGTGCTTGAGTGCACGTACTTCGAGACGACCCGACCCGACAAAACCGGGCCGACCCGACCCGCCTGGTACACTGCATGGCTCACCAGCAGTACACCTACTGACACATATATTGCCTATAAATAGAGGGCTTGGGGTGCTAATTTTTAAGAGAAAAAAAAGACGGGGAAACCGAGCACAATTTGCTCTGCACTCGCCATATAGTGTATTTTCCCACTTTCAAACACCTGTGAGCTCATATATAGCCTCTTTTGTACCCACAAAAGCCTAGTATTTACCCACTCTAAAGATATAGAATCCCTTTTTATAAGTCAGCTGTAAGCCTTCTCCCACACTTTAGAGTCTTTCTCTTCATCTTAGCACACACCCTTCTACACGTTGAGAGTCGTGTTGCTTGCTTTTGCCCGGACTTCGGTCCGTGGTTTCATTCTAGTCTATATATATATATATATTTATATATTGACTAACATTATCGAGTTATGCCTCGATTGAGCCTGAACTTGATGCCGAGCGCCATTGCTTTAATATATATATATATATACTATATATATTAACTATCTGTCGGACTTTGTTCGATGAGCCTGAACTTGATGGCCCTGCGTTTATTAACTTTTATATATATATATATATATATATATATACTATATATATCAACCGTGTGTATCGGACTTTGTTCGATGAGCCTGAACTTGATGCCTCGTGTATTTACTCGCTTTTATATATATATATATATAATATATATATATATATATACTTATATATATAAACTGTGGTGAACTCATTCGATGAGCTTGGATTTTTACATCCGGTACATTTACTGCTTTTATATATATATATATATATATTTTTGTCCTGCCTGGAGTTCCCTTCATGGCAGTTGATCGCTTTACAGCTTTATTTACGTTTTTTCCCGCCTGGAGTCTCCTCCGTTGCGGTTGATAGCTTTTAATAGCTTTATTTATATTTCTGATCCCCCATGGAGGTGCTTCGTGGTTGGTGATCATGTCTGTATATATATATTTACCGCTTTTATATATATAACTGCTTATTGCTTTTATACAAATTGCAATATTCTGTGCGCCTAGGAATCATGTGATCACAGATTCATCCCATTGGATCTAGATTCGGTTCCCATGATGGACATGTTTAGCTGTAAGTAGCTTGTAAATTATTCTGCGATGTCTGAATTTCCTCAGATGGTTTCCATACCCACGAGGAAGTCGGCATTATTTTTATATATTATTTTTTCATACGGATGCCTCGCATCCGCCAAATAAAATCAATTCAAATCCGCTCACTTAATAAAAATGGGAGTGTAAAAGGTCTCAATTCTATTAAGCATCGTGGTTTGAAAACCTCTTTATAAAAACATCATTGCCATATCTTGCTAAAACTCGAATTTTTATATAAATTCAAACCTTGTGTATATAGGTTCAATTAGGCCTCGCACAACTTTCATATAATAGCACATCAACCCCCACACACACACACACACACACCTGATAGTTTCTTGAAAAGAGAAGTCACCACCCCTGTAACACGGATGTCTGGGGTGCCTAACACCTTTCCCCAGATAACCAAGTCCCCTGGACCCTAAATGAATCTCGGTTTCAATTTACCATATCGATGTCACATCACTTTGGGTCAATGTGCAAACCTTTTCCTATTGTGTTGGTACAACCATTTAAAAAACCAACTGGCGACTCTTAACAGTCCCATCGTCGACATTATACATGTCGGACCTTTTTCACTTGTTTTTTCAAACAAATCTCACCTAAGATAAGAACACCAAAGAACGAGTAACGGAAAGGGACACCCAAAAATCCCGATGTCGACAGGTGGCGACTCTGCTAGGGACTCCAGTAAGAGGACTTAATCCGCTATTTCAATCTTTTCAAAACTGTTATCTGCTTGTGTGTGGATGTTGCATTTACATTGGATGAATGTGTACGAATGCATGTTTTGTTTGAGCTTAGTGCTTCGCATCATATCTGCGTGTGATGTTAGTGCTTCGCACTATAAACTGCTTATGATATTAGTGCTTCGCACATGTCATCATTTCATACGGTGAGACGCGATGTATGTAAATGTATATTGTGTGGTCCCTCCACCAGGAGGCTATCCCGTCGGTGTTTGATTACTGGACTCGTGAGAAGACTAATTCTCCGAGGCTTAGGAAAGGCACCACCCAAATCCGCTCCAGTTGAAAGACCAAATTAACTTCTCGTTTAGTAGATTGCGATGATTTGGGAACCTTCATGCCAAAAAGCCGCGAGAGTAACCTAAGATAGGTCGGCCTCTGATAAACCCAAATGAAGGAAAGTCTCTTCATGCTCTCATATTAATTACTTGTAAACACAGTTAATTGTAATTTCATTCCATATCTATCTCCATGTAATGAGAAATATGAAGCAATGTGTCCACATACATACTCCAAACAGCTGACACCTGTTTTGCAGGATAAAATTCTTAAAATGGACACATCACATAGCATGTCATTATACACCTTCCCTAAGGACTAAACTATGCCATCTTTTCATAGGAATCAATTGGACCTACTACCCATTAAGGTCCAAAAGGCAACAGCCTACAAATCGATCATGTCGTCATCCCACTGAATGAACTTAATCCGGTTTCGCGAAAGAATTCGACGGGTTAAGCAAACAGATTCATGATTTGGTCATTTCTATTAAAAGAATTACACCAATCTACATGTGGTCAAAAAATACCAGTGACATACCGAGCCCTCCACACAAGGAGGAATTCGGTCCATTACTATACCAGAGCCACAGCTTGGATACGACGATTAAAAACTCATGATGTTGCCCATTCCACTCGGAGATCCGCACAATGGAGACATCAAAAAGAAAGTCCTCCAAATGGAAGAGACCCTTTCGCTTATCAAAGGAATTGGAACACACGGAGTGTTTCATATGTCTTGATCTATGTATTTTTCCTGGCGTTCACTATCCAGAAAAATTTAAAACTCCTGACTTTGAAAAATATGACGGGTTAGGGGATCCTTATAGACATTTAAAAGTCTTTATTGGAGAACTGGGATCCTATGCAGAGGATGAAAAACTCAGAATGCAATTGTTCCAAAAGAGTCTAACTGGAGAAGCCCGTTCGTGGTACACAAGATTAGACAACTCCAAACTCCACAAATGGAAGAGCTAGCACATGCCTTCCTCACTCAATAATACGCTTTTCAAACTCAAATGGCTCCCGATCGGTATCAAATTACCAAGATCAAAAAACAAATCAACGAGTCTTCGGAGAGTATGCTCAAAGGTGGAGACGCTTTGGTCGCCTAAGTTAGTCCTACCATGTCGAATCGAAATGGTCATGACATTCATGTATATACAAGCTCCCTTCTATGAGAGAGTTTTAGCCAAGATCGGCAAATCGTTTTCGAAATGGTTAAACATGGGGAGATGGGTCAAAATGGGGTTGAAATCATGAAAATTCAAGACCTAGCAGACTCAAAGCTATTACCGATCACATCCAATCTGAAATTATGGGAACAACCCAGAGGGTCCATAAAAGAAAAAGGAAGAAGTTTCCACGATACTACAAGGCAAAAAAGGCAATCAAAATATGCCCATTCAAAGGAGAAACTACACCCCTTTCCAAAGACAAATACAAACCCTCCAAGTACCAAAAGGTGGAGAAGTCAAACGCCATCGAGTGTTTACACCCTTAGGGATACCCTCGAGAACATTCTTAATCTTCCGACAACACGTAAGAAAATTACGCATCTTTTTACACCACCAACCCTAATGGACGGGGTTTCAATGCTGCTAGGAAATGTGCTTATCATGTCGGGGCACCTGGACATGATACTCAGGATTGTTGGGCATTGAAACACAAGATCCAGACTGATAGACAACGAGGAGATCGTAGTCACCAAACCCGATCAAATTTCATGTATACTGAGACAACCCTCTTCCTCAACACAAAGAAGAAGAGGTCAACATGATTAATTAATATATTACGGTATTATGAATATCGATGAATCGATATACATGTATATGATGTTCGCGTTAATTGAGTATATGATATTCTATGAATCGACATATTCGGTATTATGAATATCAATAATAGATATGCATGTATATGATGTTCGTTAATCAGATCTTATATGGCGTAATAACAAAAGATACAACTTATGTTCTAATTGGATTAGAAGTATGCAGATTCGCTTTAATATGATTAATTGAAATCGGACATATATGATATGTCTTAGGTGTATTGTTATTATGACTATTTTGGTGGATTAAATATATGATTCTCAAACTATTTCGTAGATTCAGTATGAAAAAATTCTCATGTACCGATCACCGGACACCGCTGGGGGAGAGACCCCTCGACCCCCCATCGTTGCGCACAATGGTCGTGACCCCAATATGTTATATATAGTTTTCTTTAATTATATATAAATTGTTATGTGCTTATTGTGATATGCATGGTGCACAGTTATGGCCTTTTGACCCATAGGTTAGTGGTTTTTGGTTTTGAAATACGGCTTGTATGCCGTGCCTTTCTATAAATTCTAATGTAATATTCTCTTCTCATCTAAATCCCCTCGAATGTAACTCGAGGTTTCTTTATGTCATGTAATAATCTATAATCGATGAAGATGACAAGATGGAGAACAAAATGGAAAGATGATGATGGAGAGGAGGCACATGCTTGAGGAAGATCCAAGGAAGCTATTTATTTTAAGATCTTTTAACACCTTAGATTGACCTTCAATCTTTCATTAGCTTGAAAAGATTGACAGAGGATTGGGCCATAACTGTGACACATTTAATTTTCCACTTTATTTATGCTTGTATGCGATATGATATGATAAATAATGTGCATGCTTAATAAGATTAAAATTGGTGAGATCTAAATTAATTAATAAAATCCTCATTAAATTATTAAGTCTAAATCGATGCCTTCCAATGAATAACACTCATCAAGACCTTGATCAATAGATGTAGGTTTGCCAAAATAAAGTACCCTATTTATCTAGGTAAGATGCGATAGGATAATTGTGATATCCAAACTGTTAAAATTATTGGGCCCGACTTAACTAAGTTATCTCAATAGGATTGTGGACTTAGAGGCATAGAGTTTGGTTGGTACTATTAGATGGACTAGAAACAATTGTTGTTTACCAAACTATCCAGGAGTTATATATGATATAATTGTCAAAGGGTTGTCTACCTAAATAATTATGTTTTAAGAGATTAGCCAAAGTTAACTTAAGGCATAATGAAATATGGATCTTGTCTCACTAGAAAGATTTAATAGAAAATGCTTTCCGAATTAATGGTGAGGGCTATTGATTTGAATAAAATAGTGGGAGGTATATTTTGAATGTACTATTATCAATTACATAATATCAACTTTGCAATTTGACTTATTATTTTTGCACTTATAAATTGTAGATATCAATGGCAAACAACAACAACACAAATAGTCTTTCATTATGATCAGTCCTTGAAAAGGACAAGCTGAGTGGAATTAATTTTCTTGACTGGCATAGGAACTTGAGGATTGTCCTCAAACAAGAGCGCAAGCTTTATGTACTTGATGGGCCCATTCCCGCAAAGACACCGGTATCGCACTACACACACGCGAGCATAATGCTTACAAGAAACATCAAAATGATGCTCGGGCGTGAAGTTGTGTCATGCTAGCAACCATGAACGCTTGAGCTTCGTAAGCAACACGAGTTGATGGATGCTTATGAGATGATCGAGCATCTCAAGAAATTGTTCAAGGGCATGCTCGACAGAGAGGTATGATACAAAGCAAGGCGTCAGATCACCGCAAAATGGGTGAACGTGATCCGGTTGGTCCACATGTGCTTTGAAAATGATTGGGTATATTGAGTACCTTGATAGGTTGGGTTTTCCAATCACTCCTAAGCCCAAACTGACCTTGTTTTGCAATCTTTGAACAACA
Organism: Panax quinquefolius; assembly: GCA_020205615.1. Taxonomy (NCBI): domain Eukaryota; kingdom Viridiplantae; phylum Streptophyta; class Magnoliopsida; order Apiales; family Araliaceae; genus Panax; species Panax quinquefolius. The sequence goes on along the minus strand of CM035172.1, from coordinate 119,504,777 downwards.
GCTACTCTCAATTTGTTATGAACAATCTTATGAATGAAATTGAGAAACCCCTTACTGAGTTGTTGAGCATGTTAAGAACTGCCGAGAACAACATGAAAAAGGCCGGACCCGCTCCCATAATGTTGGTGCAAAAGGGGAATGCTAAGGGAAATTGGAAAGGCAAGAAGAAGATATGATCTAAATCTTTTGCCAAACCCAATTCCAAAACCAAACAAGCTTTAAAACCTAAAGGTGGGGTGGCTAAAGAAGGTGAATGTCATTTCTATGGAAAACCTGGACACTGGAAAAGGAATTGTGATGCTTATCTGGAAGAAGTGAAGAAAAGGAAAGGAAGTATGACTTCTGATTCAGGTATATATGTTATAGAAGTCAACTTGTCTACTTCTACATCATGGGTATTGGATACTGGATGTGGTTCTCACATTTGTGTTAATGTGCAGGGACTCCGAAGGAGTAGGACTTTGGCGAAAGGAGAGGTTGACCTACGAGTTGGGAATGGAGCAAAAGTTGTTGCACTGGCCGTAGGAACTTATCATTTATCTTTGCCCACTAGGATAGTTTTAGAATTAGAAGATTGTTATTTTGTGCCTGCTATAAGCAAAAACATTATTTCTGTTTCTTGTTTGGACAAGAAAGGTTTTTCATTTATAATAAAGAATAATCGTTGTTTATTTTACTTAAATGATTTTTGTTATGGTGTTGCACAATTGTTTAACTGTCTCTATATTCTTGATTTAGAAATGCCTATCTATAACATAAATACAAAACGATTTAAATCAAATGATTCAAATCCGACATATCTCTGGCACTGTCGTTTAGGCCATATAAATGCGAGTCTTGTTTATTAGGCAAGATGAATAAAGTCCCTTTCACTGGACACAGTGAACGGGATAGCGATGTATTAGGACTTATACATAGTGATGTATGTGGACCTATGAGTTCGTTAGCAAGAGGTAGGTTTTATTACTTCATTACATTTACTGACGACTTTAGTAGATATGGATATGTGTATCTTATGAGACATAAATCCGAATCCTTTGAAAAGTTCAAGGATTTCAAGAATGAAGTTCAAAATCAATTTGGCAAAAGCATAAAAGCCCTTCGATCCGATCGAGGAGGTGAATACTTAAGCCAAGACTTTGATGACCTTCTAAAAGAATGTGGTATTATATCACAGCTCACTCCACCTGGAACACCACAATGGAATGGTGTATCTGAGAGGAGGAATCGAACCTTGTTGGACATAGTACGATCAATGATGAGTCATGCAGATCTTCCAATAAGCTTCTAGGGTCATGCCCTAGAGACAGCTGCATTCACACTTAACCGTGTTCCTACAAAGACGGTTCAGAAGACACCATATAAAATGTGGACTGGGAAACGTCCTAGTATGTCGTTCATGAAGATTTGGAGTTGCGAGCGCTCAGAAACGTCCGGATTCTCGACAAGCTCGAACCCAAATCGACAAATGTAATTTTATGGGATACCCAAAGGAAACAAAAGGGTATTATTTCTACAAACCTTCCGATAACAAAGTGGTTGTTGCTCGAACTGGTATTTTTTAGAAGAGAATTTGTCTCTAAAGGAAACGATTGGGAGGAAAGTAGAACTCAAGAAATTCGAGAACCACAAAATATCATTGAACTGAGTTGGAACATGAGCGCGAACTGAAAGTAGTATGCATACAAGCCAATCATGTTTGATGATAAAAAGCATATACTTTGTAACAATCTTATTCATTTATTAATAAAAAGTATTAATTTATTAAAGGCTTTTAATTATCTACATGATGATCGTTTTTATAATATGTGATAAACCCATAGTTTTAAGCAATGCTTTTAGAATAATGATGATGATCATTCTAATGAGATCTAAATTCTTAGAAAGCTTAAAACTAAAATAGTTCCCAATCGTTGGATTACTAAATTGGGGATTAGTGAATCCTGATAGATTGGTACATACGCCGCTTGCTTTCATCGGATGAGGATGATTGATCTCATGATCATTTGTGTGGAGACACTAAAGCAAGTATGTAGGTGCTTATTAGAGAATAAGTTCACTGAACGTGGCTCGCTAAGGAATACCTAATGGAGTTTTATTTGCTTGTCAATAGGAATTCCTGTAGTGATAGTAGTACAAGTGATCCTTGGACTTAAGATCATCATAGTATCTTGTGTATGATGAGTTATACTTTGACTTATTCCTTAAGACCCTTAGGGTATATCAAAGGGTATGCTTGGGTATAATAAGTTATACATGGAGATAATGTATGATCAATAAAGAATCTACCACTTCTAATAAAAGAAGAGAAATGTCCTATGTGATTCGATAAATGACAACCCAGTAGTCCTTGGCCAAGGCAGAATGAAATTAGAAAGGAGTTTCTAATTTGCATTATTTGGAGTTGTGCATTTAAGGATCGAAATACATATAATTAAATAAAATAAGACTTGACAAGAATTCCATGTCTTATATTTAATCGGGACATTGTATGGTGGAAGGATTGAATTGTACTAGTAACTATTTACTCAAAGGTTCTTTAATGATTAATGTTGAAATCTATATTATCTGGAAAGTCGTTGATCGCTAGGGAAGCTTATCCTATTCAGAGAATAAATATTATTTAAATAAATTAATTGTTTAATTTATTTATTTAAATAAGATTAGAATTGTTCTAATTGATTTATTCACAACCAGCTTTAATATGGAGAACCTAAAGGGTCACACCATAAAAAGGAAGAATAATTATTTAAGAAGTTAATGGCATAATCGTAATAATATATTATGTATATTTAATTTAATCTATGGTGATAGAATAAATTAAATAGCTTAATATTTATTATTTAATATTTTAGAAATATTAAATATAAATTAATAAGAGGAGTCTTATTAATATTATTACAATTATTATTATTTTAATTTCTAAAAGAGTTTAGGAATTAATTTAATATAAGTATTTCATTTATTCCTAATTGGATTAGGAAGGAAAATTAGTTAAAGGAGTTTAATTAATTATCCCTAATAAGATTAGGAGCTTAATTAATTAAAAGAATTTAATTAATTAAATAAAATCCAATTTCTTAATTGTTAAGGAGGGTTGCCCACATCAATAAATAAGAGGAGTCTTATTATGGGTGATATGGGTTGTTGACTTTTACAACGTAATAATTCCAATTTGTTGGGAGAGTACACCCTTTCTATAGAGATAGAAAAACTAGGGTTGAGCCAAACACCCCTTCTTCTTGAATTTTCTTCTTCCTTGGTGGATCACCTCTAGAGGCCAAACATATGGGTGGCTAACGTTAATCAAAGGAAGGAACAAAACCCGGTGGATTCAAGTTGAACGCTATAAGGATTGGAGGTGAACTTGTACCTGAGGAAGCTTCTTGATCTTCAAGGGTATGTTTGTTCTTCATATCTTTTCGCTTAATTAATAATTGTGCATAAAGGGTGATCCGGTATATGGTTTGTAAATTTTTAAACTCGATTTTACACGCTCGCATTATTTTTTTGCAATTTGATTAATACATATGAATATTACAAACCCTAACAGAACCACAACATATTATGGAAAGTGAACTCGCTTTCAAATTACACAAGGCATTCAGAGATCCGGTAGGACACGCCTTAATATCATAGAGGATGATTCGCCTTTTAAGAGAGAACCCCGAAAGACAATCCAAATCCATACCGGATACTACCGGAAAGTGCAAGATCAACCCCTTGATCGCAATCTGAGTAACAATTTCAACCCTGATCTAACCCCGAGACCTCGCAGACACAATACCGAACACACACCGAGAAGACCGATTAATCTTGAGATAACCCCGAGGTATCCAGCCTCACCCCCAACCATGGGAATAGCCACCAACCTCGGTGATAACCCCAAGGAATGCAGCTTTGAGATAACCCCTAAATGCTTGTTTCAAATGCCATCGCCTTCAATCTCAGCACTCACAACGAGATACACTGTACAACCCGAGAATAACATCGGAAAGACAGTACACCTCAAAGATGACAATGAGGACCTTCAACAAATGCAGCAGCCAATCTCAAATAAAGTCCGAGCAACGCCTCATTTATCGGCCCAATCCGAGCATATAACACCGGTGAGGGGCAACATCGCCATCTCATCCAACACGATGCCACGCCTCGCCTCTACGCAACAATGTCCCACAAGGCTAACCAACTCGAAGTGACTATCAGTAAGGGTAACGGATGAAAGTTGAAGCTCAAGACCGGAGGGCATCGTCCCCATCTTCAAAGACTTCAGACAAACTCTAATCCCATGCCATCGCATAAACTCTCGACAACGGCGGTCCAAAATAGGTCCTCGAATACCTCAAAACGGATGCCCGGATTGCACTTCTCAAAATCCGAGTGGACATTACAAAGGTTCGAAAAGTGCACGATTTCGAGACGACCTGACCCGACAAAACCGGGCCGACCACCCGCCTCGTACACACACCTCACCCAGTAGTACACCATGCACACATATTGCCTATAAATAGAGGGCTTGGGGTGCTGATTTTAAGAGAAAAAGACGGGGAAACCCCACAAGACAATTTGCTCTCACACTCGCCATATAAAGGTATTTTCCCACTTTCAAACACCTGTGAGCTCATATATAGCCTCTTTTGTACCCACAAAAGCCAAAGTTTTACCCACTCTAAAGATATAGAAGCCTTTTTTATCACCACCGTAGTTTCTCACACACTTTTAGAGTCTTTCTTTCATCTTTGCACACACCCTTCTACACGCTGAGAGTCGTGTTGCTTGCTTTTTGCCTTCGACTTCTATTCTCGTGGTTCATTCATTTCATTCATATATATATATATATATATATATATATATATATATATATATATATATATTGACTAACATTATCGAAGTTATGCCTCGATTGAGCCTGCACTTCTGGCCCGAGCGCTTATCGCTTTTATATATATATATATATATATATATATATATATATATATATATATTAATATGTTTCTGGACTTTGTTCGATGAGCCTGCACTTTCGGCCCTGCTTATATATATTTATATATATATATATATATATATATACTTATATATATCAACTATATTTGTTCGATGAGCCTTTGACTTTTTCTTGCATTATCGCTTATATATATATATATATATATATATATATATATATATATATATATATCAATGAGCCTATTATATATATATATATATATATATATATATATATATATATATATATATATACTTATATATATGAACTCGTGGTCGAACTCGCTCGATGAGCCTCGATTTTACATCCTATGCATTTATTTTTTATATATATATATATATATATATATATATATATATATATATATATATATATATATATCCCCCGCCTCGAGTTCCTTCGTGGGCAGCTTGATCGCTTTTACAGCCTTTATTTATGTTTTTCCCGCCTCGAGTTTCCTCCGTATGATGATATAGCTTTTTAATAGCTTTATTTATATTTCGATCCCCATGGAGGTGCTTCGTGGTTGGTGATCATGTATATATATATATATATTTACCGCTTATATATATATATATATACCGCTTATTGCTTTTATACAAATTGCAATATTCAGGCGCCTAGAATCATGTGATCACAGCATTCATCCCATCGATCTAGATTCTGCCCCCCGTGATGGACATTTTCAAATCGTAAGCAATTTTGTAAATTATTCTCATGATGTCCGAATTTCCTCGATGGTTTCCATACCCACGAGGAAGTCAAGATTATTTTTTGTATATTATTTTTCATACGGATGCCTCGTGATCCGCCAAATAAAATCAATTCAAATTACCACTTAATAAAAATGGGAGTGTAAAAGGTCTCAATTCCTATTGAGCATCGTGGTTTGAAAAACCTCTTTATAAAACATCATTGCCATATCTCGCTAAAAACCTAATTTTTATATAAATTCAAACCCCGTATATAGGTTCGAACGAGGCCTCGCACAACTTTCATATAACAAAGACATCACCCACACACACACACACACACACACACACACACACTCGATAATAGTTTCTTGAAAAGAGGCGGTCACCGTGGTAACACGGATGTCTGGGGTGCCTAACACCTTCCCCCGTGATAACCAAGTCCCCTGACCCTAAACGAATCTCTTGCTTTCACCGACCAGAGATATCGCTGTCACATCACCGGGTCAATGTGCAAACCTTTTCTCGGCCAGGTTTGGTACAACCATTTAAAAACCAATCAAGGACTTTTAATAGCCCCATCGTCGACATTATACATGTTTGACCTTTTTCACTTGTTTTTTCAAACAAATCTCACCTAAAATGAGAACACCAAAGAACAAGTAACTAAAAGGACACCCAAAAATCCCGACGCCGACAGTGTGGCGACTCATTGGGACTCCAAAGAAGAGGACTTAAGCCGCTATTTCAATCTTTTCAAAATCATTATCTGCTTGTGTGTGGATGTTGCATTTACATCGATGAATGTGTACGAATGCATGTCTTGTTTTGAGCTTAGTGCTTCGTGATCATATCTCACAGGTAGGATGTTAGTGCTTCGCACTATAAACCGCTTATGATATTAGTGCTTCGCACATGTCATCATTTCATACTTGCGAGACGCGATGTATGTGAATGTATGTTGTGTGGTCCTCCACCAGAGGCTATCCCGCTTGCTTTTTGATTACCGGACTCGTGAGAAGACTAATTCTCCGAGGCTCGTGAAAGGCACCACCCAAATTCCGCCCAAATAAAGACCTGATTAACTTCCCGCCTAGTAGATTATGATGATTTGGGAACCTTCATGCCAAAAAGCCATGAGAGTAACCTAAGATAGGTCACCGATAAACCCAAACGAAGGAAAGTCTCTTCATGCTCTCATTTTAATTACTTGTAAACACAATTACTTGTAATTTCATTCCATATCTATCTCCATGTAATGAGAAATATGAAGCAATGTGTCCACATACATACTACAAACAAAATGACACATCCGCTTTGCAGATAAAATTCCTAAATGGACACATCACATAAGCATGTTATTATACACCTTCCCTAAGGACTAAACTATGCCAAGCCTTTCATAGGAATCAATCTGACCTACTACCCTATTAAAGTCCAAAAGGCAACAGCTTTACAAAATAATCATGTCATCATCCCACCAGACCGAACTTAATCCAGCTTTCGCAAAGAATTCGACGGGTTAAGCAAACAGATTATGATTTGGTCGTTTCTATTAAAAGAATTACACCACCACACAGGTCGAAAAATACCCAGACATACCGAGCCCTCCACACAAGGAGGAATTCCTGGCCATTACCATACCAGAGCCACAATTGATACTTAACCAACAAAACTCATGATGTCACCCATTCCACCGAGATCCGCATAATGGTGACATCAAAAAAAAGTCCTCCAAATGGAAGAGACCCTTCAAGCTATCAAAGGAATTGAACACACGGAGTGTTTCATATGTCGATCTATGTATTTTTCCCGGTGTTCACTATCCAAAAAAATTTAAAACTCCCGACTTTGAAAATACGACGAAGTTAGGGATCCTTATACACATTTAAAAGTCTTTATTGAGAACTGGATCCTATGCAGAGGATGAAAACTCGTAATGCAATTGTTCCAAAAGAGTCTAACCGAGAAGCCTGCTCAGGTGGTACACAAGATTAGACAACTCCAAAATCCATACCGGGAAGAGCTAGCACATGCCTTCCTCACTCAATACGCTTTTCAAACTCAAATGGCTCCTCGACCCAGATCAAATTACCAAGATCAAAAAATAGTCCAACGAGTCTTTCAGAGAGTATGCTCAAAGGTGGAGACGCCTGTCGCCTAAGTTAGTCCCGCCATGTCGTAATCGTAAATGGTCATGACATTCATAGATATACAAGAAGCTCCTTCTATGAGAGAGTTTTAGCCAAGATCGGCAAAACCATTTTCTCTAAATGGTTAAACATGGGGAGATGGCTCAAAATGGGTTGAAATCAGAAAAGATTCAAGACCTAGCCGACTCAAAGTCATTACGATCACATCCAATCTGAAATTATGGGAACAACTTCGAGGGTCCATAAAAAGAAAGAGGAAGATGTTTCCTCGATACTACAGGGCAAAAAGGCAATCAAAATATGCCCATTCAAAGGAGAAACTACACTCCTTTCCAAAGACACCACAAACCCTCCAAAGACTAAAAGGTGGAGAAGTCAAACGCCATCGAAAGTGTTTACACCCTTTTAGGGATACCTCGAGAACATTCTTAATCTTCCGACAACACGTAAGAAAAAAACGATCTTCTTCTTCCACCAAATGCAAATTTAATGGACGGGTTTCAATGTCGCTAGAAATGTGCTTATCATGCCGGGCACCGGACATGATACTCAGATTGTTGTTGGGCATCAAACACAAGATCCAGACCTCGATAGACAACGGGAGATCGTAGAGTCACCAAACCCGATCAAATTTCATGTATAAGACAACCCTCTTCCTCAACACAAAGAAGAAGAGGTCAACATGATTAATCGAGCAAAGGATGTAATTCCAACTTCAAATTGATTCCTCCTGCACCATCAAAGACTGGATGATGGATTATGATGGGATTATGCCAAGTTCCAATTCACAATGGAACGAAAGATCAAAGCTCTTGGCAAACAAATCGAGTAATCAAGGAACTCAAGACTTTATCAAAGATCAAGTAACTCGCCAATTAATCACCAGAGCATGCCGCCTCCTACCTATCATTGTCATGAATATTCTCTCGCTACTTTCGTAAAATGAAATGCCGGAAGACAAAGTGACGAAGAGAGCAAATGCCAAAGCTCGTCGGATTTCGCCAACAAACGGAATTCACCTATTTGGGCCAACCCATGGAGGAAATCCTTCACATGTTAATCAATGAAGGAAGGATCAGCCCCTTCTACCTCCAATCAACCCCCGCTCGGATGGTACAAACTCGATGGAGTATGTCAATACCACTCCCGGCCTCATGGTCACAAAGACGTAAGAATGTCAGGCACTCCGCCACCTTATTCAAAATCTAATCGACAAGTGGTGTATCAAGGCATGCGATAACGACACCGTGTTACGCAAAGTGAGAATGCAGCCCTACTAAGTGGAAAAGTGGTAGCAAAGCTATATCCACCAAGTCAAGGGATTAATACTTTGCTCACAACACCGATAATTCACTCAAAGGAGGAAACAATCTTTTGAAAGTGGCCGCCCCCGAGCCAATCAACTTGCTATGCAGAGCACAATATCCTATTGTTAGCTTCATGCAAGGTTCCGTGGAATTATGGAGAAGGTGAAGGATCCACCTCACATACCACCGCCGCAGTTGTCAAAGGAAAATCCACCGATATTCTTCCCCATCGGGTGATGAACCCCACCACCAAATCAAAGGGGAAAATACCCATGGAGAAGATTGAAAATTCCTCCGCCTACCGTGGGTCATAACGAAGCCTCTATGGTTTTAAGCTCAAGGAAGCTCCACCACAAATATCAATTTTGACTTGGTCCTAACCTCCGAGAATCACCGAAGGTCTTGTTAAAGGTTCTAGAAGAAGCCATCTCCGACATCGCGGGATACGAAAAAGTTTCAACATACGGTTGATCACATTTTCAACAACAATGTGATATCCTTCATCGATGATGACATACCATCCAAGGGACCGGCCATTGCAAAACCGCACATTATCATGGCCTTTATCCTCCTGATATATGGTAGCTCGAGTCTTAATAGATGGAGGTTCCTCTCTCTAATATCTCGCCCATATGCCACCTTTGTGAAGATGAATATCAATCTCAACCGAATTCGAGTAGCCATACTATCATCAAAGCTTTTGATGGAGCCCGCCAGAATCTCTATTGAGTAATTGAGCCGCCAATCAAATTGGTCCTCATACATTCTCGCATCCTTCCATGTGCTCAAGATAGATTCGGATACAACCCGCTTTGGGACGACCATGGATCCATATGGCAAGGCCCCTCCCACCCTTCACCAACAATCAAGTACATTATCAACAATAGCCTCGTCACTACCAACGCCGAACCAGAGATTCCTCAAAGACGGGACATTCCGCTCATCAATGCCAATGCGCACGTAGAACCAGCCGCTTTCATGCTTTGAAATAAGCAACACCCAATACCACGCTATTGAGCACCATCGCCTCAACCCCACATTTCTCGCCGAGGTGATGTCACCCACTCAAGAAATGATGTCGCTGGGTCATAAGCCGACAAGGGTCAGGTAAAGATGGCCAGGTATCCAAGACCCCATTCGATTAACCAAGCAAAGTTGAACAAATGACTAGGCTATTCTCGCCACCTTTAGTCACAGAATCCTCATAAGCATCAACAGATTCCTTCACTTTCAACCATGTGCGCTCGCGCTTCGCCTTTCAAAACTCGAGTCCGCACAACCTCCAAAGAAGGTGCCACCAATGTCATGGCCATGTTATTTCCTAAGCCGAAACCGGTGGAGGAAAAAGAAATCGTTATTCCAAATCCCGCAATCAAGAAGAGGAGCGAGAATCAAGGAAAACGTTGTCCAATAATGTGTCCAGCATACGCGATCATCGCCCATGATGAACATACCAACAGATACACCCCTGCATTTATGATCGCCTCTACGTAATGGCCATCATTCGGACAGAGAGGATGATGACAATCCTCCATCATCATCAAGCGGGTCCACCCGACTTTACCTCGCAATTGGGACAAAGATTCCTCGCTTTGGTCGACGAGGGTAAAGCGCGTAAATTCTTTTCGCCTCAGAGATATAATAACCGCTACTTTTCTCAGACAAAGATTAGCGCTTTATTTTGCCAAGATATGCTAACACCGTATATATCAACACATTTCATATATACTAAGTGAAAGCATATTTTGTTTCAGACTCAAATTTAGATGTGCCTCATTTTTTATGATACGATGCGCTCTCCTACACAAGGATCAGACTTTTGATGTAGAGATGAATTCAAATTTCGATGGATATCCAGATGACATTGAGGTGCCTCCAAAATTCAAGAATGGGTCAAAGACAAACCCAAACCCAACCTCGATCAAACCACTTCTTTCAATCTCTAACCTTAGAAGCCCTAAGTTAATCCAGATTGTTCGCACTTACCCCAAACCAACTGAATGATATGGTTACGCTTATTAACCCAATTCCAGATGTGTTTGCATGGTCTCATGAAGACATGGTGGGTTTGTCCATCGACATTGTCCTTCATCGCCTTCCCATTAAAGAGGGATTTACAAATAAATAAAAAAAACTCAAAGCGATCAAAACCCGAGTGGAGTTTAAAGGTGAAAGAAGAAATTGTGAAACAATTTCAAGTCGGCATCATCATGGTGTCTACATATCCCGAATGGATATCCAACATCGTGTCCGCATTTAAACCCGAGGGAAGGTGCGAGTTTGGTGGATTATCGGACTTGAATAAAGCTTGCTTAAAAGATAGCTTTCCCATGCCATTTATCCACATTCTCATCGACAATACATCAAGCAATACGACATGTACCCTTTGTCGATTGCTTTACGGGTACCATCGATCATGGTTGCCGAGGAAGATCGTGAGAAGACCGCTTTCATCACTCCTTGGGGAACTTTTTTTGCTATAGACGGTTGTCATTCGGCCTCATCAATGCCGCCGAGCTACCTATCAACGAAGCTATGATGGCTCTTTTTCCACGACTTAATGCATAAAGAGATCGAGATCTACGTGGATGACATCATTGTCAAGTCCCTAAGGAGGATGACCATCTGTACCATCTCGTAAAGTTGTTCAACAGTCATGTAAGTACAACTTGAAGTTGAATCCAAATTAAGCGCGCCTTTTCAAGCGCCAAATCGTGCAAGTTGCTAGGATTTCTAGTCACCACAAAAGGGATTGAGCCGATCCTCGCCAAAATCCAAGCCATCACGAAAATGCCCATTCCTCGATAGAGAAGGAAATACGGGATTTTTGGGAAGGATCAACTTCATCAAGGTTTATCTCCCAACTCACAAAGAACCTCGTGAGCCAATCTTCAAGTTATTAAGGAAGAACTCCTCCATGAAATGGAATGATGAGTGCCGTAATGCCTTCCTTACAATCAAGAAACAAATAGTCAAAGCTCCCATCTTGGTACCACCTGTGGATGATGTTCCCTGCTCATGTATCTCGTCTGTAAGTGACAATGCCATGGGTCGTATGTCGGCCGACAAAGACGATAGAGGCCAAGAACGAGCCATCTATTACCTCAAAGAAAAGGTTCAAAGAAGAAGGAACACAAGTACACTCGATCGAAAGACGGTTGTGCTTTTAGCATGGGCTTCCATGAGGTTACAACATTACCTCCATGGTCACACAACCCATCTCATATCCCGCGCGGATCCTCTCAAGCACGTGTTCAACAAACCCATGTTAAATTGCTTACCGTCTGATGGCAATTGATCCTACAACAATTTGACATCGATATGTGACTCAAAAGTCCATCAAAGGTCAAGGAATCGCGGATCAATCGTCACCGCACCTTCGTGGGATTTCAAACCCTTGAAACATATTTCCCCGATGAAGGAGTAATGACAAAGACAAAGAACACCATCAAGACGATACGCGCCAATCATGGAGGATGTATTTTGATGGAGTCATTAATATGGAAGGTTCCGGAGCCGAGCAATTCTAATATCCGATACGGGAGCAGATCCCCGCTGCCAAAAATTACGCTTTGTCAAGACCAACAATACTACCGAGTATGAAAGGTCGCCTCACATGGGCTAAAACTTGCCCGCTCAACGGGCATCAAAGCGCTTAATCGTCCTTGAGATTCGAGAGTTGATAATCGACAATCCACCGTAATCTATCAAACCAAGGAACTACATTTGTCGCCTTTACCATCGGCAGTGTTTTTGAAGATGGCTTTGAGTTCAAGAAATCTCCTTTCTACACATTCCTCGTAATAGAATGATTTCATGGACGCATTAGCAACTTTGGCCTCCTCGATTCACATATCGCGCACAAGGAACACTTGCCAAGCATCACAATTTCCCCAACAAGGCCCCAAATTTATGGGAATTACATTGAGAAGTATCGATGAGCTACCTCCCATCCAACCTCCTCGGTATCAAAGATATCAAGGAATATCTCATGAGATGGATCTACACCACGCCGAGGCGAGCCCGACCGAGAAAAGGCGGATCCATCGACTTGCTATGAAGTTCTACCCGAGTGGAGATGCGCCTACAAAAAAGAGATGCAGGACTAGGTCTCCTCGTGTGTCTAGACAAAGATCAAGCCCAAAGGCTTATGGATGAAATCCATGGTGGAGTCTCAGGGCCCCACACGAAAGGGGCCCCTCCTCACAAGAAAAAGTCCTCGTGATGGACATTATCGCTATCTCTCAAAGTCGATTGCAACGACCACGCCAAAAGATGCTATCAAGCGCCGATTCATGGAATGCTATACACGCCCCTCCACGAGCTCCACAATACGAGTTCGCCTCGCCCTTCTCAATGTGGGAATGGACGTTATCGCCCATCGAGCCTAAAGCCAAGAATGGTCACCGATTTATCTTCACCATGATCGACTACTTCACCAAGTGGGTAGAAGCACCTCCTTCCCCAAGGTCACTAAAGAAGTCATCATTGCTTTCATCGTAAACAATGTCGCTTGTCGATATGGACAACCGTAGGTGATCAGTGTCGATAATGCCAAAAACTCAACAACAAAATGATGGAGGAATTATGCAAGAAATTCCACATCAAACATCTTAACTCACATCTATCGTCCAAGATGAACTGTGTCATTGAAGCGCTAACAACAAAAAATATCAAGAAGATTATGCAAAAGATGTCCGCCAACCACAAAGATTGGCCTCGACCTATCGCCTCTCGACTCATAGCCTACGTAACCACAATGCGATTTCAACCGGGGCAACCCCTCACGCTTTAACCTATGGGATGGAAGCAAAGGTTCTCCCATGAAGTTGAGATGGAATCTCTCGAGTGTCGATCGACGCCACCGGATGAAGACCAATGGGTACAAGATGTATCACCAATTGTCTCTAATAGACGAAAAGGCGAACCGCGCTATCTTCTTCCATGGTCAAGATATCAAAGAAAGGATCGCCAGATCCTACAACAAAAAAGTCCTGCTACGGCAGCTTAAACAATACGACTTGGTTTTGAAGAAGATTCTCGACAACCAAGATCAAAGCTAAAGGAAAATTCGCCCTAACTGGAAGGCCCGCTTATTGTCAAGGAAGTATCGACAGAGGCGCCTCAGATTGCAAGAAATGGACGGCGATGAATTTCCACAACTCATCAACTCGACACCGTGAAACGGATTATGTCCAAGTAACCAAAGAAACACCCCGGTGCATCATCATCAAAGTCACCAAATATTCCGGCTTCTTTAACCCTTTACCACATACAACTTTTTCTACACTTTGCCCCTCGTGGAAACATACTCTTCAAGCCGCCAGCCGGGCTTTCTCCTTTTCAGCTCATATACAACTTAGGTCATCCCACCGCTGGATTGAACCTCTCATGGCTTATAGCTTAGGCATACCCATACACGGGGATCAAACTTCATACCACAGCTTTATCCTCAACCTAGATTAAACTTTCTCTCCCCACACTCGACCGCATATGGGATTACGCTTTTCTTCTCGCCTCGAGGGGCTTAACTACGCCGACCGATCTCCTCTTCAATAGAGTACGTAGGCAACCATTTCATATGGCCCTACCGCAATAAAACAAAAACAACAAAAACATTTCTACCCTCTTCTCCTCACAAAAACAACCAAAAATATTCCTACACCATGTCAGCCATATACAGTGTTGAACCTCTTACACCAGGTTTCGAACTACGCAGACCTGATCTCCTCTTCAATAGGAGTACGTAGGCAGCCATTCATGGTGCGGTCTCACCCCCCTACCAAAACACAAACCATTGTCAATCTGGTATCGATTCTCTTTCAATCCATTACATTTCATTCTATTTCGCACTCAAGGGATGGAATTACCCTAACTCCTCCCAAATAGAGATTCTACGACCATCTAAGTCATGGTCACATATACCTCAAGAGCAATACTAAACCATAAGAGGTGGAATTAACTAGGCTTCTCCTAAATAGAAGTATCATGCACCATCTCGTGGTGCGCATCAATCTCGTAGAGGAAAGCCACACTCCTCTCCACATTTCCATTCGTAAACAAGTCCCAAGACACCAAAGATGGTAGGGATACATAGATCGATGATCCATTCTAACTATCCAGAGACAAACTCAATGTCCATCCACCAAGGAAGAATTCGTAATACATCAAGATCACAAGCCCTCAAGCAAAGAGCAAAATATCAAGCAAATAAAGAAGGCATATCTAAAAGGGAAGTGATCCAAAATATATTTCCTCATATATATAATGTCGTTTTGATATATATACAATGTGAACTCGTATACGACAAAATGGCTAAGCTTAGTCTGCAGGTAGTAAATATAAGCTCATCTACTTAATCGTGGTACATGCGAGCTAAGCAAGACCAACAACGGCATCCCTCTCGATGAAGGAGGTAAAGTCAGTAGTCTCCTCGGATAAGAATATCCACACGACCCAACAGATCTCAGAGCCATCCGCATGATGACCATATGCTCATCGATATAAGCGCCATCTCTCGATCATACCAAAGGTAAGGGACCTCACAGCAAGATTATCTCGTGATGTACACATCCCGGCAGATATAAGACTATCCCGCTCAACTATCATCAAGGCTCTCGTCTCGATCTAGCCTCATCCCGCCAACAACAATGACATCTCTACGAGCTAATGCCTCGCCTCTCTCTAATAGTAGCTGCATCCCTCACATCAAGAGCAATGACACATCATAGATCGAATCTGATCTCTCTCAAAGGTCATCGATGAAGACTCGCCTAAATATCGTGGCCGAAAATCGAATCACAAAAGTACTCGGTACTAGGAGAATCCGAAGAAATGTCGGCAACCCAAAGAATGCAGATCCTCCTCGATGTAGGTATCAATGTCCTCCATAGGCTCTACATCGTCTAACTCAATCTCCCAGATCGCAAATATCGCCAGCAAATTTATAAAACCTCCGCTCCATCCATGCGAGTACTCATGAATAACCGGACGATCGGTAGAAAAGCAAATAGCTCACGCGATCCCAAAGAAGCGATACACGAGATCGGGCCCTCACCGAGAGGTATCGAGAAGTCAACGCCGACCGCCGCCTCTCGAAAGGATGAAAATCTCGAACCGGTCAAATCGCGACATCACTACCAATGGATGATAAGTCGTCACGCCCTCAAGCCAACCAAAGGGAGGAAATCCATGCCCGAGCATGAGTAATGAAGTCAGATGGTGAGCAAAGCCCCGAGCACAAAGAATATGCTAAATGGATCTCTCGATATTCCGCCAAAAATGCGACCAGATCGAGCATCTACACACTCGATGGTCGAAAGGAATACGACATAGCCACCTCATGGGAGAAGCAATACCCATGCCGCCTAAGGGTACCAACCGGCCGCAAGTGTGACATAAACCACACATACAAAGATAACCGAACTCCCAAAGAAACACGCCGACGACGGTAAGCATCAGAGAGATGTCGATCGCAGGTCTCGCCACGATCATAGGTACAATGGTACGACCTCCCCGAGAGCTCTCACTACCATGATAACTCCTATATCTATCTCATCCATATATCGCGATATATACACGTATGACAAAGACACATAGCATCAAGACATCAACTCGCCAAACGCCAATGATCCTCCGACACACGTGAAATCCCTCGAATGTCGCGAGTAGCTATCCTCCGCACCAAATCTGCTATACAAAAATGCCGAGATCACGCGCGATGTGTCACCATCCTCGCACACTACTCACTACCAATCCGTGAGAGTCATGAATCGCCTACTCATGTCTCCCAAAGCCATGTGCACGCAAGGTCTGGCCTAGGGGCAAGATCGCCAAACGCGCATACCTCCGTAGTAGGAGTCAACCTCATGGGTGCCAAAATGGAATACCGCCATCGTAGCCAATGCTCTATCATCCCGCCCACGAATCCTCGCAGAACCTCGAAATACCAAAAGGGTCATGGTATGTCAGAAGAATGATCTACAAATACCCCGTCTCCGTGGTGACATGCTATCGCATCACGATCGTGATACCCAATGCCACCACCGACGGTGGGGTATGATCTATACTACTAATCGTCAAGAAGACATCTCAGTAAGGGCCGTGTCATAAGACCATCCAGGTCAATGCCAATATCTCTCGACATACATACATATGCATAATATGATACATGATAATGTGATAATGGATGGCAATATGATATAGGAATGAAAAATGGTGCATACATTCCTAAATATATCATCATCTAATACATCACCTCTATACAACCTACAAGTACATGAAAATGGGGCACAACGCCTCTACTACTACTAACAGAGGCCTATCAAAAGATATAGCGAGAATGGGGAACAAACCACCCAATATCTAACAGAGGCCTATCAAAAGATATAACGAGAATATACATCGTAAGAAGACCAGGGTCTCGATGTCCACGCCCTCAATCCTCGCCCACCGATGTAACTCCTCCCGAGTCACCGGATCTCTATCAACAGGATGTCAGCCTATAAAGAGGAGGATCTACGCCGCAAAAACCAAATGGGTCGTCTCGAGGGGCAAAGACCGAGCCGAAGGAACAAATGTCTCCGCCACACGGATCTCTCGCCAAATGCCGAATAAATATGTGTGCTCGATCCAACCGCCGTCAAGCTATCAATCTGGGTCGATGAGTCGAGCTCTGGACACAAGCCACCCAATCCATCATCATCAAAGATCCCGAACCATGTCCCCATAAATCGTGGTGGCACGGATCGGGCCCCAATAGTGCGAGGGAGCCACCAACGCCGAATATCTCCCCGAGTACATGGACCCTCGATAAATCAAAACCATCAACTCCCAACAATGGAATATCAAGGCGGGTGGTGATCGCGATATGTGCCAACGACGCTCGACAGAGGCAAGATCGATAGATACTAATCTCCCCGGTGGTGCTCCTAATAAGACGCTTCCTAAATAGAGCTCCCACCTCCATCTCCATGAAAAGAGGAAATCTCCGTGGAAATCAAATACTTACTCCAAAGAGGGTGTCCATCCTCAAAACCGATGGTCAAATGATCCCCGAGTATGGAAGCCATGTGATGGCGCCACCACAAAGAACTCCAACAGATACGGCAAGCAATGAGCGAAGCCCTCGACATGTGGACCTCTCGCAAAATAGAATGGTGCCATCGCCGCCCTCGTGGATAGGTATCTAAGCCTAACACACTCATAGACGCAAACACGGAAGCCTCTCATAGCCCCAAAATCGCCAACACAATGGCAAAACATCTCGCTATCAAGAAACACTCTTAACCTGTGAAGGGAAAAAGACAAGAGAAATACTCACCAAAGAGAAACGGTAAAATCTCTAGCCAAGCCTCTCATTAAACCCCGTGAGCGCAGACGCACGCCCCGAGGAAATAGGCAAAGGTGTAAGAGCCCCACCATACTTCTCCTATACTTGGCCCACATCGCGCGTGGCGCCGACTCAAAGCGAAAGATACCGTGGAAGAGTTATCTCATGATGAAGCGCCTCGAATGATCATCGAACAATCGCCGCAGAACGCGATCCCCGATCCTCGACATCATCATGCATGGGCTCACCAATAGCCCGCCATAACATCTACGCGCAAAGGACCTCGAACGGACACCCCGCTTTTCGAGCGCCCCACCCGAACTCCTAACAAGGATCGGACGGCAAGAGGGGTGATATTCGCCATGCAAGGCAATCGCCCCTCCAAACTCCATACCGTGATAAATCGCCAATCCATAGGCGCCATCATCACCTCGCAATCCAAAGAGGGGAGTGATCGAGTCCGATGAAACCATCGCTCGCATAATGCCCCGAGGTAACCCTGTGGACAACGACGGGAAGGATGGAGAAAATGCCCCAAATCCCCACTCATGCACTACGCTTCTATAATCGATGAAGCGCCGGTACATGGAGTGGATGCTAAACCGCCCCCCCGAGGTCGTAAAACCCGAACTCGCATGAAAAGCAGATCAACATCGTAACCCTTTAATCCTCATCAATAGAAAGAAGGAAGATAAAGTCTAACGCCATACCTCGTTAGCATGCAAGTACATCGATGGGTGTTCACCCAAATCACCCAAAGAACTCGGGTTCACCACCGATGCTCTAAGCTCCCCGCGAGGGATATGTGCAAGCAGAGCGGATCCTCAATATCCACCTCCTCGCCCCCTCACGCCCGAACCTCTACCGACAGATGAATCACACCTCCCACCAACCGACGAGGTCAGTTCTCGACAAATCTGGACGAGGCACTTCAAAAGCCCTCCGCCAGACGCCGTAGCTTCCCCCATAGAACCGCTCGCTACCGATCCGGATCCATAATATCCGGACAACAAATCTCCAAATCACCTCGTAAAGGGTGTGTGTATTTCCTTACCGAGCTTTCTAAAATGCATTATATGACTATATGCATGCATGCATTTACTTTAACATATAATAGAGTTAGAATGCATGACTACCCAATGCCTACATTTGAAAAATTTTGCCATAGTCCCTTTGAAAATAGACTATCCACACACACATAGTGTATGTCTAGGTGGCCATTCAAGAAGACACCGTCCCAAAGTCATATACCTAATATATGCATTAAAAATCAAAATTATCATGCATAAGGCCAACCTCAATGCTAGAGAGTATTTTGCCTTTCTACCTTTTGCTCATCGACCTCAAATAGACAAAAATAAAGTAAAAAGGTGCCAATTGACTGTCTCGTGTCAAATTTTTTCACATCATTATGTTCAAAGATGGTTTAATACTAACATTTACTATGTTGAATATTTTTATCAAGTCATTTGTGCATACATAATCACTACTATGTGTTTAGATGCATTTCATGCGATATCTCACAATCTAACTGGATGTAAACCGGAAAAAATACATGCATACGCTACTGTGATAGTGTAGAACACTTGTACGGTGATGTAATTTGCGTAAAGCAAATTCTAACTCAAAGCAGATCTCAAGATGGCTCACGATTTTTCTAAGCGAAACGAAAGTTAGAAATGAACTCAGAAAGGCAAAGTCACGATTTATCATCCACGCCGTCAGCAGCTCACCTCTGCCTACAAAGAAGTGCACCCGCTGCTCCCCCATGTGGGTCCCACCCTCCCCACTTCTGGCCCAGCTTTGAGTTAAAATGGAGTTCTTACGCTAGAAAGGTCAAATCGAGAATAAAATGCCACGCGATCGAAAGCAAAACAAAGATACAATCTCGGTCTTCTCGATGAGACTTTGAATCAAGACATCACTCATCGGTAGTCACCTCAACACAAGGTATACTCTCGCCGATGACCTCATTTGTCACAAATCACATACTGCAATACCTTATACAGTCCGATGTCACCGACTTCAACATCGTCGTTCGTTACTTACGTGAATCTCGACGGGGTTACAACGTGAATCCCCGGTTAAACGTGAGATCCCAACGAGTCCCCGGGGGTATAACGTGAGATCCCCGCGGGGTTACAACACGCTCATCCGCTGACATGTCCATCAACGAAGGTCAAGCAACCTTTGACATTATTTCACCGATGGCAAGTAAACCCATCAAGCGCATTGAGAACCGCTTCGATAGTTGCAGACGTACTCACGCGCCCCCAAGAGATCTCGACGGGGGGTTACAACGATATCTCCCATGGGAGTAGCAACGCATGCTCACCGCTTGACTCACATATCAACGAAGGTCAAGCAACCTTGACGCTATTTCACCGATAGCATTTAAACCTATCGAGCTATAGAGCTCGCTTGAGGTTCTCATACCCAAATGCTTCATATTCCCCAAATGGATCCCCTACGGGTCACAACGCAATGCTCCGCTGATCTACATCGCCAACAAAGGTCAAGCAACCTCGACGATCTCCTCACGTAGAAGTTTCAAATTGCTGATTCACACGTCCAAATAAAGGTCAAGCAACCTTGACAAGATATCCCACGTGATGTTTCAAATTGCTGATTCACATCGCCAACGAAGGTCGCATCCCGACAAAGATTTGTCATTGGCAGTAAATCCAATGTAATCGTGACATATTCTCGCGATACTAACCAGAGAGGTCAACATTATCAAAGAGGATAGATGATGGAATATGTTATACACATCCTCAAACAGATCAAGCTTTATCCCCACGCATCTCTTACACATAAGAGATACCCTCAGATCAAGTCGTTATCAAGAACACAGAATTTGGTGATAACTCCAACACCAACATCCTAATGATTCTATTGCACATCGATCTCGTCAAGATTGCTAATCCCCAAATAAGCAACAGGAGCCAAAGAATCATCCCCAAAGATGTTGGGCCACAACCCGCATACATGCATCATACATTTTTGATCATGTTGCTATCCATAGTACCATATTTTATCTTGTTACGCTTCAAGTGTTAGGATTCTTTATCCTACCCATGCATCGCCATGCATGAGTATGATAAAAGAGGGCATCTAGAGACACTCAAATTTTTCTCAGACTATCACATTACTAACATCAGGAGGAGATGATTCGCCTTTTTAAGAGAGAACCCCGAAGACAATCCAAATCCATACCGGATACTACCTAAGTGCAAAGATCAACCCCGGATCGCAACTGGGAGTAACAATTTCAACCTCTGATCTAACCCCCAGACCTGCAGATACAATACCGAACACACACACGAGAAGACCGATTAATCTCGAGATAACCCCGAGGTATCCAAATTCGGCCCCAACCATGGAATAGCCACCAACCTCGGTGATAACCCCAAGGAATGCAGCTTTGAGATAACCCCGAAATGCTTGTTTCAAATGCCATCGCCTTCAATCTCAGCACTCACAACGAGATACACCGTACCAACCCGAAGAATAACATCGGAAAGACAGTACACCTCAAAGATGACAATGAGGACCTTCAACAAATGCAAAGCAGTTCAATCTCAAAATAAGTCTCGAGTAACGCTCATGATTATCGCCCAATCCGGCGATAACACCGGTGAGGGGCAACATCGCCATCTCGCCCAACACGATGCCACGCCTCGCCTCTACGCAACAATGTCCCACAAGGCTAACCAATCCCGAGTGACTATCATGGGGGTAACGGATGAAAGTTGAAGCTCAAGACCGAGGGCATCGTCCCCATCTTCAAAGACTTCAGACAAACTCTAAT
Organism: Panax quinquefolius; assembly: GCA_020205615.1. NCBI lineage: Eukaryota > Viridiplantae > Streptophyta > Magnoliopsida > Apiales > Araliaceae > Panax > Panax quinquefolius. The sequence continues at coordinate 119,482,499 of CM035172.1, read as the reverse complement.
CCCATGCCATCGCATAACTCTCGACAACCATGGGTCCGAAATAGGTCCCGAATACCTCAAAACGGATGCCCGGATTGCACTTCTCAAAATCTGAGTGGACATTACAAAGGTTCGAGTGCACGTGATTGAGACGACCCGACCGACAAAACCGGGGCCGACCTCTACCCGCCTCTCTGTACACTCATGGGCACACCACAGTACACCTGCACTATTGCCTATAAATAGAGGGCTTGGGGTGCTGATTTTTAAGAGAAAAAGACGGGGAAACCCTCACACAATTTGCTCACACTCTCGCCATACATACAGTATTTTCCCACTTTCAAACACCTGTGAGCTCATATATAGCCTCTTTTGTACCCACAAAAGCCCCAAGGTTTACCCACTCTAAAGATATAGAAGCCCTTTTTATCACCAACCGTAAGCCTTCTCACACACTTTTTGTAGAGTCTTTCTTCATCTTTGCACACACCCTTCTACACGCTGAGAGTCGTGTTGTTTGCTTTTTTTGCCCCACTTTCTCGTCCGTGGTTTCATTCCATCATATATATATATATATATATATATATATATATACTAACATTATCGAGTTATGCCTCGATTATCGATCGAGCCTATTTTATCGAGCGCTATCGCTTTTATTATATATATATATATATATATATATATATATATATATATAACTTATATATCGACTTTGTTCGATGAGCCTAGATTTTGCTCTCTGCCTGATATATATATATATATATATATATATATATATATATATATATATATATAATCAATGTTTGACTTTGTTCGATGAGCCTAGATTTTATATGCGGCTTTATTATATATATATATATATATATATATATATATATATATATATATATATATATATATATATATATATATATATATATATATTTATATATTATATATATATATATATATATATATATATATATATATATATATATATATATATATATATATATATATATGAACTGTGGTCGAACTCGCTCGAGATATATATTTACATCCTGCATTTATATATTATATATATATATATATATATATATATATATATATATATATTCGTCCCGCCTGAGTTCCTTCGGTGGCGCTTGATCGCTTTTACGCCTTTTTTTATTTACGTTTTTCCTCGCCTCCGAGTTTCCTCCGTATGCTGATAGCTTTTAATAGCTTTATTTATATTTCGATCCCCCATGGAGGTGCTTCGTGGTTGGTGATCATGTCTCAGATATATATATATATATATATATATATATATATACCGCTTTTATATATATACCGCTTATTGCTTTTATACAAATTGCAATATTCTCAGGCGCCTAGAATCATGTGATCACAGATTCATCCCATCGATCTAGATTCTATTCCCATGATGGACATTTTCAAATTGTAGCGCTTTTGTAAATTATTCTCATGATGTCCTAATTTCCTCGATGGTTTCCATACCCACGAGGAAGTCGGATTATTTTTGTATATATTATTTTTCATACGGATGCCTCACATCCACAAATAAAATCAATTCAAATTATCACTTAATAAAATGGGAGTGTAAAAGGTCTCAATTCCTATTGAGCATCGTGGTTTGAAAAACCTCTTTATAAAAAACATCATTGCCATATCTTGCTAAAAATTGAATTTTTATATAAATTCAAACCCAGTGTATAGGTTCGAACGAGGCCTCGCATAACTTTCATATAACAACACATCACCCACACACACACACACACACACACACACACACTCTCGTATAATAGTTTCTTGAAAAGAGGCGGCCACCGTGGTAACACGATGTGCTCTGGGTGCCTAACACCTTCCCCCGATAACCAAGTCCCCTGACCCTAAATGAATCTCTTGCTTTCACGAATTCAGATATCGTTGTCACATCACCGGGTCAATGTGCAAACCTTTTCTCATCATGGTGTTGGTACAACCATTTAAAAACCAACTCGGCTTACTTTAATCAGTCCCCATCATCGACATTATACATGCTTGGACCTTTTTCACTTGTTTTTTCAAACAAATCTCACCTAAAATGAGAACACCAAAGAACAAGTAACTAAAAGGGACACCCAAAAATCCCGACGTCGACATTATATGTTGATGACATATTAATTATTAATCTGACATTCCTTTCTGTGAAAAACATGGTTAGGACAATGTTTCTCCATGAAAGATTTAGGCGATTCGCCTACATTTTAGGTATCGATCTATAGAGATAGATCAAAAATGCTTCGGCCTGAGTCAAAGTACATATATTGATAAAGTTTTGAAGAATCAATATCAAGAGGCTAAAAGAGGAAACTTACCCGACTCATGGTGTAAAGATCTCTAAGGCCCAATGTCCTAAATCACAAGATGATGAGGAACGTATGAGAAAGATCCCTTATGCTTCGACAATTGGATCTATCATGTATGCAATGATATGTACTCGTCCGGATGTCTCGTATGCTTTGAGCATGACAAGCAGATACCAGTCGAATCCAGGTGAAGGTCACTGGACAAGAGTCAAGAATATCCTCAAGTACCTAAAAAGGACTAAGGATTCATTCTTGGTATATGGAGGTGAAGACGAATTGGCAATAAAGGGTTACACATGAGATGTTAGTTTCGGATGACAATGATGACTATAAGTCTCGATCCAGTTTTGTGTTTTGCCTTAATGGTGGTCTTTGTTAGTGGAAAAGTTCAAAGAAAGAGATGAGTCGATTCTACAACAGAGGTATATATATTGCTTCTAGTGCGCCAAGGAGGCTATATGGATTAAAAAGTTCATCATCAATCCTTGGTGTTGTTCCAACCATTGTTGATCCGGGTTGCTCTATCTTTGTGATAATAATGGAGCCATTGCTTACAAAGCTAAGGAACCCAGATCTCACCAACGATCTAAGCATATACTTAGGCGGTGCCATCTCATCCGTGAAATCATTGATAGAGGAGATGCACATATAGGAAGAGTGCCAACAAATGATAATGTTGCAGATCCACTGACCAAGGCTTTGTCGCAGCAGCGAAGCACACGGTCCACGTTCCATGGGTATTAGATACATGAATGATTGGCTCTAGTGCAAGTGGGAGATCATTAGAGTTTATGCCCTAGAGGCCAATTACTTGATATAATTGCTTAACATTTTGATATTATATTTGATTAAATAAATGATTTTATAATGGTTTTATTTACTGCGTTATATAAATGTTAACATAATAAAATTCCTTAGAATAGTGATACAATTTATATAGTTTCAAGTATGTGACTTGAACATGAGATTATATAATTACAATTAGTATCATTGCTCTTAAATGTCCTTTAATTATCGAGTACCATTGTTGATAGGACAACAATGATTCATTGAGACTAGTATGTGGATCGATGATGACCAAATCTCATTGGTCATAAATATATGAGATATTAAGTCAATACATAGGTATGTGTTAGAGAATGATGTACTGGACAAACCCACCATGAGAATTCTATGTGGAGCATCGAAGTGTCATTAGCGATTCTCATAGTGACAATGATGTAATGGTCCTCTGACCTGAAATCACTATATTTCTACACGAGAATTTATGTACTTTGATATCATCAAATGTCACCTTTAATAGGGTGGACTATAAAAGTGATTATTGGGTACATCATGAATCGTGTGAGGAATATGAGTGATCTAGATGGAATTTAACCGTCATATATATTAGGGGTGATATCCATAGGCCTCTTGATTGAGTAAGACTATGAAATGCATGGCCATGCTCAAATATTGATTTGTTTCATATAGTCTACTCATTGATCAAGAAAACTCAGATTAAATTATGAAGAGTATGACACATTCCATGACTCGAGTTTAATCTAGGATATAATTAAGGTTAAAATGATTAAATTACATTGAAACATTGGTCACGAAAAGGTTGCATCGAATCATCGATCTTATTATTACTTGGGTAGTAGTGATGCATTACTAGATGCCGCTCACTATTTATAATTTTATAATATGATTTTAAAATTATTGCTAACGTAATAATAACCTATAGGGTCACACACAAAGAACGTTATTAAAAGGGAATTAATTTAAATTGTAAGGATTTAAATATATATCAATATGATTGATAGTATTTAAATCACGAATTTAAATTAAAAGGATGCTTTATATATGTATATATATTAATTAAGTAAGACTTAATTAAGATATAATATATATATATATATATTTAATTAGATTAGGGTTTTTGATTAATTCCGATTTATTGCTATATATATGATATATGAGCGTCTTTGGAAAGTTAATCAAAAACAAAAACCCTAGCCGCTCTTAGAGAGAGACTAGAGAAAACAGTTTCGAAAATCCTCATCCTTGGTGGCTAGTATCGCGATTCCTTCTTCTGCAGATCGTAGGACGATTCGTGTGGAGCGTTCGTGTGGATACCGTAGAGACGCAGTCCGTTTGAATTGTGTTGGAGATTCGACCGCATCAATTCTAGCTTTAACAATCGGTATAATTTCTAACCTCTGAATTAATTGAATTTTTTGCATGGGTCCTGTCTTAGGGTTTCAGAAATTGCTTTAAAATTTTATTTCCGTTGTACGTTTCTGTGCCAAAACCCTAAAGAGTTCTGCTTGTGGGTGTTGCTATAGACTAAAAATTTCGAAATGGCGCCAAAGAAGCAAAAGCTGTGTGTGGGCGGATCCTCTTCATTCGTACCACACCGGGATCACACAAGGTTTATTAGCACCACTTTGGCTAGCAAAATCTTACTGCCCAAGAGAGACTCAGGACTGATGTGTGGCTTGATGGGGAGATGTTTTAAATGATTATGAATAGGAGCTGGACACACTTCACTCACCAGCCTGTGGCCCAACCATTGCTTTGGTGAAAGAATTCTATGATAACGCCTCGGTCGAGAGGAGTTTGGCGATGCTAATAAGGGGTAAGACAATGAGGTTCAACAAGAGGTCAATCAACAATTGTTTCCAAATGCCAAATTTTGATAGGGATTACCTAGCTGACGGGGTGCACATCTACAATACGGATGACATATTAAAAAGGTTGTGTAAACCCGACACCACGTGGAAGATAAACCAATACACGTGCGAGAAATCCAGCTTTGCACACACCGAGCTAGTGCGCTATGGGAAGGTGTGGTATAGTTTTATCTGTCATAACCTAATACCAACCAGGCACATTAGCAATGTGACTAGAGAGAGGGCAGTGCTACTATTTTCCATAGTCACCGGGTTGAACATTGACACTGGATCCCTTATTCAAGAGTCAATCTTTAAGGCTCTGCGAGGCAGCACTTAGGGAGGTCTACCGTATCCCTCCATCATTACATTCCTGTGCCAGATAGCAACGGTGCCTATGAAACCTCCAAATCCGGTTCCCTTCGCACCTCAGATTCGGTCCGCCACGATACTACTATCGCCAAACTATTTATATCTTTTATTCATAACTTAATGAATATAACTATTCTTATTACAATTTAGAATATAAATTCTTTTCATTTCCAGGATCTATATAATGACCCCAAACTTTTATAAGTTTCAAATCGTGGTCATTTACCATTCCTGTCTTACATCATATTCGATGTTATATAAGATTAATTTAAACTTTTTCAATCTCTTTTAAAAATAAATCTTTTATTGATGTCTTAACTTGAATCAATTACATATCCTTGAATCAAATTATGTTGTGATTCATTCTATTCGAATTACTGTATAAATCTTTACATCTCGATTTGGATTCCTTGATGTATCACATAGTACAACTTAACATGTATTACACATCGTAACTATTATCATGCACATCTCCTAGAACCTAAACATGGTTCAAGAGCATATATTAAAATCAATAAATTAATCTCCTGCGATTCTATTGAACTCTATCAATCAAGTAGCACATAATCTTTTTCGTGAGTCATTAACCTGCTAAAGTGGTTATTTGCAAGGGTGAGCTCGACAACCCAATAATTCTAACAGTTTTCATGCATCACATAACATATAATAGCATACTCAGTTCATGCATTCATAATCAGTTAATATTTACTACGCATGTTACTTCTCACATAACAGGCATAGAGATTTACTTCACATATATATCATCAAATACCAACTTTCAACTTTCATACATATCTCATATGCATTTCATATATATACATCAACATTTGCATAACATAATATAGCTCAACTAACAGTTATCGAATTCATATATCAAATAGGGCCGAAAGACTTTCTGATTAAGTAGTTTATCAACTACGACTTAACTACTTAAAGCTTATCTGCACTGCGTGTATTCCTACACAGTTATATAATCATGGATTCATATCCATCAGTCATACATTTCATATGCTCTTAATATAATAATAAATATTGTTCTCTATCTTTGTTTTTAAAACCTTCCATTTGCTTTCTTAGTAAACTCTTAGAGTAGCTATGTATATATAGTACACCTTAGCTACAAATGCTTAACATTCATAAATCCTTATCACACTCTTGACTAACTATGTGTTCGATACACATTTAAAGTTTATAGATGTGTAATCTACATCGCTCTTACATTTTGCAAACTTTAATAAATTTTAACAAATCTGGGTTTTATATAACCATCATACCAATGAATATTTAAAACAGCATTGAGACTCTGTCTTATAGCTTAGAATAGTACTATAAGTAAGTTGCCAAAATCAGAAAGCAAATAAAATATCCAGACCAATCTGTCTGCGGTAGCTTGCTACCGAGGTTAGACTTGGGATCAAGGCGTTCTTGCTACCGTCCCTTGGCCAAACCAAACTTGAGCTTTTATCTTCTTGGTTTCATTCCACTTTTTAGTATACCAGAATATTAACACATAACAAGCATACATCTTAAGAGATTTTGGACTTTCTTAGAGTCATATCAAGTCCACCTTTACACAATATGTCTCTAGTTGGAAATTTCTACGAAGTTAAGGCCAACTAAGTTCATGAAATTATGAGTTTAACTATATTATCCATCTATTCATATGAGAAGGTCATATAATGCACGCTCGCAAGTATTCACATTATTTATACATAACTAGTTTCGTCCATCACTTTAAACTCTTTTTAAAATCATGTTCCAATGACTTAAATTGTGTCAAACTATGTGTTTGCACTTATAGGCCATGTTTAAAGACCCAAAAGATACTAGTATTCCATCCTACAAGTTCAGGAGTTTAGACAACACAATGCTCACGAATATTATTTTCAAAACGTCTAAGTTTCTTTTTCTAAACACATACTAAATCATGCTAAAGCATTCCATTATGAGTAAGGAAATCTTATATGGCATGTCTATTATCATGCATATTTATGTTTTATCACTTAGAATAATATATTCCATCGTTGGGAGCACTATACTTGCGTATGTGCTCGTTCGATGCCCTCCGATTGCCTCCAAATACGTAATAGTCACAAAGATGACTATTTGGACCCCTTCTAACGACCTCAAATTGAAAAACTTAAAGAACAAAAGTTGTAGGTCTATTCGTCCTCGTTCCGGATCATCTTGAATCACCTCAATCGAAGTTTGTATGAAAATGTTATGCCTAATTTACTACAATAGGTCAAAGCAGTCTACCAGACACAACGATGTCTCAAGGCCAATGTTGCCCTTAAATGGCCTTGGGGGCTACGTGGCTCATAGCTACAGGAGCGCGAAACAACCTCTCAGGTTCTGTTCTTCACGATTTTATAGACCCATACTTCTTCTGATTTTCATAACATGAGTTATATTCATCCAAATTAGTCCATTTTCGATTCTATGGGTTCGTAACTCATAAAACTACAACGTACCAAAGAATCAACAATTAACATAAATATTAACTAACCCAAATATTAATCCAAAACTCATGTTCATACTAATTTTCATATTTTGAAAAGTTTAGCGAATTCATTCACTACGAATTCGTTTCTAAACCAAATTGGTTCGTTTAACTTTCGTTGATTTCGTATTCAACCATATTAACGATGTCTAGCATCAATTGACAAATTCTATCATGATTTAACCATAAATTTTCAAATAAAAACAAGTATTTTAGCACTTTTCTAAGAACTTTACAAAACTTTAATTTAAGAACATATAAAGGGATATTACCTTCTGAAATTGTGAAGTAAATTCTTTGCTTTCTCAGAGTAATCAACAAGAAGTCTGAGAATGAAAATAACTTCATTTATAGGGAAACTTATTGACCAACATTGGGACTTTGCTCAATGGAATGAAGAAGAAACTCATGGTTCATGAGAAGTTGGTGGAAAATCAAATCAACCCACTCCCCTCTTCATCATTTGGAAGCTATGAATTTTGGAGAAAAAGAAGCAAGATAGCTAGCTAGCCTTTTTGAGCTTCACGTGATGAAGAATGACTCTCAATTTGGGACACAACCCTTAAAACTCAGCATTTCATATTACTATTAGCATATATGAGTTTATTTGATATTTGTCCCCAAATGAGTATATACACCCACTCATACATTACACATAGAATTTATATAATCCATGTACATTGGTTTATTTCAATAATATTTTAATTGGGCTAATTATAAAATAGTTGGATATTCTCAATCCATCATTTTCCATAAAATTTATCATCTCAAATATACCCAATTATCATAATGATAATTAATATCAATTATTTATTAACTCACCATATATTTTCTTTTAATACTTCCCATTAAATCTCCTTTGATTTAACTTCATTAGTTATGCTACACAAGACATAATTATGTGAACTTAGTAATTAATAGCTCACAAGCTTATAATAATATAATCTCACAAAATAATATTATTCTTAACTTTACATCTTATAATATGGTCATGGAAGTGGTCCATTGCACCATGTTACATTTTATTATCTCACTTGTACATAAAGTGCTAACATACTAGTCTTTATACATATGTATTCCAATACTTCCTATATTATATAGTTACCATTGAAGTGTCCCACTTCATTTCATATCATATAGATGTAGCTACTATATAATATCAAATCATTGCACATACGATTTAATTCCTTCAATTATTCCTTCATTAAATTATTTAATGAATGTTTATTCCATCACTTTGCCACACTAGGCATATCACACAAGCTTACATTGCTTATTCTCATTCTCATTACTTATTCATTTCCCACCACATTACTATTTAAAACCCGCTTTAATTTACATCGAACTATTATATCACAAGGTTCACATATATAAATATATAAATGAATGGAAATATTTAAATATTTTTATAACATTCGCAAAAATATAATAACTCAAGTTATTAAAATAACTTAGTTTTCTTTTAACTTTAACCCTCTTGGAAATACATTACTATTATCAAAATTATGTATTTCGCCATAACATAAGATGTTTTTATCATGTTTTCTCCAAATATAGGAACTAATCATAATAAAATGATTTACTCATTTTCTCAAGATATTACTCTTAATATAATATCTATGTATTATTAAAATATTTACACGCATGCACGACACACGTGCACACTATATATAGAAAATAAGTTTATTTCTTATTATGATAAATTGTTTCCATCAACTTATATAGCAAATATGTTTTAATATATTTACTATATTACTTAATCACACACATTACCTCGCATAAAAGCTATATAAGGTAATATCAAAATAATATTCCCCTTTTATTAAATAATCAAATGCTATAATTTATTTTAATATCCTTTATTAGAAATATACTATAATTATTTCTCTTTCCTTTCTATAGATTGTCTCAACACAATTTCTTTAATCTATACATATAACCATATCTCAATATTAATCAATAAATCTCTAACCATTATTTATCTAAAGATATATCGATTTTCTTCTCTCGTCAATAAAGTACATATATACAAGTCTAAACCTAGCACATATCGAGTCTTTAATAGTATTCAATATAGTACACTGAGTGGTTTCCTACAAACAACCAACAAATTAGTTTCCGTCTCGTCTACACTGTTTTCACAGTGAGTCAGATCAATTACTAATTCGTATATACCTCTGCTTTCTGAAGTAATCGTTTAGCCCAGCTTCGATACATCCACAATTAAAGGGTACAGTTGCACTGCCTTAGACTTGATACTTACTCGTACATATACTCAAGAAATTGGTGATTATCAAAGATATTTAATGTCACCAATTTACTACGATAAAATAATTTCACATAAATTATTTAATATCAATAGATAAATTTCTACCCATCTTCTTTACTAATTCATCTCTACAATTTATAATAAATATATAATAATGATATATATTTATTAAACACAATATCACTTATTACATAGCTCATATTACCCTATGTAACACAATACTACATACCTCGTATCACATATATATATTCTTGTTTGAACCCATCTCATGCTTTAAGAACTTTATCAACTAAATTCTTATTTTAATATTTTCTAAAAATTCGAGTTCTTACAGTGCCAGTGGCCACGGACGAGATGTGACACCCCCAAATCCGGGTACTTCATTTCCACCGAATTTGGTGTTCACTTGATAAAACATTCATATATACTACCCAAATATAATAAAATTAAATCATAAATCCTCCCTTTAAAAAGGGTTACATCATTAATCAAAAAGTCTTCCCAGGTTGTCTAACCTTAAAACATCAATCAAGTGCGAAAATAAAATAATTACATAACATCATTAAGTATAAAGTCTATCATCATGACAATAAATGAAATTACAAGTCTTCGTCACATGTACATTTTTCCTTTTCCTTTGTTTGTAGTATGTTCATCGACCTTTTCAACCTTCGCTGCAATAATTTATATTTATGCAAGAGTGAGCAAAACAAATGCTCACTAGATATAGCAATGAATCAACAAAAGAATAGTAACTGCCAATGAATAGGCTCACCAAACTGAATAATACTCTATCAATGATAACCAAAAACGAAATCAAAACAGGAAATATATCTGAGGGTCATAAGACCACGAACTATGTCCACGGTTATAAGTAATCTTTCAACTTTAACCTAAACAGTTATACTGTAGGGACTTCACGCACTTAGGGGGATCAGCCTTTCGTACCATGTATTGTACACAAACATCTAAATGCATTGCGTATCCCCTATAATAGGGTTGTTCTTCTCAATTTTAGAGTATAAGTCCGCACCAAAGAAAGTTTGGTTTGGATAAGCTTTCAAAGTAATTTAGAGTTTCACAAATCATCAACTAAGGGATTAGTTGAATCAACAAGACTTAAAAACACTACGAGTGATCAATAATAGTTTAATATGGAAAACTAATAATCATAAGTAAACTAACTATATATTAAACTCATGCTTATAAACAACTAAAAAACATAAGTATTGAGTAAAACAATAAACCTTGCTTGAACAATATTAAGCTAAGGCTAAGATCTTGAGATAAAAGAGTTAAGTTAAGAACATGTACTAAGGAATCACAAGCTTAATAATGAAACTTGCTCAAAATAACAATAATATTTCGATTTGTGATAAATAAATGAAATAGAACAACTTAGTTAGAGATTTGAGTTCAAGAATAGGCATTTATCACAAAAGAATAGAACTTAAGAAAACTTGCTTAACTATAAATAAGTTAGAACAACTCAACAATGATTAGAGGTCAAACTTGCTTGAATAACGTTAGAATTAGAGCTTGCTCAAATAAAGATAAGAATAAAAGAATTTGCTAAATTAAAGTTTTAAAGTAAGTAACTTGCTCAAAGTAAAGAGGTAAGGTTTAGAAACTTGCCTCGAGCATAAAGCTATAATATTAAAACTCACGCTCACCTACACATAGTATTAGAATCACAATATCTATTAGTTATATTAACATCTACTTTTCAAACTAACACTCACTTCTAGCTAACTTCTTATTTTAGTACAAGTCTTATTTTACCATATACATTTCAGAATTCATAAGTGTTAACTTCACAACACTTATCTATCATTCATTGTGTTCACTAAGTCATAACATCACATTCAGAACTTACTAATCCATTTTACAACTTTGAAATTATCAATGACATGACACGGTTTTGTTATAACCTCCTTATTACATGCATGTTACATTAACACATCATTAAACTAAGTTATCTTTGGTATCCAAGTCCCTTTGCGATGGCGAAGCCACATCTCTCGAGATCGGTTGTATGGGCATAATCTGCGCCATACACATGCCTAGGGCTTTTACCAAATTCAATTATGTGGTTGGTTTTGGCCTTGACACCCGGTAGCAATTACTACTTGGTGCGTGACGTAAACAAAACGCAGACTATAGTGTTCCGTTTTTAGCCCAACTAACACGAATTTCACCAACAAAATAGTTAAATTAACATATACAATTGGTATAAAACTAACACAAACATGTTTCCTAACATATTCATCAACGTAGAACAATTAAACAACACTTTGAACTATTTTAATTCCTTGAATTTCATGTTTTCATACAAAACTCCATTTTTTGGCATTCTTCACAAAATTTCATACCGTGATCACAATTCTTCACCAAATTACTTAGTTCAAACCATGTTCTCTTCGTTTCCTAATGGACTAGCATAATTAAGACTCAATTTATAGATTAACATACAAACTAACCACTAACTTTGGTACTTTCATAAGCCATATAAAAAATATATACTGTAATTACTTTTCTTTCTTTATAAATGAAATTAGCATAACAAATTCTTGTTTACATACAAACTCAAACATCACAAACACGTATAATCACAAATTATTAATTGTATACCAACAATTCAACAAATTGAATTCACAGAACTTATAAGGTTTATGCCGTAAAACTCATATACACACACACACACACACACACACACACATATATATATATATATATATATATATATTAAGGTTAAAGAAAATACCTTCAATTCGCTTGGTAATCCTTGCTAACACCACTTAAATTGTTTTGGAATTCTTAGACTTTCTCTCAATTCTCTCTCAAGTTCCTCTCTGTAATTCTCAGTATTCTTCTTAGGCTTAGCAACTAAGTTTATGCGTAAAACCAAACTGATAGCCAAGCCAAACTGATAAGCCATAATAATACGCACACTTAATATATCAGTTTCAACATATAACATATAGGTTATTTATTATTTAATTTTAGTTTTTATTTATTTATTTTATTTATTATAATAAAATTCAAATATCATAAGGCTTTGTTTGACAAAAACTCTTTCAAAATTAAAGACTTAATATCTTTAAGTCTTGTTTGGCAAAAACTAAATTAAACTCCTTTAATCTATTTTAATAACCCATTTATAACATAATTTATTGTCACACTTTTATTATCAAATTAAATTAAAAACATTATAATAATCCATTTGATCCCTATCGACTCTCTAATTTAATTATTAAATTAAATTAGAATATAATCTCATAATAATTAATTTCCTTCACTCATAAATTATTTATTTAGCAAATAAATAATCAAATCAAATCAAATTAAACAAATATTATTAAACAAATATTTTTTCAACAATTTCAACAATATACACATCAAATAAATATTTATATAATTTAATAAATATTTAAAATTATAATTTGAAATTTTGGATTGTTACATCCTTCCCTCCTTACAAGGATTCTGTCCCTAGAATCACAACTCAAATAATAAAATCGTCACATTCTTTCCTTTTTACAAAGATTCTGTCCCCAGAATTGAAGACACGAACTTAACAAATAACTCAAGATAATTCTTCATAATTTCAGCTTCGAGTTCCCACGTAGCCTCTTCGACATTGTGGTTCCTCCATATCACCTTCACAGAAGGTATCACTTTATTCCTGAGCGCTTGTTCTTTCTTGTCGACTATCCGGATAGAACCTCTTCATAAGACAAATATTTACCAATCTAACGTTTCATACTCGATTACATGTTTGTAATCGGGTTTATACTGGCAACACCGACACGTGAAAAACGTTGTGCACATGTTCTAATTCTGGAGGTAAAGCTACCTTGTAAACCACTTCTCCCACTCTTCGTAGTATCTCGAAAGGTCCAATAAACCTTGGGATGAGCTTTACTTTTTGACCAAAATAAATTTTCCCCTTCCAAGGAGAAACTTTCAGGAAAACGAAATTTCCTACGTCAAATTTACGATCTTTTTTGTGTTGATCAACATATTTCTTCTATCTATCTTGAGCAGCTACCAATCTTGTTCTGACGAGTTTGATAACTTCAGCGGTCTGTTGTACCAGTTCTGGTCCTAACAATTTATGTTCACCCACTTCATCCCAGCACAGTGGAGTTCTGCATTTCCTACTGTACAATGCCTCATATGGTGGCATACCAATGCTTGCATGGTAACTGTTATTATAGGCGAATTCTACCAACGGTAAATGATCGTCCCAGTTTCCTTTAAAATCCATGATGCACGCTCTAAGCATATCTTCTAACGTCTAGATTGTTTGTTTCGCTTTTTACGTCGGTTTCATGGGTGATATCTTTGTACTCATCCTCGATTCGCGTTCCATGCATTCTTGTAGTTTCTTCCAAAAATTTGATGTGAATCTCGGATCTCTATTTGATACTATTGACACTGGAACTCCATGTCTAGATACGATCTCTTTGACGTATAGCTTTGCCAGTTGATCATGATTAAATCTACTCTTTATGGGCAAAAAGTGTGTTGATTTTGTTAATCTATCCACTATCACTCATATCGCATCGTATCCCTTCTGAGTTGTTGGAAGACCTATAACAATATCTATTGTGTTATGCTCCCACTTCTATTCTGGTATTTCCAACGGATGAAGTAATCCGCTTGGTCTCTGATGCTCGGCCTTCTCTCTCTGACATGTCAAGCACTTTGTAACGCATTCTGCAACGTCTCTCTTCATATTTGGCCACCAAAAATGTCGCCACAAATCTTGATACATTTTCTTACTTCCCGGATGAATTGAATATCTTGAGCTTTGAGCTTCTGTCAAGATTTCCTCCTTAACATCCTGTACTGCTGGAACCCAAATTCGTCCCTCGAATCTTAGCATTCCATCAGTATCAACCTTATACTTCACCTCTTTACCCTCGACCACACTTTCCTTTATTTTTCTGCATTCTTCATCCTGTAGTTGAGCATTCTTCACATTGTCCACCAAAGTTGGACTAGCTTCTATCTGGTACAATTTTTTGTCAGATTCTTTTGGAAATTTGATTTGCAGCTCTAACCTTGCCATTGCTGAAATGAGCTCTTCCTGGTTGGTTAACAACATCAACTTTTCTCTGCCTTTCCTACTCAAGGCATCCACAACCACGTGGCTGAAAGGAGTATGACATGGCTATATCATGGGTGAAACAATACCCATGTCGTCTGAAAGTGCTAATCGGTCTCAAGTGTGACATAAAACACACATACAAAGATAAATCGAAGCTACCCAGAAACACTCCTATCGGATAAGTGCAGCAGTATGTAGCTGACCTCAGAGTCTTTGCTATGATCATTGGTATGATGGTGTGACCCTCCCTGAGAGCTCTCACTTCCATGATAACTCCTATGTACAACTCATCCATATACCGTGGCATATAGACATATGACAGTACGCACAATAATAGTACATCCACTCTGGATAGACGCCAATGATCCTCTGGTGTTGTGAAATCCCCGGAATGTCGTGTATAACTATCCTCAGAGCCAAATCTGTCAAACAGAAAATGCTGAGATATAACGTGGCTAGATGTGAGCTCATCCTGCACCACCCTACGCCTCAAGCCAGTAAGGGTCATGAACTGTCTACTCATGTCTCCAATCACTATATGCATTCAAGGTCTGTCTAAGGATAGCATCGTCAAACGTGCATACTCCTCTAGAGTGGGAGTAAACTCATGGGTCCCAAATCAAAAAACTTGCCTCTCCGATACCCAGTGCTCCAGCATGCCCTCCATAAATCATGTGGGAACCTGAAACATCAACAGGGTTATAGTATGCTGCAACAAATGATCTACAGTCACCCTGTCTGATGGTGACATGCTATCATACCACGATCGCATATCAGATACCACCAATAATGGTGGGGTATGATCAATACGGCTAACTATCGAAGAAGACATTTGTACGGGCCGTGTCATAAGACCATCCAGGGGTCAATGCTGAATATCTCTAGAAATACATAAATATGCATAACATAATACATGCATGACAAAATAGATGACAATATGATATAGGGAATGGAAAACTGTACATACATTCCTAATTATATCATCATCTAATACATCTCTGTACAGCTAAAATACAGGGAAATGGGGCAAAACTTCCCTACAACTAACAGAGGCCTATGAAAAGATATAGCAAGAATGGAGCGAAGCTACCCAATGTCTAACAAAGGCTTATCAAAAGAAATAACGAGAATATACATCGGAAGAAGACAATGGTGTCAATGTCACATCATCAATCTTGTCCACGATGTAACTCCTCCCGAGTCACCGGATCTCTATCCACAGGAATGTCGAGCCTCAGATAAGGGAGGATCTGCACCCGAAAACCATATGCGTTACCAGGAGGGCCAAAGCCCAGGCTGGAGGGATCAAAAGTGTTTGCCTCTGAAGGATCTCTACCCAAGCATGGGCGGACCCAAAGTAGGGCAGGGGGGGCACATGCCCCCACTGAATTTTGACATTTTCATATATATATATATATATATATATATATATATACACTCTTATTGATATATTCACAAATTTTAAGGTTATATTAATACATTATTATTATGCTATTGAAAAAAATAATATACTAATATATTGTTAAAATAAAATACTACTATAAGAATTTAAATATTTTATTATCTTGTTCAATTTACTTCTTCTGAATACCAAAAAGGTAAAATTAAAAACAGAGGAATTACAATTACTAAAAATTATAAAAGATTTCTGTTAGAGTTTCTATAATTTACCCGAATTTTTCAATAAAAAAACAATGCCTAGTAAATATTTCTATATTATGCAGATGGGTGCTCTCATTTCATTAGTAGTAGTAGTAGTATAAAATTCGAGATAAACATCATTATATTTTTTTTCTCTCATTAATGTCGCCAACTGTTGCGGAACATTCCACCAGTCACTTAATCAAATTTAAACATTTTAAAGTATATTAAAAATGTTTATCTATCATATTAACAAGATAGTAGCATATTCTTTTTTTCAGTTACATAATAGTAGTGTACTAATATAACTGTAGTACTCTACTTATTTTGTTTTACTAAGCCTTAAAATTTGTGAATATATTAATATTGATATATGATATTTTTGCAACTATTAAAACTGAGGCTATCATGCAACAATTTTAAGTAATAAAACCTCAAAAAATGTTATTGTAAACAATATTTGAGAATTATTTAGTTTTGTGATTCATTTTATTAAATTTTTATTCTTAAAAAAAAAATTCGACTTTGACCCCACTGAACTTTCAGGCTGGATCCGTCCCTGTACCCAAGTGCCAGATAAAGAAATGTGTCCGGTCTAGTCGATGGGTCAAACTTTCAATTTGTGTCACATGAGTCAAATCTCTGACACAGGCTAGCCAATCCATCATCATCACGGATCCTGGAACTATATCCCCCATAAACTGAGTGGCGCGGGTTTGAGCTCCAATGGTACGAGGGAACCACCAATGCTGGAACATCTCCTGAGTGCAGGGACCCTCTGATAATGCAAAACCATCAACCCCCAACAATGGGATATCGATGACGGGTGACTGTGAAACAGGCCAATAACGCCTGTCATGAGGCAAGATCGGCATGCAAATCTCTCCTGTAGTGCTCCTGATAGCACGCTCTTCTAAGTATAGCTCCCATCCTCCATCTATGAAGAGAGGAATTTTACGGGTGGAAATCACGTGCTCCACACCAGTCGGGTACCCATCCTCAAATTCAATGCCCAAATGCTCCCCAGAGTAGGAAACCCACGTGACGACATCCGCTGTCACTAACTCCAACTATAGGCGGCAATGAGTGAAACCCTCAGCAACAGGGACCTCTGCCAGTATGGAATGATGCCATCTCCGTTCTCGTGGATAGGTGTCTAAACCTAATACACTCACAGGACGCAAACATGGAAGCCGCTAATAGGCCCAGAACTGCCAACACAAAGGCAAATCATCTGCTGTCAGTCAACACTCTTAACCTATACATGGGAAAAGACAAGAGAGACACTCACAAGCAGGAACGGGTAGAATCCTAACCAAGCCTCAGTCAAGCCATGCGATCGCATGCGTATTCCCCTGAGTAAATAGGCAAAGGTGTAGGAACCCCAATCATAATCTCCAATACAGTTCACTGGTCGAGTGGCGCTGATCAAAGTGAAGAACACCGTAGAAGAGTTATATTCTTTGAAGCAGCCCCTAATGATCATCAGGAACAATCGCTGAAGAATGCGATCCCTGACTCTAACATCATCTGGTATGGGCTCACTCAATAGCCCACTCACAGCGTCTACACTCAAAGGACCTGTACGAACAGTCCTGCCCTTGAGCGCTCTGTCTGGAACTCCCAACAAGGATTTGACAACAGTAGGGGTAATATCAGCCGTACAAGGCACTAGCGCCCCTTCAAACTCCATACCTGTGATAAACCGCCAATCCATCTGTGTCATCGTCACCTCACAGTCCAGCAAATGGAGTGACTAAGTCTGGTGAAACCAGCGCTCAAATAATGCCCTGAGGTAACCCCAGGGACAACGACGGGGAAGAATGGAAAAGAACGTCCTGAATCCCCAGTCATGTACAATCACTCTATAATCATCATGAAAAGCCTGATACATAGAGTGGATGCTGAACCAATTACCTCGAGGCTGTGTAAAGCCGGAACCTACATCAAATGTAGATCAACATCAGAAACCTTTACTCCTCATCAATAGGAAATAAGGATGATTAAGATCTAATTTTATACCTCGTTTGCGTGCAGGTAAACTGAAGGGTATGGACTCAAGTCACCCAGAAGCTCTGGGTCCGCCAGCTGAATGCCTGACAAATCCCTACGGGGAGCACGTGAAGTAGGAGCGGGGTTCGCAACCGGAACATCCTCCACCTCGTCCTCAACATCTGGCACTTCAACTTGGACAGGACGTATCACCACCTCCACCAAACGACGAGGCTGTCTAACAGAATGGGGTCGAGGCACTTCAGAAGCCCTCCTCCATACACCAGGAGTGGTCCTGCGGGAACTTCTCACCTGATCCGGATCCATAGTATCTGGACAACAAGTCTCTAAATCACCTCAGAAAGGGTGTGGTAATGTTTAACCTGGAGCTTCTCAAAATGCATTGTTATGACTACATGCATGCATGCATTATTTTAACATACGACTACAGTAGAGTTAAAAATATATGACTACCCAATGCCTACGTTTTGGAAAATTTCAACATAGTCCCCTTTGTAAATAGGACTATCCACATGCACATAGGCATGACTAGGTGGCCATTCAGTAGCACACCTATACACAGTCATATACATACTATATGCATTAAAAATCAAAGTCATCAATCCATAAGGATAGTTTAATTACCAGGATTACTTTGCATTTTTACCTTTTGCTCATTTGTCCTCAAATAGGATAGGAAATAGCAAAAAATGTGCCAATTTGACTGTCTCCAAAGTCAAAAATGTTCACATAATTATGTTCAGCATGGTTTAATACTAACATTTACTATGTCGAATATATTTTATCAAGTCATTTGAGCATGCATATTCACTACTATGTGTTTAGATGCATTTTATGTGATAAGTCATTTTCCAACGGATAAAAACTAGAAAAGAAGACATGCATACGTTACCAGGATAGTGAAGAACACTTGTACGGTGACAGAATTTGCAGAAAGATGCCCGAACTCAGTAGAT
This sequence comes from Panax quinquefolius, assembly GCA_020205615.1. Taxonomy (NCBI): domain Eukaryota; kingdom Viridiplantae; phylum Streptophyta; class Magnoliopsida; order Apiales; family Araliaceae; genus Panax; species Panax quinquefolius. Next base: position 119,462,663 of record CM035172.1, on the reverse strand, counting down.
CTGAAGAAGAGCTCTCGGATTTTCTTCGTGGCGCAACTTGAAAAGGCAAACCTGCAGCCTTAATAGCACCATGGTCGGGTCAGCAGTCCACTTTCGCTTCTTTGCAGGTGTACCTGTGGCACCCCTACATGGGTCCCACCCCTCCGTCTTGGTCCAGTTTGAGTTGTAATGGAGTTCTCATAAGCTGAAAAGGCCAAATCGGGAATAAAAATGCTCCGCGATTGAGCAGACTAGCAGAAAATCCTGGTGTTCACAAGTCAAGTTATGGCTTCACATATGTCTCATTGGTACTCGCCCCCACACCGGGTATACTATCCTGATGATCTCAGCTTTTGACAATCATGTTCGATAATACCTTACGCAGGTCTGATGTCGTCATTGCAGGGTCGTAACCCTAAAAACCTCATGATCCCCAGCGGGGGTTACAACGCGATGTCATTCATTGACATGATCCCCATCGGGGGTTACAGTGCAATGTCATTCATTGACATGATCCCCGATGTGGGTTACAACGTGATGTCATTCATTAACATGATCCCCGACAGGGGTTACAATGCGATGTAATTCATTGACATGATCCCCGGTGGGGGTTACAACATGATGTCATTCATTGACATGATCCCCGGCGGGGGTTACAACATGATGTCATTCATTGACATGATCCTCAGCGAGGGTTACAATGTATCACCGTCCATAATGCGCCCGAGTCCCCGTCAAGGGTCACAATGCAATGCAACCATTAATACACACATCAATGAACGTCAAGAAGCCTTGACAATTTGCCCAACAGGGATCCATCCGGTGATACACACATCAACAAAGGTTAGGTAATCCTGACAATGCATACTATTGGCAGTAACTCCGACAGGATCATGGTATACACTAGTGACACAATCCAGAGAAGACCATCCTCCTCAAAGAAGACCGATGATGGGATATGTTATACACATCCTCAAACAGACAAAGCTTTATCCCCACAGATCTCTTGCACACGAGAGGCACTTCTATATAGTAAAGTATGTATCAATGATCCAAGACTTTGGTGATAACCCCAACGTCAACATCCTTGAAGGCTTGGATCGCATGTCCAAGACATCACTAATTGTCATCCCCGGCAGGATTAACAGGGAAACGGCAATCATTCCATCATGTTGGAAAACAATCCAATAGAACCACATGCATCATACATTTGCATCATGTTACTGCACATCGCATCATGTTTATCTTGTTTGCATTTCAAGTGTCTAGGATTCTTTATCCTATCCATGCCTTGCATTGCATGAATATGATAAAGAGGGGCATCTGTAGAAACTCAAAATTTTCTACACACCTGTTACTAACATTGCAAGAGGGCAGATTTGTCTTTCGGAGATAACCCTGGAAAACAGCTCACATCTATTCCAGATACTACCAGAAGTTCAGTCTCAAACCAAGAACACACACCGAAAGTATCAATTTCAACCTCAGAGACAACCCCGAGTTTCATCCTTGGAGATAACCCCAAGGAATATCATTGCAGTTCCGAAAATAACTCCGAAAATGCTTGTAACAAATGTATGCAATCAGCTTCAATCTCAGACCTCCTGCCGAGGCACTCATACCAAAGACCCAGACCTAACATCGGGAAGACAGGCACACTTACAGATGACCCTGCAGAATTTGAACACTAGCAGCAGTCCAATCTCAGATGTAACCCTGAGCAACGTCTGCTATCAGCCCAAATCGGAGATAACCCCGGTGAAGAGAAAATCATCATCTTGCCACCTCAAACCCAGCGCGCCATCTCAACATGTCATACATACATTTCTACACAACAATGTCCCACAAGAGCCAATGAGTTCCAATCCCGAGTGACTATTACGCATGGCAGCACACCGGATAGAATTTGAAGCTTGAAGACCATGGGTATGGTCCCCTCTTCCTGACTTTATACAACCTCTAATCTCATGTCATTGCATAACTCTCAACAAAAGCGGTCTAAAAAAGGTCTTGTATACCTCGTTTGCATGCTCGGATTGAAGTTCTGCAAGTTCGAGCGGACATTACAGTGCATGCGTGCACGTACTTTGAGATGGCGGGACCCGCGAAGCCCAGGGCAACCCGGTCAGTTGTAGGTACAACTGACTTGTGGCTCCCCCCTCTATAAATAGAGGGCTTGGGGTGGCCATTTGAAGAAAAAAAGAAAGCGAGGAATCCTTGTCCAATTTGCTCTGTACACACCCCATATGGAGTGCTTTATCATTTCAAACACCTGTTAGCTCATATATAGCTATATTTTACCGACGGGAGCTGAGTGTTTATCCATCTAGAGTCATAGAAGCCTGCCTTGGCATTCCACTGTAAGCCTTCTCATACTCTATAAAGTCTTTCTCTTCATCTTTGCACACACCTTTCTTCACGTTGAGAGTCGTGTTGCGTGTGTTTGCCCGGACTTCGGTTTGTGGTTTCATTTAAGTTTGTATATATATATTTATTATATATGGACTAACATTATCGAGTTATGCCTCGATTGAGCCTAGACTTCGGTCTGGAGCGTTTACTTGCTTATATATATATATATACTTATATATATAAACTGTTGTCAGACTTTGTCTGATGAGCCTGGATTTTACATCTGGAGTGTTTATTGCTTTTATATATATACTTATATATATGAACTGTTGTCGAATTTTGTTCGATGAGCCTGGGTTTTATATCCAGCGCGTTTACTGCTTATATATATATATATATATATATATATATATATATATATATCTTTTCACGCTGGAGTTTACTTCGTGGCCTTTTACTGCTTTATTTACATTCAATCACGCCTGGAGTTTTCTTCGTGGCGGTTGACCATCTTTATAGCTTTATTTACTTTTCGTCCCGCGTGGAGTTTACTTCGTGGAGGTTGATTGCTTTTATAGCTTTATTTACAATTCAACTCCTCCGTGGAGGTGATTCGTGGTGGCTGATCATGTCTGTATATATATATATTTACAGCTTTTATATATATACATGCTTACTACTTTATTATCAATTGCGACATCATGTGAGCCTAGGAATCATGTGATCACAGATTCAGTCTACTGGATCTAGATTCGATTCCCATAATGGATATTTTTTCAGCTGTAAGCAGCTTGTAAATTATTTATGGTGTTCAGATTTCCTCATATGGTTTTCATACCCACGAGGAGTTTGACACTATTTTGTACATTATTTTCTCGAAGATTCTTCGCATCTCGAAAATTAAAAAACAATCAAGCCGAACACTTAATAAAATAGGAGTGTAAAAGGTCTCAATTACTATTGAGCACAAGGGTTTGAAAAAGCTCTTTTATAAAACGTCACGGCCATATCTTGTTAAAAATTAAATTTTTACACAAATTCAAACCCTGTGTATATAGGTGCGAACGAGGCCTTGCACTACTTCCAAATAATTGCACATTGACACACACACACACACACACATATTTATATAACAGTTTCTTGAAAAGTGGCGGTCACCGTGGTAACACGGATGTCGGGGGGTGCCTAACACCTTCCCTCCGCATAATCAAGTCCCCGGACCCTAATGAATCTCGGTTTCACCGACCCATTTAGCAATGTTACATCATTGGGTCAATGTGTAAACTTTTTCTCGGTTGTGTTGTGTTAGTTCCCAGTAGGCACAATAGATCTAGAAGGGGGGTTGAATAGATCCTTTTTGGTTTCAAATACTTTTCTCTTTTATTTTGTATTGCTATTAAATTAGCATATGACAAACATAAGAATCTTTTCAAGCACATCGGAATAAGTAAAAGATCCCCTTCATTGATATATTCATAATCATACATACATTGTTCATAGAGTTAGTTTAGTTGTAAACAGTTAAAACATTCATAGCAGTTATAGTAGTTAATAGACATAATGTAAATTACATAATGTAAAAGACACAAGTGGTTTTAAGTGGTTCAGAGACTCAAGCTCCTAATCCACTCTTCTACTTTCAACTAGTAGGGTTTCCACTAAGGAATGACAGCACCCTAAATCACTAAGATTCCTTTAAGGCCAGCAGCCTTGGGACTTTAGTTCACTAAGAAATCTTTCAAGGCCAGCAGCCTTGGAACTTCTCTAGTTCCCTAGGAACTCTTCAAGCCCAGCAGGCTTGGAACTTCGTTTAGTCCCTCTGGACAAGGACCCCTCAGGCCCTGGCTTCTTGTTGAGTTGTTTGTTTATTTGTTGGAGTTGGTGCTGAGCTGCTAAGATGTCTTTATGCTTTGAACATCTTCTATACTTAGCAGCTTGGCGTGATCATCCTTGAAGTGTAGTTGAGTGTTGCATGATGCTCGCTTTCTTCGCCACTCAACCTCCTCTCGATGATCCTTGATGAACTACTTTGAAGATCATTCCTCTTGATACGTGATGGCTGCACATGATTGGTTTCTAAGATGACTGTAAGTTCTTCTGCTAGGTACTTAGAAACTTTCTCATGCTTGCCACCATGATGGCGTTTGTGATCTCCCTTCTTGATACTTGATGCCTTCTCATGTTGGACTTGCTAAGATGACTGTGAGCTCTTCTCTATGGTACTTAGAGTCTTCCCATGATGGACATCAAGATGACATGACGCTCTTCTTTCTCTCAGCAGTTCAGAACATTCATCATGTAGTAGAACTCTCACTTCTACATTGTAGAACTCTCACTTCTAGTTCTTTCTATGTCTGTCTCCAAGTGTTCTTGGTGGATCGTAGAGTGAGCCTTCGGACTCACTATCTCACATGGTTTAGAACAGTCCACCGTTACTCCAAACTCGGTAACTCCAGCAACCTTTGATCTTTGAACTCTAGCTAATTTATACTTCTTCCCAATCCTTCCGTTGGAAAGTAGCCGTTGAAAGCTATTCAAACATCTTCACATATCTCGAGTTGCTTGAGGTAGGCTGCAGATGTGACATGTCATAACTTTTTTGACACTAGCAGTCTACTGTTTCACCTACCCCATCGAGATGTCACTTTAATGTCTTGGGCAGGTCGAAGACTTTATATCCTCCTTCTGATTTCTCGATCAGAGGTTGTCCTTTTGCATCGATTCTCTCAATAAGCTCTTGTCCGAATATTACCCTTCAGATTGAACCATTTCCAATGCTTCAGTCTTCAGCTATTCGAACTCTACGATTCTGATGCATGTCTTCAAGGACCTGATCGTAGTGTCATGTTGACTAGTAGAGACAACACTACGATCTTGAAGAGTGTTAATTGGATCTTCATTATAGAACACCTCTTCCTTCTTTTGTGCAGTGCTTCAACACTTCTGTTTGCTTCGACTGTTCTCAGATGCTGATAGCTTAACTCTTTGCTCTGGTCCCTTCTGAATATCAAGACACTTCAAATTTGTGGTGCATCCAGCTCGGTTTCTCCTTGTGATCTCCCGTTCACTTATCATCAATGGACTGACCCAATGCTTAATCACTTTAGCCTTGTTCTTCAGAAGCTGACCACTATCTCCGTGTGTACTCCATCAGTTCTTTCTTTGTTTGGCAAACACTACGATCCTGAATACTTCCAAGATCATTGTCATCTTATCACATGACAGCTACTGCACTTGCTGACTTTCTTTAGTCAGTTACTGAAGTCTTCTTCTGATCAACTTGTGGAAGACTTCATCTTGAATGGCTTCTTTAACTTAATCTTGATGCTGATTGGGTTGATGTTTAGATCTTCTGTTAGCATACATGACATTCGTTTAGTGCTCTCTGGTTCCCTTCAGGTGGGATGTATCTTTGCAGTGCCAACCAGAGGCTTTGTTCCTCATATCCACAAAGGTAACATATTCTTTTCCCTTTCTTCTTATCGGATTTTCCTAAGTCATGGTCTTCTATCTTTCTTTTCCCCTTCTTGCTCGGAGCTGTACACGATGTGTTGTTTGTGGCTACCATCTGATCAATTTGGATTTTAAGCTTATCTTGTTCTTCCAATGTTTCTATTAACGCCTATCGCAATTGACTATTTAACAGCTTTTCTATTTCTCACAGCTTTTCTAGAGAAGAAACCTTGTTCCTCAGGTCCTACACCTCTGTTGATGCTTGTTTAGCTTCAACTATAGTGTCAGAATCACTATCTGTCAGATCCACCATCTCCGGATCTGGTACTACGTTTTCTACAATAACCACTTCGTCTGAGTGGTTTTCATTGTGAGCCTCTATTTCAGCTATTGGCTTCGATATTAGCTCGGGGGTATGGATTTGATCCTTCTTCATACTATAAGCATATAACAAGCCTTTTCCACCAGACATCTACACACATAAATTATCCTGATAAGCGAATAGTATATACACACAACAAATAATAGTTTTATATAAGTTATCTTTTATTTTGTTTGACGATGAATTTAGTCAATTCATCTCTTTATAAACTCTCTATGAGTTATTTATATTTTCAACGTTTCCTCTCTGTTCTAAGGTTATAGCCTAAGGTCTATCCCACCTAAGGTTTCTAATCCTAAAGCTTTGATACCAACCTGTAAAGCCCCCAAATCTAGATACTTGAAACCAGAATTCAGTGCTTCACGATACTATTTCTATGAGCGGAATAATACTAATAACAATAACAATAATATAAATATTAAACTTGCTTTACATAATTATCAAAGTCTAGGTCCCAAGTACATAACCTTAATCATTCCTTACAATACATGATAATAAATATATAATATTGTCTTAATAATATTAAACTATTACATAAGATAACATTGAAATCATTCAAAGAACCTTTCCTTTCCCTTTTTCTTCTTAACAGAGCCTTCAGTTGTTCACACTTAGTCGAAAACATTTAAATTAAGCAAGGATGAGCATTTGAGTGCTCAAAGTAAAGTAATAACAATTATATATATAAACTGAAAGAATTTAAATATTTTCTTTACACTACCCTTCTACAACAAATCAATGGTTGTGAAGTAATCTGAACCGATAATAATAACATAACAACCCTCTTTCAAAATTTTGAAACTACGTCTCGACTATAAATAGGGTTAAGGGACATACTATGAACATTGTTTTCATTTTCTAAAAGGTTAAATGTAACTTCATCTCAGAACCGTCATAACTTACGGTAGCGGGGTCATCGATTTTGTTCATACCTATATTGATCAATACTGCATGAAAGAACGATAGGATCGTTTACTTTGTCCGCCTTGGGAACATAAAAGTTTTCCCGTGTAAGGGATGTTCATACTTGTCGGGGTTCCAAACCAAAGAAATTCGGTTGGATAATAATAAGGTTTTATCTTGTTCAACAATAATCTATAATTCAAAATATATATACGGGTATTTAACAAAGGTGTATCAACATGTGGTTAAATGCAATGATTATCCAAGTGGGGATACTTGTATAATCATTTATAGAAATTATCGAACAGAATATATATCTGAATTACCATATACTAACATGTTGATAATCAATGAGCGTATATAATATAGGGTTAATAATTTGTATAGTAATAATATAATTACGAAAACATTCTTACTCATGTCCATTGCATAAAGAAAATGCAAAGGTAGGATACTTTTTGATGCTACCGCTATAACACGCAACTTAGTTTAATCTTTTATATCACGACCTATCATTAATCGGATCATTCGCTTCGATTAGAACAATATACTATAACATATAGTCTTCGCATTTCACAACAACACATAATCTAATCGCATTATCACATATGTTCAACAATCGTATCAGATCACAAACAAACATTAATACGAACCAAAATATATCTAAGTCCAGATCAATTTTAAATATATGCCGATTATCTTGACAAACGACTTTATCGGTAATTATCGAGTCTAAGACTCTATTCCAACGCTCAATATCCGTAAGTATCGATATATTATTTTAAATGACTTAATAAACATTTATTAATTTATCATGAATTTTCAAACACCAAATCATTATTAAATGATTTAAATATCAAATAATTCTATTATCATTTAATTATTATTAAACTATTAATAATACTTTTATTCATTTACCAATAGTATTAATATTTTATTCATTTACTAATATTATTAATCTTGATATTATTTAATTCACCTCTTAGTATTATTAGTTCGCTAATAATACTTTTATTCGCTTACTTATATTATTAACATCTTAATAATATTTTAATACTTTACTAATATTATTAATCCTCTTAATAATATTTTAATCATGCATTAATATTATTACTTTAATAATATCTTACTTATAATACTTTTATTCATTTACCAATAATATTAATATTTTATTCATTTACTAATATTATTAATCATTTAATAATATTTTATTCCTTTACTAATGTTATTACATTTTTAATAACATTTTATTTAATCTCTAATATTATTATTTACTTAATAATATTTTAATCATCCAATAATACTTTAATTTAATATTATTAATCTTTTAATAATATTTTAATCTAAGATTAATATTTTAATCTAATATTATTATTCATTTAATAATACTTTAATCATTTATTAATATTTTAAATCAAATATGATTAACCATTTAATAATATTTTAATAAAGTTTTAATCTTAATATTTTTATTTACTTAACAATATCACATTCTAATATTATTAATATCATAATAACATTTTAATAATTTATTAGATCAATAAATAATTTATTTTAATTGTTCACCCTTTATAAAACCATTTATTTAATATCCATAAAAGGTCATAAATAATATTTCTTATTATAAATTACCAAAATGCCCTAAAATAGTCATAATATTATATATTAGGAGTATTCAAGCATTAAAATCACATTTTTCTTATTTAAGACATCACTTAACTATTTATTTTCTTTTATTCATAACTTAATCATTTTTAGGAAAAATACAAAACAGATTCCGAAAATTCTTCTTTTCTGGTTTTAGACAGTATATGACCCAAAAATGATCCCCAAAGTTTTTTGGAATTTTAGATAATGATCTACTATTTTTTAAGTTCCCAAAACACTCGGATCTTGCTTCATTTTTCATAAATTGAGTTCTGCTCAGAAAATTCTGAAATTTTCAAGGTATGCTCTCTTAACATATATGAACCTACTGTAAAACTATCGGAAGTTTCCAATGTATACACAGTGAGATATTCAAAAGTAAATATTTAGGAGTCCTTTACGGAAATAGTTATTACGCACAATCTATAACTCGAATTGTGTCCGTTCTTTTTCCTACATGTAGATAACTTCTCAAGGTACCTCTGTGAAGTTTCCCAGATTTTTAAGAGACATGAAACTGTCCAAAATAGTCCCAAGAAAAATGGGACAGAAGCTATTTTAGGGTTTTTGAATCCTTAACATTCCAAGTGGGCTGTTTTGGGGAAATCAGCCCCAAAGGTTTCAAAACTTGCTAGATTTGTGTTCTATCACTTGGGTTTACTAGATAACTCATGCATCTAGCACCCCCCTTCGACGGATCACAAATCTATGTTGGAAAACTTGTGTTACACAAGATTTAGTAGAAGAAAACAAGAGTTTTCACCCTTGGAGAACATATGCTCATATTTTTCCTCTAAGCCTTTGATCCAACACTCAAGATACTTAGTTCCATACATGATGATATGTAAGACTAGGGTATCTCGAGTATTTGTTCATAACCCCAACAAAACTCAAGCTATAAAACAAAGTAGAAGAAGAAGATGAAAGTTAGGTTATACCTTGATTTAATGGCAACCTTCCTTGATTTACCAAAGTAAGTGATTAACTTTGGATGCATGAACAAACTAGCACTCCTCTCTCTCTCTCTATATGGCCGAACCTCTCTCGCCTTTCTCTCTCTAGAAGTTGCTAGCTTGGGAGAAAAATTATATAGAAGAAGAAGAATGAGAGAAAATAAAATGTTATAGCAAATGAAATGGGTGAGTAACTATTATCCCCCATACTTTTATTGTCCCTTGGATAAAAGGCTTCACCTTATCTCTTCCAACTAAGCCTAATCATGTGGTTAAAGGTGCTAAGTAGATTTTTTACCAATGGGAGCATGACACACTTGTCCTTGTGTGTAAGACTTACTAATTAAGGAACTGATTAGCATAATTTGGTTGCCTTAAATGGCCTAATGTGGCCGGTCCCCCTTGTCCCATTATATCCTCCATTTTGCTTTTATTTAATGCACAAATTTGATTAATCAAAAGTCTAAAATACCCTTAATCAAGTGGGTTAAGTATTGGTTTGCATTTTATTTCTTTTGGGCTTCTCTTTTAATTGTTTTGGGCCATGTAATAAACATAGTCTAACAATTTTAATATATGTTACCCAAATTATTTATTTAGGGTTTCCATTTCCAATCTTATGAAATTTAATTACTTATATATGTGACTTTAGCTCATAACCTAATTTAGTTTACTAGAAATAGGTTTAAAATTATTAGTCACTTGAAATAACAAGATTATCTACTTAAGTTAGTATACATATTAAATACTAACCCTTCCTTATTACCATAACCCTTAGGTTATTTAATTGTTTCACCTAATGTATAATTATGTTACGAAGCTTTCATTTAGGGTTTAAAATAAAATAAAATTAGTTCCTAAAATTTGTAATTAGGGTTTCACACGATGAATACAAGGGTTTGTCACATAACACCATAATTTACCAACCCTTATTGGTCCACATATACAAAGATATATATTTATAAAGACTGAAAAATCAAAATATAATTATTATAATAATTTAAAATCATTTCATATATTATATAAATAATATATGATTATATCTTCATGGAAAATAATTAATAAAACATTTCTACTATAAAATTAATTATGATAAGAATATAATTTATAATGATCAATAATTCTAAAATAAAATTATTTGTAACTATTCATATTTTTATTTATCACATAAATACATATACACATTATCTTGGCACATATTCCCCCAATATTTAAAATAAAATAAAAAAAAAAAAATTTATCAAAAATTTCTAATTTATTTGTATAGAAAATATCGGGTTGTTATAGAGCCTTCGGAGTCATTATCTTACATGGTTTATAACAAACCAATCACATCTCCAAACTCTAAACTCCAAATTTCACTTCGATCTTTGAAGCTCTAGCAGATTTATACTCATTCCCAATCCTTCCGTTGGAAAGTAGCCGTTGAAGGCTATTCAAATGTCTTCACAGATCTCGAGTTGACAGAGGTATACTGCTGATGTGACAAGTCATACTTTCTCTAACATTGCAGTCTACTATTTCATCTACCCATCAGAGATGTCACTTTAATGTCTTGGGCAGGTCGAAGACTTTATTTCTTCCTTCTGATTTCTCAATCAAAGGTTGTCCTTTTGCATCGATGCTCTCAATAAGCTTTTGTCCGAATATAACCCTTCAGATTGAACCATTTCCAATGCTTCAATCTTCAGCTCTTCGAACTCTACGATTCTGATGCATGTCTTCGAGGACCTGATCGTAGTGTCATGTTCACTGGTATAGACAACACTACGATCTTGAAAAGTGTTGATTGGATCTTCAGTGTAGAACACCTATTCCTTCTCTCGTGCAGTACTTCAATACTTTTGTTTGCTTCGACTGCTCTCAGATACTGATGGATTGACTTCTTTGATCTAGCCCCTTTTGAATAGCAAGACACTTCAGATTTATGGCGCGTCCAGCTCGCTTTCTCCTGGTGATCTCCCTTTCACTTATCATCAATGGACTAACTCTACGCTTAATCACTTTAGCCTTGTTCTTTAGAGGCTGACCAGTATCTCTGTGCACATTCCATCAGTTCTTTCTTTGTTTAGCAAACACTGCGATCCTGGTTTCTTTGAAGATCGTTGTCTTCTGTCTGCTTGACAGCTACTGCACTTGCTTACTTTCTTTAGTCAGTTACTGAAGTCTTCTTCTAATCAACTTGTGGAAGACTTCATCTCGAATGGCTTCATAACTCAATCTTGATGCTGATTGAGTTGGTGTTTAGATCTTCTGTTAGCTTGCTTGCCAATCGTTAAGTGCTCTCTAGTTCCCTTCAGGTGGGATGTATCTTTGCAGTGCCAACTAGAGGCTTTGTTCCTTTGGATATTTTGGGAGTGCTCATTAGTTGAGAATCGTATTTGCTCTACGACTCTGCCTATGCATTGTGAGCACATCTGTTGAGATTGTAGTTCTGTACTCTATGATTCAACTTCGGCTGTGCAGACACTACGACTCCTAGATCAGATCTTGACACTCTACGATTTCTGCCTTGTGCTTGTTGTCTTTATCTGATCTCGCTCGACTACGATCTCTACATGTAATCAATAGACTCTATGACTCAGAGTGCAGTTTACGATCCTTGACTTGGCTTCGGCATCAGTAGACTCTACGACTCCGAGTGTAGTCTACGTTTCTAATTACTTGGCTTTGGCAGATGTTCGGTCGGCTCATAGGCAGGCTGTCTCTACGATTCTGAACACGACTTCCTCAGCAGACTTCGGTCCTGAGGAAGTTCTACTCGACACACTACGATCCTTCCTCGTCTCTCCTGGCAGTCTACGAACTCCGAGATCTACTATCTTGCAGACTACGATTCTGCCTCGACAACTCTCGAGTTCTCCTTGACTCTCCTGGCAAACTACGATTTTTGGTGTAGTGCTCGACGATCAGACAAGCATATCTATTACATCATAAGATCAACCTAACATGCTTGATCTTTTTATATTTATAGTCCTTGTACATCATTTCTTTTTAAGGACTTTATAAACCTGTTTTGCTTATGTAGGATCAACCTAACATACTTGATCAATTCATTCTAAGTCCTTGTACATATGTTCCTATTATCTATCAAAGGACTTTACAACTTTTCTTAATGCAAGCATACTTGCATATTCATTCATATATATCATAATCAAATCATATATAAATAGGAATAACATTCACATGCTTATTCTTGACAATCTCCCCTATTTGATTATGACAAAAACAATAAGTGCATATGCATGTTATGAATAAATCTTATATATAGTGAGCAGCTGTATTTCTAAAACAGATAATCATGAATGTCATTTATAATGATATGGCAATTTATACATTAAGACATTTTACATCCTGGATCCAGAACATACCTAACTAGTTAGAGATGTACCTCTTTGGCTCCATGTATGTTTCCAGGATGTCTGTTGATCCACTATCCATCTGTTTGTTCTTCTTGTTTCTTCTCCCCCTGGGATGATGACCTTCTGTCTTTGCTTAGCTCCCCTTCAGCGTCTTTCTTAACATGGTCCCCCTCAGACTCTGCGATCATGAGATCATCATCTTTTGGCTCCCCCTCAGATGATGACTCTGCCTCATCTTCTGTTGTTTGCTTCTTTGACTTCTTCTCTACTATCCTTTTGATCTTCTTGCTCTTCTTTGAGTGCCTCTTGCTTTATTTATATGCCTCTTTTCTCCCCCTTTTGTCATTAATCATTTGGGAGAGTTATCCATGTTGGACATAAGTCGCCCCATCGGTAGGAGGAGTTTTCAAACTTGAGTTCCCGATACCTAGCTCAAGTTGAATCGAGAAGGACTTTCATGTCATCAATCTTGTCGAGAGAGATGAATCGCTATCTCTCGTAGAGCATCCGCCTTCGATCATTTATGACTTTCGAGATAGATGTTATCCTCTCTTTGAGTTTGAGAGATACATCGACCATATTAGCTTGGAGCTTGTTCGAGATGAAATATCTCCTCATTGTCACTTCGTGACTCTTCATTGAATAAAGATATTTTCTCCTCGATTCATCGAATTTTTCATCGCTCCTTCTCCCACAGATACTTGATTAATCGGTTGAGCGGCTTCATTGAGCTTTAGATTAAACTCTACGATCTGCATTTCTGGATGATTTTCAAAGGTTTTGAGAATCTGAAGAATCGTTGAGTTCCAATCGCTGGTTGAGGATGAAGGAATGTCTATCAGTAGTGCTTGAGCAGATGGAGACTTCTGGTTTTGAATTTGAATAGTCTCAACAGTAGAGTTAACAGACTCTTCAATCATCTCCTTGTTCATGATCCTTCTTCCTTGAGAGTCCACTCTACGATCGTAGGGGATATAGTGATTTCCAGCATGTCGATAGACTTTGAAGTGTGGCTGGTCTTTGATCATTTTGGTTGCAAACTTCTTCACCCTTGGGAAGTTCTGTGCCACCAGCTCCATGCTTGGAAAGTGAGAGTAGCACCAGCTGAGATAGCTTCCATATCCTTCAGTATGGGCCTTTAGCCATGTCATCCATTGGAAGAACAATCTTATTAGCAAGTCGTCAGGATTATAGAGAATGGTCGAGCAGTCTAGCTCCATGTTACTCCAATTTTTAGCTATGTCAAAGGTAGTCATTCTTACCACCTTGAGCTGTTCATCTCCATGATTCATCCATCTTTCTGGAGGTGTTTCTGGTAGTTCATTTGAGACTTCCACTACTATTCTTCTGTTGAATCTTGCTGGTGAGAGGATAGGATAAGATTCTAGTTCCTTATTTTCAGAATTGGAATCATTCTCCATTTCTTCTCTCTCGGAGCCTGAACCATCTTGATCATTTCCAGCAGTGAATCCTTCTTCTTTATGTGACGCCCCCAATCCGGGTCTCTTTTCAACCCGAATGAGATGGTGCTCCACTTACTACTGATTCACACAAACATTCAATTAAAAAAGCCTCAAAAGAACGAATCTGTCTTATATATATTCCAAAACAATACTACCAATCCCCAGGTTCTTTATAACCGTTACATTTGTTCTTGTCATAATATCAAATATTATCATTACAAACCTATACTATTACATAGGTACGTTACAAGTTTGCTTTAGCCTTCACTTTATCCTTATCAAATCCTTTGGTCATATCGTCTAAGCTGCAATCATATGGTTCAAGCAAGTGTGAGCATAACAAGCTTAGCAAGTACAACAATTTCATTTTTAAAAGTATGCTTGAAACATAGGAATCATATATCTTCAATTACTGGATGATAGTTACGAAGTACTATCAATAATTCAAAATAGCTTTCCTTTTCCTTCAAAACGTTTTGCAATAACAATATTCCGTAAATCATCAATTCTAGTTCAAGACGTGAACGTCTTATAGTTTCTTTGAAAAGGACAACCCGACACGAAGTCCGTAAGTCCGGCATAGCTTACGAGTACATCTAGGTGATCAGCCTATAGTACCCTATATTGATCAAATGTGTATACATTTAAGTTGTGGCAATCTCACGTGCCCATCGAATAATCGATGAAAATATATTTGTTTATACATATTCAGGCTTACCTTGAATCCATACCAAAGAATTGGCATAGGATAGCGTTAGCAATTCTATATTGAAAGACTTGTAAACAAACCAATCAACTTATCAAGATTAGTCTAGCCGAGTTAAAATGGGCATCGACTCTTTCTTTAAAACCATACATGCGATCTCATAACTTGAATCATTTGAAAACCTCGACTAACACGGTTGTTAGACAAGGGTTTAAGAAAAACTTGCCTTCAATTATGCCTACTACCAATAATTACGCTTTCCTTTGAGTCTTTACAGTCTCTACAACACATAATCACATAACATACCACATTAGGTCATGAATGAACATACTTGGTTCCTAAAGAATCTTACCCTTATTCTCAATCTAATTCCGTATTAGATTTGTTATTTATTGGTTCCGGCTTTCCGTCATTCTTTTACATCGTCCTTACCAACTTCGTTCTCTTATAACACTTAAGTGAAATTATTTCATTAATACAACTCGGTTCGAGTTAATCATCTTTCCTTACGGCTTATTAACATCCTTACGTTATTAATCGAAACTTCGATCGTCATCAAGTTATGTGTACTTATTATGTATAATTCACGGTCATCTTCAATTGACTTTCTTTAACCTTAAGTGATCATACTTGGGGTTTAATTATAACTTAATAATGTTTGATTAAGTCCCTTAGTTCGTTACTAACCAATTTCCCTTCATCTCCTACTTGTAAACATTTTTCATTGTCGAAGTTTTAGCGTTGGGCCATTTACAAGACCACTTATCATATTGTCAGTCATGCAGTAGCTGGCGTCGCCTATTAGGGCTTGGAGACCGGACTCAAGGCATGTGGCGCAAGTCCCTGTGTTAAAGGTCGTCTTTGCAAACGTGAGTCTCCGTGTCAAGCTCACTTTAAGCGCCATGACGCGACTTACCTTTTGCTTTCGGCGGCCATCAAGCGCCGATTTTTCAACTGCTGTAATTTTTTTATAGAATTTTCTTTTAGTGAGATTCCCGCTTCGTAACTTCTTCGTTATAAGTCCGAATTGGTTCGTTCAAGAGCCTACGGTTCACAAATCACGTACTCTACGTGGTCAAATAAGAATTTTATCTATTCGACTTCATTTGATAAAATTCCACCTATTAGTCCATTTTTAACGAAAACGATAAACGTTCGTGAACGTTCAACGCTCGTTTCTTCGTTCTAAGTCAGAATCCGGCCATTTTTGAGTCCGCAACTCAATAATGACAAATATGACTTGTCTCCATTGAAAACTAATGTTTCCAAGCTCAATATCAAAATTCAACTTCCATTTCGAGAATTTCACGAATTCGACGATCGTCGTCTAATCGTGTGAATTCTGGCGAAACTTCGTTACTTGAGATTTTTAAACCATTTCACTTGGATTCAATCCATTATACTATCATCTTGACATACATGCTTCGTTGACTTATAAACATGATAAGTTATTACTAGTTCATTGTGAATTTATGACTTATGAAAATATCAATTACTTATATTTTCATTTCTCATAACTTATGACTTCTTTTCTCAAGATTTCCTATGGCTTCAATCTTTTAACCACCATCCTTGCTTCTTATTATCATACCATCTTTTTAAGAGAACATATGAAAAGTTCATATAAGTTCCTTATGAATTCATAACTTATTCTTGGTTTGATTTCTTATTCATTACGTGATACTGCTTTATTAAGACTTAAGCCTTGGATTTATCATTCCTTAGCATATTAGTTCTACCAATACCCCTTTCTCTATCTATGGAAGAGAAAGAGAATCATGGTTCAAGATGGCTTACCCTTAATGAGCACTTGACTAAGCTTTGATCTTCTTCTTGCTAACTCTTCTTCTTCCTTCTTGCTTATGTGAATAATGAAAGACTAACTTATGCTAACTTATTCTCTCAACCAAATAAGCTCTTAACTTATAAGTGGGATGAAATGAAACAACCTCCAAATGAATGCACAAGCTCCCTATTTATAGAAATTCCTAGATGAGGGTATAAGGGACATAAAGCCACTCCACCTCCTTAATCACCTCCTTACTATTCATTACTTTTGCCCCTAAGTAAACTTGGCTTCCACACAAAATACTTGTCCTCCAAATCACTTAGTCATTAAGTTATCTTGCTCCCCACAACACTTGATCATCACGCTTACTTAATCATTAAGTATTCTTGGTAATCACATATATGCACTTTGTGTTACCACCACACTAACTTAGCCTTTAAGTTTACTTGATTAGCACATCAATTTCTTGTCCACCACTTTGGACTATCCATGGTTTGCCCCATGGTTTTAAACCATCCCCTAACCCATTAAATTATAGCTTGGGCCTTTAACTTAATTAACTTAACCTAATCATTTGGGCTTGAATTAAATTACTTTGGGCTTGTAATTAAACAAACATTGGGCTTGCATTAATAAACTCACATTGGACTTAACCATCCAATACTTGGGCTCACATAATACTTAACAAATGCTACCAATTTCTTTCTTTTGGCTTAAAGCCTTATAACATATATTATATGTATAATTCTTGTATTCTAACTCGTATACTAATTCCACATATACGACATACCATTATTCATACGTACTCGTATAATACCTCATATAGTATTCGTATTCCTTACCTCGTACAATACCTACGTATTATACAATCATCGTTTAATTCATTAATCACATTTAATTTCCTTCTCGTAAATCATTTTCCTTAAACATTAGGTTTTAAGTCCACAGGCAAAATATTACGTTTTCCATAACTGAAATATTATTAGATATTCCATCTCACCTCGATATTCTATTATTACGTATTTCTCGGAAGTTCAAAAATAATTCCCGAGCGTAAATGCGTGAATAAAGGTTTTTCGTAAAACTTTTATTTTCGCCTTGGAAATTCAAACACTTTAATTCTACCACGTAGCCAAAATCCTACGATGTTCGACATTTCTAGGTTAGAAACGACGCTCGATTAGCTTGCTCCATAAATAATCAATTAAATTCATTTAATAAAAATAAAATTTAATTCTCAAAAATCCAATTTTCTCTGCTTACATTCTTCCCTCCTTATAAGGATTCTCGTCCCTGAATCTTGCTAATAATACCTACACCACGAGGATAATTTTCCTTTATTTTAATCTCGAGTTCCCACAATGCTTCTTCAACATTGGGTTCTTCCATTTCACCTTCAATCAAAGGTATTATCTTTTAACACATGACTTATCACTTCCTGTTAACAATTTGAGTTGGAAGTTAAACACTTACTAACACATTTTCGCTATCTTCATATCATCTCGCTTATCCTTTTAACTCCTGACTTATATGGAACTCAAATTCCTCCCTCAAAATAAGACTATACTTAGTCTTCTACTTATCCCGCATCATCTTCTTCATTCACTTGTACTCCTCGTTACCTAATTGTACTTAATTGACTTCGATTCGATTATTGTGGATTGAGTCTATGTTTTGAATAACTTTTCTATCGTTTCATTCAGTAGTTTAAATTCCTACTCCACTCCAGCCATCTCCGTTATTAACTCATTCTGAGTCGTTAACATCGATAGTTTTCCTTACCCTTCCTACTTAACGCGCTTTCACTTCTACGCTTACCTTCCTTGAATGATATAAGATATCTCGATCCTCTCTCTATCGCATATTTAACTCCTTCGTGTGGAGATATATCTCGGACTCTTAGAGTCCTTGTATATCTCACTTTTCTCCCCAGATAATTACTATCTTCATTTTTTAATTCAAAAACTACAATCGCCAATTCTAGATCATAAGTAGGATAGACCTCCTCATAATCCTCTAATCAAGCGTGATGCATACACAATGACATTGCCATGCTATAAGAGCACACAATCATGTCATCTATGCGAACATCGAGATACACTACAAAATTCCTCGATCATCCGATAAAGACAATCACAGTGCCGTGATTAACCTTTCTCTTAAATCTCGTGACGCTAATGGTACCTCCTCTCTTCTTTTTCTTACTAATCGATTATACCCGTATACAAATCTATCTTTGGAAAAATTCTTTGCCCTCTCAATCGACCAAATAGATCATCGATCCTGGGCCATGGGTATTTATTATTAACTGCTAATTTATTCCTCCTACGATAGTCAATACGCAACCGTAATGACTCCTCCTCTTCCTTAACACCAACCTAACTTGTGTCATGGTTCGACAATAATAATGTCGCGGTATTTTATTACCGTAATTTACTACCTTAGATTTTCTGAGAAAACTAAAGGTTCACACTTTTCTTATAACAATTTATTATAGCTTTATGGTTAATCTGTTAGGTTTGTAATATTCAAGAACGCAATCAAATTGCATAAAAGTGCTAAACGTGTAAAATCGTAGTTTAAAAAATTTACAAACCATATACCCCGGATCACCCTTTATGCACAATTATTAATTAAACGAAAAGATATGAAGAATAAAATCATACCTTGAAGATCCGAGCTTCCTCGTGTACAAGTTCACCTCCAATCCTTTTCGCGTTCAACTTGAATCCACCGGGTTTGGTTCCTTCCTTTGATCAACGTTAGCCACCCAAGGGTTTGGCCTCTAGAGGTGATCTACCAAGGAATAATAAAGATTCAAGAAAATGGGTGGTTGGCTAAACCCTAGTTTTTCTATCTCTATAGAAAAAGAGTACTCTCAAACTATTGAATTATGTCATATCTCTCGATATCCCCATATAAGACTCTTCTTATAAAGATATCAAGTAACCCTATTAAAATAAGGTATTATTTAATTAAACTCTTTTAATTAAATGGGCTCCTAATCTTATTAGGGATAATTAATTAAACTCCTTTAATTAATTTTCTCTCCTAATCTTATTAGGAATAAATGAGAGTACTTATATTAAATTAATTCCTAAACTCTTTAGAAATTAAAATAATAATAATAATTGTAATAATATTAATAAGACTCCTCTTATTAATTTATATTTAATATTTCTAAAATATTAAATAATAATATTAAGCTATTTAATTTATTCTATCACCATAGATTAAATTAAATATACATAACATATTATTACGATTATGCCATTAACTTCTTAAATAATTATTCTTCCTTTTATGGTGTGACCTTTTGGGTTCTCCATATTAAACCTATTGTGAATAAATCAATTAGAATAATTCTAATCTTATTTAAATAAATAAATTAAATAATTAATTTATTTAAATAAATAATATTTATTCTACAATAGGATAAGCCTCCCTAATGCATCAACGACTTTCCGTATAATATAGATTTCAACATTAATCATAAAAGAACCTTTGAGTAAATAGTTACCGATAATTCAATCCTTCCACCATACAATGTCCCAATTAAATATAAGATATGAAATTATCACAAGTCTTATTTTATTTAATTATATGTATTTCGATCCTTAAATGCACAACTCCAAATAATGCAAATTAGAAACTCCTTTCTAATTTCATTCGCGCTTTGCCAAGGACTACGGGGTTGTCATTTATCGAATCACATAGACATTTCTCTTCTTTTAATAGTAGTGGTAGATTCTTTATCGATCATACATTATCTCCATGTACAACTTATTATACCCAAGCATACCCTTTGATATACCCTAAGGGTCTTAAGGAATAAGTCAAAGTATAACTCATCATACACAAGATACTATGATGATCTCAAGTCCAAGGATCACTTGACTACTATCACTACAGAATTCCTATCGACAGCAAAAGTAAAACTCCATTAGGTATTCCTTAGCGAGCCACGCTCAAAGAACTTATTCTCTAATAAGCACCTACATACTTGCTTTAGTGTTCCACACAAATGATCATGAGATCAATCATCCTCATCCAATGAGCAAGCAACGATGTACCAATCTATCCCATTCACTAATCCCCAATTTAGTAATCCAATGATTGGGAACTATTTTAGTTTTAAGCTTTCTAAGAATTTAGATCTCATTAGAATGATCATCATCATTATTCTAAAAGCATTGCTTAAAACTTGGGTTTATCACATATTATAAAAAAAAAGATCATGTAGATAATTAAAAGCCTTTAATAAATTAATACTTTTTATTAATAAATGAATAAGATTGTTACAAAGTATATGCTTTATCATCAAACATGATCGGCTTGTGTGCATACTACTTTCAATCTCCCACTTGCACTAAAGCCAATCGTCATGGTATCTCATACTCTTCTTCTCTAAGTGACGATTATCCCGTCATTGGATAAGCTTTAGTTAATGGATATGTAATGTTGTTCATGAGAGTCCACTATCTCTATAGTGATTTCCCATCTTTCAATGATTCTAATAATCAAATGAAAGTGCCACAACACATGTTTAGATCCAAGATGAGACTTAGAACTATTCCTAGTTCTCAGAATGAACTTTTAATCCAAACAATCAACTTGCAGCCTTCATTTATAGCTATATACTTTGTCTTTATCACTAAACCAAAGAACTCTTTTGTTGCTTGGAACCTTTCCAATTCACCGCACCAATCGCTCAAGATAACGCTTTTACCTTAAAGTGGATTTTTCTCGTCTTGGTCTGTCTCTCAAAAACTTGAGTCTGTTAAGCCCTCTAGTTTTAATTTAGACCCACCATAAATATGATCACATCCTTAGTGCCATAAGCACTTTAAGATGTTTTTCACCGACTTACATAGTGAACTTCTCCATAATACGACCGATCAACATCGTGTCTCAGACATCATCATCGCATACATGATTGTCACTCATGCGACCTCTCTTTTTCGAGTCTGTGGGGACTATTAAGAGAGATACACCCATAGCTCATCATCACGAGACATCTCTTGAGTTTGCCATGCTAAACGACTTTAGCATCAAATGAATATACGCTCCTCGGGTTAAGTCGAGCATCCTCTTAAATCTATCTATATAGATTTATATCCCCAATTAAGATACTCTTCCAAATCATTCATGGAGGAATGTTTAGACAACTTTATCTTTACCGATTGTAGCATTGGTATGTCATTCCTCATCCGTAGTATATCAACATATAATACTAGAAATGTCACGATGCTCCCAATCGACCCTTTTTGTACACACTAGGTTCATTCTTATTTTTGATAAAATCAAACTCTTTTGATTGCCTCATCAAAACGAATGTTCCATATTTGAGAAACTTGCTTCAATCCATTTCTCCGAGTGTCTACAACACTTACCTCATCGTATGTAACTCGGATCATCATCTTCTATGATGTGTACCTCATCATCATCATCCATGATGAATCCATACCTCCTAGGTATCTTCAAGACTATTCCGTATTTATTATTCAACCAGGTACAATAGGTCTATCTACAGTTCCTCTTATTCGACTTATAAGTTTTTTTGTGGTTCTTGAACTCTTCAAGATCTATTATCCTCCCACTAGCCCCTTCAATGATAAACACCTTTATCTTAGAAAGCAGCGTGTTTTCGAACAAACACCTTTTGCTAAGTAGATTTATAGAACATATACCCTAAACTTACTTTAGGATGTCCCACAAATCAGACATGTCAAATCTTGTCCCAAGCTTATCCTTTCAAACCTTTTCACATAAGTCGACAACCCCTTATCTTAACATACTTAAGATTAGAATCCTCCCCGTCCATAACTTTTATGGAGTCTTGGGGCCGATTTTGAGGTTACCTTTTCGTAGATATGCAAATACCATTTCTAGGACATGATCCTGTAGGATACCGGAATGCTCAGAAAAATCATTATGGACCGCACTATGTCCAACAAGGTACGATTTTTCCATTCGTATACATCAATCAATTATTACGATCGAGATGTGTCCATTATGAGAAAACCATTTGAGATGATCTAGAAACTTATTGCACAAGTATTTATTCCTTGATCTAATCAAAGAATCTTAATACTTTGCAAATTTGTTTCACTTTTGAATTCTTTGAACCTTTCAAATAATTCACACTTGTATTTCAAAGAAATACACACATTCAACTCTTTGAATGATCATCTCCTTTTCTTATACTAATTTGTTCAATATGCAAAATTATTTTCATGTAAGTCAAGTATACAAAATTTATTAAGTAATATTCCAGCTTTATACAAACATTATTATTATAAATAGAACAACAATTGTTCTTAATTATAATACCAAAGATTTCATCATTCCAACAATAAAATGGAAATAATATTTTTAACAAGAACTGGAATACAATAACAACTTATCGACTTAATAGATTTTCCCAGTATGCATTGCTAAACTATAAGTTTCTATAGCTAATATGGCAACCTTTGCTTCATTTCCACACATAGATTACTTATATTTGTTTAGCTTTCTACTTCGCTTGGTCCCTTCATAAATCTATATTTATGATAACCAAAGCTCAGATCCAATACCCAAGTAGAACCTCGACTTAAAGAAAATTTATTTCAATCATGAACAAAATCAGATTGTAACCAAAACTTCACTAAGCTTCTTTGTTAGCCTCTGCAAGATGCTTCTCGCAGCTTTCTTTCCAAAGGTCCAGAGCTTATTGTAGTGGAAGCAAACTCCTTTGCTATCCGTGACGCTTTTGTTCTTATTATCCTTTGTTTTTGCCTTTCTATATACCTTTCTTTGAATCGCTCTTCTTTCGTAAGATCCTTTGGCCCTACCAAAGAAGACATGGTCTTTCTTGGTTGAAAAGTGACTCAATCATTTTTCAACATGTTAAGCAAATCAACGAAGTCGATATCTAGCTTGTTTATATGAAAAATTCACAACAATTGTGAAAGGAGTCCGGAGTGAGTGCAAGATCAAATCTTGCTCAACTCTCCATCCATGACAAAACTCGTTGTCCTAATCGATCAATCAAATTGATAATGTTAAGGACTTTTATCTGCATCATAGTGTCATCGGTCATTCTAGATCGGAAGAGCTCCTTAGATATCCGATATCTATCGGTCCACTTTCCTCACCATCAACTACTTGATGTGCAGAATATAGTAGAGAGCATCCATAGTTTCATGTCGACGCTCAAGCTCAAGTACTCATGGATGCGAGCATGATGCATCGAGCAAATCAGGCATCATCTTGCCACTTTCTAAAAGTAGCAATCTCTTCCTCAGAGGCATTGTTCTGCAACCATTGCAGGATAGGCGATATGACATAAGATAACTTTTTCAAATGCCATGAGAACTATTCTCAAATTCCTTAACCAATCCATTTAATACTATTCCAGTTAAATAACATCTAATATGCTTCAGCAGTTGATAGTAATTTTAGACATTGTAAAATTTTGTAAATGAATTTGTAATTAACAACATTTTAACATACATTCTTTTATTAATTACCAAAATAAATTAGGTCTTGTTTTAAATTGGTATCTCCCACTATTTTCTTCAAACTATATTACCTCACTTATATAGTTCTAAGCAAAATCTAATTAAAGATTTGCTAGTGAGAATAAGGATCCCATTTCAAATGTATATAGCCTTGTGGTGACACAACAAACTATATATAAATAAATAGGTAGACAACTTTTGTCAATTACATCAACTATGCAACTCCTTTTTTTTTGCCTCTTAGATTATTTTGATCAAGTGGTGGCACATCCGAATCAAAATTATCCAAGTTAAGTCCACCTAGCACTCCATATATTCAAAAAGAAAATATCATCCTTGTGGTGACACAACAAAAACAATATTGTTCAATTTTCTTTATAAGCATCAAATGTGATAAATTAACATCTTAAATACTTAATACTTGCCTTTGTGGTGACACAACAAACTCATATTAAATATTTAATACTCTATTAATTTTATCATGCTAGAAGGCTTACGCTCGATATTCCAAATATCTTTGAACGCTTAGGACTTAATATAAAAAATTTTGAGGGTTTGTTATTAATTGTCTCATCTTGTTTAGCGCATGCATATATATATATATATATAAAATATAATATATATATTAATTAACATGCTAAGAATGTTTGCATAATATATAATATATATAGTATAAGCATGCACATATAGAATACTATATTCTACCCGGATTGATTATGGACTTTATTCTAGTTTGGTTCACTAGAGCCACCAAGTGAACCAAAAGGTCAAACCCTAGGGGGTGCAAGAATTAATATTTAAATATAACTATTACATTTAAACCCTGCTCCATTACAAATCGTCTTCAAGCGCTCCTTTCTCTTGATCTCCAATTCTTCAAAATTAATTCTAACTATTCCTATTACAAAACTATTTAAAATAAATAGAAACCTTGATCGCCAAATCAAGGGAAGTACATAGGAGGAAGATAGAATTTACATTAAGAAAAATTAGAGAAGACGAGGTACGCAGAACCCCATTTAATAAAACCCATACATTCATGCATCCAACTAAAATAAAATCCAATCACATCGTCAATAATCCATAATCAATCCCATTTATTATCATACACATCACCATATGCATCAATAAATAACATTCATCTTATGAATAATAAACATTTAATATATATATTGATATCATTTTAATGGGCAAATTTAGTTAGTATAAAATCTATTTTGAATCAAAATAAACTCCTTTATTTTAATCCAAATTTAAATCAAAATAAAACTATTTTATTTTAATTTATCCAATTTTGAATAAAATAAACTATTTTATTTTAATCAAAATCTTTAATCAAAATAAACTCCTTTATTTTAATTAATTATGGAATCCAATTCCAAGTCAAAATAAACTCCTTTATTTTGGGTAATATGAAATCTTATTTCATATCTAAATAAACTCTTTTATTTAATGAAACACATATTCTTCTTCCTATTCACAAATAAACTCTTTATTTTGAATAATATGAAATCTTATTCCATATCTAAATAAACTCCTTTATTTAAGGAAATTAGGATTCTTTCTCCTATTCACAAATAAACTCTTTTTTTTAAATAATATGAAATCTTATTTCATATTTAAATAAACTCCTTTAT
Organism: Panax quinquefolius; assembly: GCA_020205615.1. Taxonomy (NCBI): domain Eukaryota; kingdom Viridiplantae; phylum Streptophyta; class Magnoliopsida; order Apiales; family Araliaceae; genus Panax; species Panax quinquefolius. The sequence continues at coordinate 119,436,532 of CM035172.1, read as the reverse complement.
TTAAGGAAACATGGAATCCAATTTCAACTCTAATTAGTTATCATGGAATCCAATTCCAACTCTAATTAGTTAGCATGAAATTTAATTTTAAAATTAAAAAAACTAAATTTTAAACTTTATTTTAAATTAAAATAAACTTTTTATTTTAAAATTAAAATAAACTTATTATTTTAATAATAAAATATATTGATATTATATATATATATATATATATATATATATATATATAATATATATATATATATATATATATATATATATATATATATATATAAATATATACTTGATACCACATGGAATAATGATCCTTAAAGATATAAATTATATTTATATATATATATATCTAATTTTATTATATATAAATATATATAAATATATATATATAAATTTTTAAAATATATAATTTTTTTAAAAATATCGCTAAAAAATAATATAATTAACTCAAAGATAATTCAAAAAAATTTTTTTAATTCTTAAATTTTTTTTAAAATTTTTTTTTTTTTTTATTAAAATTTTATACAATAAAATTATGCCCAATTAAATTGTTCTAAACACATATCAATATACATATCAAATTAAAACAATTAATAATTTGCATAAAGGTTTGCTCTCATGCCACCGTTAGGTTTGTAATATTCAAGAACGCAATCAAATTGCAAAAAAATAAGCTAAACGTGTAAAAATCGAGTTTAAAAATTTACAAAACCATATACCCTTGATCACCCTTTATGCACAATTATTAATTAAACGAAAAGATAAAGAATAAAATCATACCCTCAAGATCGAGCTTCCTCGTACAAGTTCACCTCCAATCCTTTTCGCTCAACTCAATCCACCGGTTTGGTTCCTTCCTTTCGATCAACGTTAGCCACCCAAGTGTTTGGGCCTCTAGAGGTGATCCACCAAGGAAGAAATAAAATTCAAGAAGATGGGTGGTTGGCTAAACCCTAGTTTTTCTATCTCTATAAAAAAGTAGCTCTCCCAACAATCGAATTATTACGTATCTCAACAACCCCCCCACCCATAATAAGACTCTCTTATTTATAGATATCAAGCAAACCCACCTAACAATTAAGAATAAGGTTTTATTTAATTAATTAAATTCTTTTAATTAATTGGGCTCCTAATCTTATTAGGGATAATTAATTAAACTCCTTTAACTAATTTTCCTTCCTAATCCAATTAGAATAAATGAGAGTACTTATATTAAATTAATTCCTAAACTCTTTAGAAATTAAAATAATAATAATTGTAATAATATTAATAAGACTCTCTTATTAATTTATATTTAATATTTCTAAAATATTAAATAATAATATTAAGCTATTTAATTTATTCTATCACCATAGATTAAATTAAATATACATAACATATTATTACGATTATGCCATTAACTTCTTAAATAATTATTCTTCCTTTTATGGTGTGACCCTTTAGGTTCTCCATATTAAACCTATTGTGAATAAATCAATTAGAATAATTCTAATCTTATTTAAATAAATAAATTAAATAATTAATTTATTTAAATAAATAATATTTATTCTACAATAGGATAAGCCTCCCTAAATGATCAAACGACTTTCCAGATAATATAGATTTCAACATTAATCATAAAAGAACCTTTCGAGTAAATAGTTACCGTATACAATTCAATCCTTCCACCATACAATGTCCCAATTAAATATAAGACATGGAATTACCGTCAAGTCTTATTTTATTTAATTATATGTATTTCGATCCTTAAATGCACAACTCCAAATAATGCAAATTAGAAACTCCTTTCTAATTTCATTCTCGCCGCCAAGGACTACCGGGTTGTCATTTATCGAATCACATAGACATTTCTCTTCTTTATAGAAGTGGTAGATTCTTTATCGATCATACATTATCTCCATGTACAACTTATTATACCCAAGCATACCCTTTGATATACCCTAAGGGTCTTAAGGAATAAGTCAAAGTATAACTCATCATACACAAGATACTATGATGATCTCAAGTCCAAGGATCACTTGACTACTATCACTACAGAATTCCTATCGACAGCAAATAAAACTCCATTAGGTATTCCTTAGCGAGCCACGCTCAAAGAACTTATTCTCTAATAAGCACCTACATACTTGCTTTTAGTGTTCCACACAAATGATCATGAGATCAATCATCCTCATCCAATGAGCAAGCAACGATGTACCAATCTATCCGGATTCACTAATCCCCAATTTAGTAATCCAACGATTGGGAACTATTTTAGTTTTAAGCTTTCTAAGAATTTAGATCTCATTAGAATGATCATCATCATTATTCTAAAAGCATTGCTTAAAACTACGGGTTTATCACATATTATAAAACAAAGATCATGTAGATAATTAAAAGCCTTTAATAAATTAATACTTTTTATTAATAAATGAATAAGATTGTTACAAAGTATATGCTTTATCATCAAACATGATCGGCTTGTGTGTGCATACTACTTTCAATCTCCCACTTGCACTAAAGCCAATCGCCATGGTATCTCATACTCTTCTTCTCTAAGTGACGATTATCCCGCCGTGGATAAGCTTTAGTTAATGGATATGTAATGTTGTTCATGAGAGTCCACTATCTCTATAGTGATTTCCCATCTTTCAATGATTCTAATAATCAAATGAAAGTGCCACAACACATGTTTAGATCCAAGATGAGACTTAGAACTATTCCTAGTTCTCAGAATGAACTTTTTAATCCAAACAATCAACTCTGCAGCCTTCATTTATAGCTATATACTTTGTCTTTATCACTAAACCAAAGAACTCTTTTGTCTTTTGGAACCTTTCCAATTCATCGCACCACCGCTCAAGGTAACGCTTTACCTTAAAGTGGATTTTTCTGTCATCTTCGTCTCGTCTCGAAAAACTTGAGTCCGTTAGCCTCTAGTTTTAATTTAGACCCACCATGAATATGATCATCATCCTTAGTGCCAAGTAAGAACTTTAAGATGTTTTTCACCGACTCATAGTGAACTTCTCCATAATATGACCGATCAACATCGTGTCTCGTATATTTCATCAGATACATGATAGTTACTCATGCGATCTCTCTTTTTCGTGAGTCTGTGGGGACTATTAAGAGAGATACACCCATAGCTCATCAACATGAGACATCTCTTGAGTTTGCCATGCTAAACGACTTTAGCATCAAATGAATATACGCTCTCTCGGGTTAAGTCGAGCATCCTCTTAAATCTATCTATATAGATTTATATCCCCAATTAAGATACTCTTCCCAAATCATTCATGGAGGAATGTTTAGACAACTTTATCTTTACCGATTGTAGCATTGGTATGTAATTCCTCATCCGTAGATATCAACATATAATACTAGAAATTTCACGACGCCCCCAATCGAATTTTTTTACACACTAGTTCATTCTTCTTTTTGAAAAATCTTTTGACCTCATCAAAATGTAATCTTGATCATCATCTTCTATGATGCACTTACTCATCATCATCATCATCTTCTATGATGAATCCATACCTCCTAGGTATCTTCTCCTGGTATCTTCTATTCCGATTTACGATCTGGTTGTGTGGTACAATAGGTCTATCTACGTGTTCCTCTTATTCGACTTATATAGTTTTTGTGGTTCTTGAACTTTCAAAGATCTATTATCCTCCCACTAGCCCCTTTAAATGATAAACACCTTTATTTTATCTTGTAAAGCGCGTTTTTCGTAAATAAACACCTTTTGCTAAGTAGAATTATAGAACATATACCCTAAACTTACTTTAGGATGTCCCACAAATCAGACATTGTCAAATCTTGTCCCAAGCTTATCCTTTGAAACCTTTTCACATAAGTCGACAACCCTTTATCTTAACATACTTAAGATTAGAATCCTCCCCGTCCATAACTTTTATGGAGTCTCAATGGATTTTGAGGTTACCTTTTTCAGTAGATATGCAGCCATTTCTAGACATGATCCTGTAAGGATACCGAAATGCTTGTAAAATCATTATGGACCGCATCTATGTCCAACAAGGTACGATTTTTCCTTTCGTATACATCAATCAATTATCACAGATCGTGATGTGTCCATTATGAGAAAACCATTTGAGATGATCTAGAAACTTATCAGACAAGTATTTATTCCTCGATCTAATCAAAGAATCTTAATACTTTGCCAATTTGTTTCACTTCAATTCTTTTGAACCTTTCAAATAATTCACACTTGTATTTCAAAGAAATACACACATTCAACTCTTTGAATGATCATCTCCTTTTCTTATACTAATTTGTTCAATATGCAAAATTATTTTCACGTAAGTCAAGTATACAAAATTTATTAAGTAATATTCCATTTCTATACAAAACATTATTATTATAAATAAACAACAATTGTTCTTAATTATAATACCAAAGATTTCATCATCCAACAATAAAATGGAAATAATATTTTCTAACAAGAACCGAATACAATAACAACTTATCGACTTAATAGATTTGCCCGTAGTAGTCAAGCTAAACTATAAGTTTCTATAGCTAATATGCAAAGAACCTTTGCTTCATTTCCACACATATTATTACTTATATTTGTTTAGCTTTCTACTTCGCTTGGTCCCTTCATAAATCTATATTTATGATAACCAAAGTCAGATCCAATACCCAAGTAGAACCTCGACTTAAAGAAAAATTTATTTCAAATCATGAACAAAAATCAGATTTGTAATCAAACTTCACTAAGCTTCTTTGTTAGCCTCTCAAGATGCTTCTCGCAGCTTTCTTTCCAAAGGTCCAAAGCTTATTGCAAAGGGAAGCAAACCCTTTGCTATCCGTATCGCTTTTGTTCTTATTATCCTTTGTTTATGCCTTTCTATTTACCTTCTTTGAATCGCTTTCTTCTTTCGTAAGATCCTTTGGCCCCTACCAAGAAGACTTGGTCTTTCTTGGTTGAAAAGTGACTCTCAACATTTTTCAACATGTTAAGCAAATCAAATGAGGTCGATATCTAGCTTGTTCATATGAAAAATTCACAACAATTGTGAAAGGAGTCCGGAGTGAGTGCAAGATCAAATCTTGCTCAACTCTCCATCCATGACAAAAACCAATTGTCCTAATCGATCAATCAAATTGATATGTTAAGAACTTTTGTCCTGCATTTATAGTGCCATCGGCCATTCTAGATCTAAGAGCTCCTTAGATATCTCGATATCTATCACCCCACTTTCCTCACCATCAACTACTTGATGTGCAGTGAATATAGTAGAGAGCATCCATAGTTTCATGCATGACGACAAGCTCAAGTCATACTCATGGATGCGAGCATGATGCATCGAGCCAATCATGCATCATCTTGCCACTTTCTAAAAGTAGCAATCTCTTCCTCAGAGGCATTGTTCTCAACCATATCAGGGATAGGCGATTATGACATAAGATAGCTTTTTCAAATGCATGAGAACTATTCTCAAATTCCTTAACCAATCCGCTTAATTTGGCTCTTCAAGTTAATTTAGCATCTAATATGCTTCGCAAAGGATAGTAATTTTAGACATTGTAAAATTCTCAGAAATGAATTTGTAATTAACAACATTTTAACATACATTCTTTTATTAATTACCAAAATAAATTAGGTCTTGTTTTAAATTGGTATCTCCCACTATTTTCTTTCAAACTATATTACCTCTCACTTATATAGTTCGGCAAAAATCTAATTAAAGATTTGCTAGTGAGAATAAGGATCCCATTTCAAATGTATATAGCCTTGTAGTGACACAACAAACTATATATAAATAAATAGGTAGACAACTTTTGTCAATTACATCAACTATGCAACTCCTTTTCTTTTGCCTCTTAGATTATTTCGATCAAGTGGTGGCACATCCGAATCAAAATTATCCAAGTTAAGTCCAACCTAGCACTCCATATATTCAAAAAAGAAAAATATCATCCTTGTGGTGACACAACAAAACAATATTGTTCAATTTTCTTTATAAGCATCAAATGTGATAAATTAACATCTTAAATACTTAATACTCATTTGTGGTGACACAAACAAACTCATATTAAATATTTAATACTCTATTAATTTTATCATGCTAGAAGGCGACGCTCGATATTCCAAATATCTTTGAACGCTTAGGACTTAATATAAAAAAAATCGAGGGGTTTGTTATTAATTTGTCTCATCTCGTTTAGCGCTATTTATTATATATATATATAAAATACGCTATTATATTAATGAACATGCTAAGCATGTTTGCATAATATATAATATATATATATAATAAGTATGCACATATATAGAATACTATATTCTACCCGGATTGATTATGGACTTTATTCTAGTTCGTTCACTAGAGCCACCAAGTGAACCAAAAGGTCAAACCCTAGGGGTGCAAGAAATAATATTTAAATATAACTATTACATTTAAACCCTGCTCCATTACAAACGGGTCTTCAAGCGCCTCTCGCTCCTTGATCTCCAATTTTTCAAAATTAATTCTAACTATTCCTATTACAAAACTATTTAAAATAAATAGAAACCTCGATCAAAGCAGCCAAGGGAAGTACATAGAGAGGGAGATAGAATTTACATTAAGAAAAATTAGAGAAGACGAGGTACGCAGAATTCCCCATTTAATAAAACCCATACATTCATGCATCCAACTAAAATAAAATCCAATCACATCGTCAATAGTCCATAATCAATCCCATTTATTATCATACACATCACCATACGCATCAATAAATAACATTCATCTCATGAATAATAAACATTTAATATATATATCGATATCATTTAATGGGCAAATTTAGTTAGTATAAAATCTAATTTTGAATCAAAATAAACTCCTTTATTTTAATCCAAATTTAAATCAAAATAAAACTATTTTATTTTAATTTATCCAATTTTGAATAAAATAAACTATTTTATTTTAATCAAAATTTAATCAAAATTTTTAATCAAAATAAACTCCTTTATTTTAATTAATTATGAATCCAATTCCATGTAAAAAAAATCTTTTAATTAAAATAAACTCTTTTATTTTAATTAATTATGGAATCCAATTCCATGTAAAAAAAAAAAATTTATTAAAGGAAACACTTGATTCTTTTTTCCTATTCACAAATAAACTCCTTTATTTTGAATAATATGAAATCTTATTTCATATTTAAATAAACTCCTTTATTTAAGGAAATACTTTTTCTTTCCTATTCACAAAAAACTCTTTTATTTTGAATAATATGAAATCTTATTTCATATCTAAATAAACTCCTTTATTTAAGGAAAATAAATCCAATTTCAACTCCAATTAGTTATCATGGAATCCAATTCCAACTCTAATTAGTTAATCATGAAATTTAATTTTAAAATTAAAATAAACCTTTATATTTTAATATTAAAATAAACCTTTTATTTTAAAATTAAAATAAACTTTTATTTTAATTATAAAATAATTAAAATTAAAATATATATATATATAAATATATATAAATATTTATTTAATATTAAATATATATTTTATTTTAATTATATAATAATATATATATATATATATATATATATATATATATATATATATATATATATATATATATATATATATATATAAACATATATATATATATATATATATATATATAATCATATATAAAAACCATAATTAAATTATATATATATATATATATATATATATATTAACATATATATATATAATAAATTTTATTCTTTTGTTAATCAAAATATTTTTTTTATTTTTTTTTTTTTTTTTTTTTATTTAACTATCAAAATTTTAAAAAATTACGCATATCTTTTACAATCATTCATGAAAAATTGTTACAATATGTCATTTTTTTTTTTTTTTTTTTTTTTTTTTTTTATTAAATTTTATACAATAAAATTATGCCCAATTAAATTGTTCTAAACACATATCAATATACATATCAAATTAAAACAATTAATAATTCGTATAAAGGTTTGGCTCGATGCCACCGTTAGGTTTGTAATATTCATGAACGCAATCAAATTGCAAAAATAATGCTAAACGTGTAAAAATCGTAGTTTAAAAATTTACAAACCATATACCCGGATCACCCTTTATGCACAATTATTAATTAAACGAAAAGATAAAAAGAATAAAACATACCCTTGAAGATCGAGCTTCCTCGTGTACAAGTTCACCTCCAAATCCTTTCGCTCAACTTGAATCCACCGGTTTTGGTTCCTTCCTTTCGATCAACGTTAGCCACCCAAGTGTTTGGCCTCTAGAGGTGATCCACCAAGGAAAAATAAAATTTCAAGAAGATGGGTGGTCGGCTAAACCCTAGTTTTTCTTTCTATCTCTATAGAAAAGGCGCACTCTCCAACAATCGAATTATTACGATGTTGAAAAAGTCAACAACCCATATAATAAGACTCTCTTATTTATAGATGTGGGCAACCCACCTTAACAATTAAGAATTGGTTTTATTTAATTAATTAAATTCTTTTAATTAATTAAGCTCCCTAATCTTATTAGGATAATTAATTAAACTCCTTTAACTAATTTTCCTTCCTAATCCAATTAGAATAAATGAGAGTACTTTATATTAAATTAATTCCTAAACTCTTTAGAAATTAAAAATAATAATAATTGTAATAATATTAATAAGACTCTCTTATTAATTTATATTTAATATTTCTAAAATATTAAATAATAATATTAAGCTATTTAATTTATTCTATCACCATAGATTAAATTAAATATACTTAACATATTATTACGATTATGCCATTAACTTCTTAAATAATTATTCTTCCTTTTATGGTGTGACCTTTTAGGTTCTCCATATTAAACCTATTGTGAATAAATCAATTAGAATAATTTAATCTTATTTAAATAAATAAATTAAACAATTAATTTATTTAAATAAATAATATTTATTCTACAATAGATAAGCCTCCCTAATGATCAACGACTTTCCGTATAATATAGATTTCAACATTAATCATAAAAGAACCTTTTCGAGTAAATAGTTACCGCATAATTCAATCCTTCCACCATACAATGTCCCAATTAAATATAAGATATGGAATTACCGTCAAGTCTTATTTTATTTAATTATATGTATTTCACTCTTAAATGCACAACTCCAAATAATGCAAATTAGAAACTCCTTTCTAATTTCATTCTCGCCGCCAAGGACTACCGGGTTGTCATTTATCGAATCACATAGACATTTCTCTTTTATTAGAAGTGGTAGATTCTTTATCGATCATACATTATCTCCATGTATAACTTATTATACCCAAGCATACCCTTTGATATACCCTAAGGGTCTTAAGGAATAAGTCAAAGTATAACTCATCATACACAAGATACTATGATGATCTCAAGTCCAAGGATCACTAGACTACTATCACTACAGAATTCCTATCGACAGCAAATAAAACTCCATTAGGTATTCCTTAGCGAGCCAATGCTCAAAGGAACTTATTCTCTAATAAGCACCTATATACTTGCTTTTAGTGTTCCACACAAATGATCATGAGATCAATCATCCTCATCCAATGAGCAAGTTAACGATGTGTACCAATCTATCCTGATTCACTAATCCCCAATTTAGTAATCCAACGATTGGGAACTATTTTAGTTTTAAGCTTTCTAAGAATTTAGATCTCATTAGAATGATCATCATCATTATTCTAAAAGCATTGCTTAAAACTACGGGTTTATCACATATTATAAAACAAAGATCATGTAGATAATTAAAAGCCTTTAATAAATTAATACTTTTTATTAATAAATGAATAAGATTGTTACAAAGTATATGCTTTATCATCAAACATGATCGGCTTGTGTGCATACTACTTATTAAACGAAAAGATATGAAGAATAACAAACATACCCTTGAAGATCCGAAGCTTCCTCAGTACAAGTTCACCTCCAATCCTTTTCGCTCAACTTGAATCCACCGGGTTTGGTTCCTTCCTTTCGATCAACGTTAGCCACCCAAGGTTTGGCCTCTGTGAGGTGATCTACCAAGGAATAATAAAGATTCAAGAAAATGGGTGGTTAAAACCCTAGTTTTTTATCTCTATAGAAAAAGAGTACTCTCCCAACTATTGAATTACAGTATCTCTTGATATCCGATATAAGACTCTTCTTATAAAGATATCAAGTAACCCTATTAAAAAAATAAGGTATTATTTAATTAAACTCTTTTAATTAAATGGGCTCCCTAATCTTATTAGGGATAATTAATTAAACTCCTTTAATTAATTTTCCTCTCTAATCTTATTAGGAATAAATGAGAGTACTTATATTAAATTAATTCCCAAACTCTTTTAGAAATTAAAATAATAATAATAATTGTAATAATATTAATAAGACTCCTCTTATTAATTTATATTTAATATTTCTAAAATATTAAATAATAATATTAAGCTATTTAATTTATTCTATCACCATAGATAAAATTAAATATACATAACATATTATTACGATTATGCCATTAACTTCTTAAATAATTATTCTTCCTTTTATGGTGTGACCCTTTAGGTTCTCCATATTAAACCTAATGTGAATAAATCAATTAGAACAATTCTAATCTTATTTAAATAAATAAATTAAATAATTAATTTATTTAAATAAATAATATTTATTCTACAATAGGGATAAGCCTCCCCTAGCGATCAACGACTTTTCCAGATAATATAGATTTCAACATTAATCATTAAAGAACCTTTGAGTAAATAGTTACCGTATAATTCAATCCTTCCACCATACAATGTCCCAATTAAATATAAGATATGGAATTACTTCACAAGTCTTATTTTATTTAATTATATGTATTTCGATCCTTAAATGCACAACTCAAATAATGCAAATTAGAAACTCCTTTCTAATTTCATTCTCCCTTAACCAAGGACTACCGGGTTGTCATTTATCGAATCACATAGACATTTCTCTTCTTTAATAGAAGTGGTAGATTCTTTATCGATCATACATTATCTCCATGTACAACTTATTATACCCAAGCATACCCTTTGATATACCCTAAGGGTCTTAAGGAATAAGTCAAAGTATAACTCATCATACACAAGATACTATGATGATCTCAAGTCCAAGGATCACTTGTACTACTATCACTACAGAAATTCCTATCGACAAAAGTAAAACTCCATTAGGTATTCCTTAGCTTGAGCCACGCTTCAAAGAACTTATTCTCTAATAAGCACCTACATACTTGCTTTAGTGTCTCCACACAAATGATCATGAGATCAATCATCCTCATCCAATGAACAAGCAACGTATGTACCAATCTATCCGGATTCACTAATCCCCAATTTAGTAATCCAATGATTGGGAACTATTTTAGTTTTAAGCTTTCTAAGAATTTAGATCTCATTAGAATGATCATCATCATTATTCTAAAAGCATTGCTTAAAACTATGGGTTTATCACATATTATAAAACAGCATCATGTAGATAATTAAAAGCCTTTAATAAATTAATACTTTTTATTAATAAATGAATAAGATTGTTACAAAGTATATGCTTTATCATCAAACATGATTGGCTTGTGTGCATACTACTTTCATTTGAATTTGGTCGCGTACTGGGGAAATATAATATCCCCTTGCTTAAGTTCTAAGAATTCAATCTCTATCCTCCCTCACATATTTGTAGGGAAATAATTCTCAAAAAAAACCTTCTTGAATTGTTTCCACGTTACCGCATCTGTTCTAACCCCACCCTGGTGAGTCTTCTACCAAAAGTTGGCTTCACTCTTCCTCGTGTAAGTCACAAAAGAAAACTTCAGCATCTCACCTACGCTTGTAATAACAAACGCCTTCTCTATTTCTTTTACCGGTATGGGCCTCGATTGGGTTCGCTGTTCCTTTGAACTCCCATGGGACCTATGCTTTTAAACTCCTTAAAGGTAATCGTTCTAGCTACCTTAGGTTTCACTTTGTACTCTACCCCGGTTTTGGTAAATGCACGGTAGTTAATAACTTAACGAACTCTTGCGTAGGGTTGTTTTGACCCCATTAATTATCATTATGTGATTCCGCTTCCTTATTATTGTTATCTTCTCCCCGCGACATTTTTAGATTAAATAAAATTTCATTATTATCTATTTACTTACTTGGTTATTAATCGCCACATACCAAATCGCATCATAACAAATCATTTCCATGAAAACTTCATTATATTCATATGCTTCTTCATAGTTTAAAACTATTTACAATTTGTTTTCATAGACAAAAGCTATTACATTTTCTATCCCGCAATTGAACTTCTCAAAAGTTGGGATTTACAAAAAGACTACCCTTTAAAAGAGGGTTTTACGTCACTACACACATATTTATAACTCTAGACTTCTAATAATGCATAACAAACATCCTCGTGTTTCTCATTCGCAATCATTGCTATATAAGATCCCGACTAATCATATAGCCGGGTTTGTCCTGACTCAATGGAATAACAACCAACCTTCAGCTTGAAATCCTTATGTGCACTCTCATGGATGTAAGACATCCATGCTATCTTCCAGTCCTTCAGCCTCTGCCTTATAATTCCTAGCATGCTCTGCCATAAGCACCTGCTTATCGTGCTTTCAACTCAAAATCGCCTCTGCAGACATCTTAGCTTCATGGAGATAACTAATCTCTTCACTGATTCTCGCATAACCTGCACTCTGATGAGCATATTCCTGTCAAGCGCTACCAGATACAATGCTTCCATTGCATCTAGAGGTGATGACTCCAGTGTAGGTACCACCGTAGTAATCGATGTTACCTCTCTTTCTTCCTCCCCATCATTCATCATACTAAGATATGACGCTATATCCATCTCTCCCTCGGAGTAGTCTTCCTCAGAAAAGTACTCCTCTGCCTCCGACTCCTCTAGAATCACTAATGGTACCTTCGCCACTGGCATAGGCACATGCTCTACTTGGTTCACAAGCTCTTCGCTCACCGCGTGTATATCTCTATACATCAAACTATCGATCGACATCCTACAATAACACATATGTTGATTAGTACATAATACACAATAGTATAAGCACAAATCATATTTAATTTATTTAGGGTTACTTTCCATCTTTTAAATCTTTTGATATTGAGTTTCCTCAATACCTTATTGACTTATTCAACTCAAGTAAAACTCAAGTTTTTTCTTCCTTCGGACTTCTCTTCCTTAACGAGATTATGAGCCTAAGGTTCTTCCCCCCTTAAGTTTTATAACCTAATGCTTTGATACCAACTGTGACGCCCCCAAATCCGGGTCTCTTTTAACCCGACAGATGGTGCTCCACGGTGCTACAGTTCACACAAACATTCAATTGAAAAAACCTCAAAAGAACGAATTTGTTTAATATATATTCCAAAACAATACTACCAATCCCCAAGTTCTTTATAACCGTTACATTTGTTCTTGTCATAATATCAAATATTATCATTACAAACCTATACTATTATATAGGTACGCTATAAGTTCTCTTTAGCCTTCACTTTATTCTTGTCGAATCCTTTGGTCGTATCGTCTAAGCTGCAATCATATGGTTCAAGCAAGTGTAAGCATAACAAGCTCAGCAAGTACAACAATTTCATTTTTAAAAGCATGCTTGAAACATAGGAATCGTATATCTTCAATAACTGGATGATAGTTACGAAGTACTATCAATAATTCAAAATAGCTTTCCTTTTCCTTCAAAACATTTTGCAATAACAATATTCTGTAAATCATCAATTCTAGTTCAAGACGTGAACGTCTTATAGTTTCTTTGAAAAGGACAACCCGGCACGAAGTCCGTAAGTCCGGCATAGCTTATGAGTACATCTAGGTGATTAGCCTATAGTACCCTATGTTGATCAACACTACATCCATTAAACGTGTATACGTTTAAGTTGTGGCAACCTCACGTGCCCATCGAATAATCGATGAAAATATATTTGTTTATACATATTCAGGCTTACCTTGAATCCGTACCAAAGAATTGGCATAGGATAACATTAGCAATTCTATATTGAAAGACTTGTAAACAAACCAATCGACTTATCAAGATTAGTCTAGCCGAGTTAAAATGGGCATCGACTCTTTCTTTAAAACCATACATGCATCTCATAACTTGAATCATTTGAAAACCTGACTAACACGAAGGTTAGACAAGGGTTTAAGAAAAACTTGCCTTCAGCGTCTGCTACCGAATAATTACGTTTCCTTTGAGTCTTTACAGTCTGTACAACACATAATCACATAACATACCATATTAGGTCATGAATAAACATACTTGGTTCCTAAAGAACCTTACCCTTCTTCTCAATCTAATCCCGTATTAGATTTGTTATTTATTGGTTCCGGCTTTCCATCATTCTTTTACATCGTCCTTATCAACTTCGTTCTCTTATAACACTTAAGTGAAATTATTTCATTAATACAACTTGGTTCGAGTTAATCATCTTTCCTTACGGCTTATTAACGTCCTTACGTTATTAATCGAAACTCGATCGTCATTGGTTATGTGTACTTATTACGTATAGTTCACGGTCATCTTCAATTGACTTTCTTTAACCCTAAGTGATCATACTTGGGGTTTAATTATTACTTAATAATGTTTGATTAAGTCCCTTAGTTCATTACTAACCAATTTCCCTTCATCTCCTACTTGTAAACATTTTTCATTGTCGAAGTTTTAGCGTTAGCCATGGGCTACTGGCTATTACACTTTATGCCACCTAGCGACGCTATTAGGGCTTGTGGTTGAGATCGGACTTCAGTATTGCCATGAGTCCCTCAGTGTTAAAGGTCAGCCACGTACGAGTCCGTGTGTTAAAGGTCGTCGCAACTGCAAGATGAGTCTCCGTCAAGTGAAGCTCACTTTGGCGTTGCAGCGTGACTTACCTTGCCTTAATCAAGCGCCATGGAGCGATTACTCGAGCACTGTAAATTTTTTACGAAATTTTCTTTAAGTGAGATTCCCGGCTTCGTAACTTCTTTATTATAAGTCTGAATTGGTTCGTTCAAGAGCCTATGGTTCAAAAATCACGTACTCTACGTGGTCAAGCAAGAATTTTATCTATTCGACTTCATTTGTTAAAATTCCACCCATTAGTCCATTTTTAACGAAAACGATAAACGTTCGTGAACGTTCAACGCTCGTTTCTTCGTTCTAAGTCAGAATCCGGCCATTTTTGAGTCCGCAACTCAATAATGACAAATATGACTTGTCTCCATTGAAAACCAATGTTTCCAAGCTCAATATCAAAATTCGACTTCCATTCCGAGAATTTCACGAATTCGACGATCGTCGCCTAATCGTGTGAATTCTAAGTGAAACTTCGTTACTTGAGATTTTTAAACCATTTCACTTGGATTCAATCCATTATACTATCATCTTGACATATATGCTTCGTTAACTTATAAACATGATAAGTTGTTACTAGTTCATTGTGAATTTATGACTTATGAAAATATCAATTACTTATATTTTCATTTCTCATAACTTATGACTTCTTTTCTCATGATTTCCTATGGCTTCAATCTTTTAACCACCATCCTTGCTTCTTATTATCATACCATCTTTTTAAGAGAACATATAAAAAGTTCATATAAGTTCCTTATGAATTCATTACTTATTCTTGGTTTGGATTTCTTATTCATTACGTATACGGCTTATTAAGACTTAAGCCTTTGATTTATCATTCATTAGCATATTATGTGAGACTCCAGATTTTATGAATAAAGATTTAATTTTCTCGAAATATATTTTTTAATATTATGGTGTGGATTTGATATAATGTTATAGTTGTGGGAAGTATTTATAAATTTTGAAAAGTATGCAAGTTGTTGTATAATATTCAATTGGTCGGAGAATATTCTTTTTGTTCTGAGAATATCCGTATTTATTCGCCAGAGACCCTGATTTTATCAATAAAGATTTAAATTTTGTCGAAATAATTTTTAATATTATGGTGTGAATTTGAGATAATATTATAGTTGTGGGTAGTATTTATAAATTTTGTAAAGTATGCAAGTGGTTATATTATATTCGATTGGCTCTGGGAATATTCGGTTTAGCGGGGAATATTCAGACAACTACCAATCATTGGTGGACCCTTACAATGTAATTATTATGGATTGATTGAGAAAACGACAAAAATATTTTATTAAAATAACTATGGAAGTTTTACCGTGGTTACTTTGTTGAACTACTTTCGGTAGTAAAAGTACAAAGAATACGTGTGGTTGCGCATAGTAACACACTTTATTGATTATTGATGCTTATGTGAGAAGTCACTCGGTTTGATTCCATTATTATTCGATTAATAATATGAATTATTATAGCGATAATGACGCTTTTGTTTTATTCAGATTATTAACGTAATAAAACGTAAACATCTTTTATATAAAATAGAATACTTTATTAAAGTTATTCTATAAATAGAATATATTATATTTTATTATGCATAGTGTTGCATAGTGTTTTGTATAGTGTTTTGCATAGTATTGCATAGTGTTTGCATAGTAAAATATTTTTATATAAATAGAATATATTATATTTTATTTAAAAGATTTTTCTTTAAATATGGACCGCCAGTTAAAGTAAATCAATCTGGACCGTTCATGGATTAGTTACTATGCATTCCATTTTCCTATAAATAGAAGCTCATTCCTTCATTATTTTCTTACTTAATTCATTGAAACTCTGAGAGAGAAATTATAGAGAGAAGCTATAGAGAAAAAATAGAAAGAAGAAGAGTATTCGCTACTTCACTACTTCTATATTCGCCTTCTTTTACGGTGTAAGGGTGTTATTCTTTCTTCTTGAAGAGAACTTACATTATTCCATTCATTATTATTCTGCTGAATAACTCGTAAAAGTGGCATACCCTATACATAACTCAGTATAAGCGGCATACCCTATACTTGGTGAAATCCTTATGTTATTCCATTGCTTATTATTCTGGAATAACTTGATACGCTGATTTAATTCTATACTTGGTGACATTCTTCTATTATTCATTGGAACATCCTGCTGTGTTTTACACCTGACTGGTTCCGCTTTTTATTATTCTCGTTGGAACATCCCATGCGTGTGTTTTTACAATCGGACCGGTTCCGCTCTTTATCATTCTCCGCTGGAATATCCTATCGTGTGTTTTACACCGGATCCGGTTCCATCTTTATTATTCTGTTGGAACATCCTCGCTTGGGTGTAATTTCACCCGACCGTTCCGTTATTATTATTATGTCGGAATAACTCGCCTATGCGAAGTACCGCCGCATGCATGGTGATTTCTTTTGTTATTCCATTCTTTATTATACCCAGTTGGTTAAAACTTTGACTTCTATACTCCATGAAATTAGTAGAATATCCTTGATATTTGCGTTTCATCCAAAGATCTTTCATGGAAATATTCTTCTAATCATTCTTGAATTTTACTCTCAAAAAACAAAGATCATGTTGTCGATTTGGACGTTAATAATTCATGGATTAAATAATTCTTGAACTTGTTTTATTGAATTATTATGTCATTGTCATCATCCTCATGTTATATTATGTTATCTTTGGCTTACGTGCATAGATGAACTTAGTATGATTATGACCGTGGATCATTCGGTATAATCACGACTTGATATAAATGATGTGACTAAAGTCCTCGATGGCACGTAATGCATGATGATGGATAGTTTTTGGTATGATTATGACCAGGGGTGATTCTTGATAGTCATGACCATTGATAATTTGATGAAAATCCTTGACCGTGGTACGTGGATGATTAGATGTGGTGGTTTATTTATTGTCGAGTCTCAAATGATAAAAATTGATGAAAACCTTTTAAAACCTAAAAGATAGTAGACTTTTATTCTCTACTTGATTTTTTTAATGGATTGCGTATTCACCGCAGCTTAAACCGGTTGTCTATTGTATTTTATCGCTTTAACATTGTTGAAGTCTAATGATAATTTATTCGCATTATCTTAGTCATAATATTTCTTCTTGGGCTAGTTGAGCTCACCTTTCTTTCACTTTTTCTCTTGAGAAATGAGAACATAGCTGGACGAGTTGGGGAACGGAGTAATGGTCCGTGAGGATAGCATTAGTAGTCCTCACAATTACGTGAAATAGTGTGACAATAGTTGTAATGAGGACTCTTTTGAGTTTGTATAATATCTAGTAGATAATATTTGTATTCAAACTCACGCTTTATGCCATATCAGTATACCTACAGCTTATATTAGTAAGTTGTATTTGAATTTATGTACCATGTAAGTGGCGACCCAAGATGGGTGACGATACCTAATTTTGGGGCGTCCACAACCAGTACAATCATTGGTGGACCCCACAACGAATTATTGTTGATGAGAAAATGACAAAAATATTTTATTTAAAATAACATGGAAGTTTTACCATTATCTTGTTGAAACACCGGTGTTAAAAGTACAAATGTCTGCTGTTAGTTGCATAGTAGCACACGATATTGATTATTGATGCTTACGTGATAAGTCACTCGCTTTTGTTTTATTGGTATTATTAATGTAATAAAAATAGAATACTTTTATAAAGTTATTCTATAAATAGAATATATTATATTTTATTATGCATAGTGCACTGCATAAGATTTTGCATAGTAAAATCTTTTTATATAAAAAATGTAGAATACTTTTATAAAGTTATCTGCTTTTATTAGACTATAATTAGAATATATTATATTTTATTATGCATAGTGTTTGCATAGTGTTTGCATAGTAAAAATCTTTTATAAAGTTATTCGCTTTTATTAGATTATAAATAGAATATATTATATTTTATTTAAAAGATTTTACTTTAAATATGGACCGTCAGATTAAAGTAAATCAATCTGACCGCTCATGAGTTAGTTACTATGCAGTCCATTTTTCTATAAATAGAAGCTCATTCCTTCATTATTTCTTACTTAATTCACTCGAAATTCTAGAGAGAAACTATAGAGAGAAAGAAGAAAAGTGTTCTCACTACTTCACTACTTCTATATTCAAGACTTTCTTTCTAAGGTAGGGGAATATTATTTATTGTACTGTAAGGGTTTTATTCTTTTGTATTCATGAAGAGAACTTTATGTTATTCCATTCTTTATTATTCGCATTGAATAACTCAGATACGCTGTGAGCTACCCTATACTTGGTGACATTCTTCTATTATTTCGTCTTTATTATTCTCCGGTTGAATATCCTCGTGCATGCATTTTACGCCGCACTGATTCCGCCTTTTTATTATTCTCGTTGAATATCATGTTTGCATGCGTTTTCTGCTTTAACTGGTTCTGCTCTTTATTATTATTCTGTTGGAATATCCTGCATGCATGCGCTTTTCTGCGACTGATTCATTCCGCCTTATTAGTATTCGTTGGAATAACTCCTACATGCAATACCGCATGCATGGTGATTTCTGTTGTTATTCCATTCTTTATTATTCTATTGGAACATCCCGCTTGGTGCTAATTTTGCCCTACTCTAGTTCCGTTATTTAATATTCATTGGAATAACTCGCCTATGCGGGCACCGCATGCATGGTGATTTCTTTTGTTATTCCATTTTTTATTATACTCAGTTGGTTAAAGTTTTGACTTCTATACTCCATAAAATTAGTGGAATATCCTTGATAATTGCGCTTCATCCAGTATCTTTTCATGGAAATATTCTTATGAGCATTCTTGAATTTTACTCTATAAAGCGGTATCATGTTGACAATTTGAACGTTATTGGTTCTTGGACAATTAATTAATTCTTGAATTTGTTTTATTGAATTCTTATATCATTGTCATCATCCTCATATTTATATTTTTTGAAAGTCATCTGTGGCCTATAGTGCATAGATGGACTTGGTATGATTATGACCATGGATTATTCTTGTAATCATAACCATAATGTTACAAATGATGTGGTAAAAGTCCTCATTGACCCGTGAGTGCATTGATGGATAGTTGTTGGCATGATCATGACCATTAATGAATACACGAATGTCCTTGGCCCGTAGTGCATGGATAATTTGTGGTCGTGATACTAAAGAATATCCTCGTCCGTAGTAGCGGGGTGATTCGATGATGTGGATTATTTATTAAGTCGAGTCTCAAAGAATAAAAGTCATGAAAAACTTTTAAATCATAGAAGGTAGTTGATTTTATTCTCTACTTGACTCTCCTAATGGATTGATCGTTCCGCTGCAGTTAAACTTGATGTTTGTTATATTGTATTAGTTTAACACTGTTTAAGGCTAATGATAATTTATTCTGCATTATCTTAGTCATAATATTTCTTCTTGGGCTAGTTGAGCTCACCCTTTCTTTCACCACTTTTTCTCTTGAAATGAGAATATAGCTGGAATGAGTCGGGGAACGGAGTGATGGTCCTAGATGGTGCATTAGTAGTCCTCACTATTCTGTGAAATAGTGTGATAATAATTGTAATGAGGAGTCCTTTTGAGTTTGTATACTCTCTAGTAGACAATATTTGTATTCAAACTCACAGTTTATATTTTGCCGTATTGTACACTGACATACTTGTGTTATTAAGTTGTATTTGAATTCTATACCATATATATCAAGCGACTCAAGATGGGTGATGTATACCTAATTTTTGGGGCGTCACAGTTGGTATCAAAGCTTAGGGATATGATCCCTGGCTAAGATGTGAGACTAGAACTAGGAGGAGAGAGATGGGGAATTCCTTCGCTAGTATGACCTACCTAAGTTTATTTGATATTTAATTGGTCGGTCAGAGTATAGAGATAATATTTGATATGTTAATTAACCCTTGTTTTGTGGCGATTTAAAATGGCATCCGAAAATGTTGAGATAAGCAATGGAGCACAGAGATCGTTGATTCTCCACAGATCAATAATCGTGACAATGTGCAATGTGGATGGCGATAATCCTCCTGTAAATAACAACACCGATCAATTGACGAACGATGGTACGCTTAGGAGTTTTTAGAATTCATGCAACATTAAAGCGAAAGACGGCTCCTGCTCATAATGCAGAGGAAACAATGGCAACCCACGTTGCTCACCGCTAAGCAATTCAAGGAGCTGGGACCACCGGAGTTTTGGGAAAGCCGTAACCACTTACTACGGAGACGTGGTTAAAGCAGATCACCAAGATATTTGATGTCTTGGGATGCTCCGAGGAGCAAAAGGTTCCTTTTGCCACCTTTATGTTGCGTGAAGAGGCAGATCACTGGTGGGAATCAGAAACGCACTCCGACGACCTTTTCAAGATGTCTTGGGAGAAATTCCAAGAGCTGTTCAATGACAAGTACTTTCCCGAATGCATTCGTCACATGAAGGAGGTGGAATTTATCAAGTTGGAGCAAAACAACATGACCGTGTCGCAGTACGAAGCCAAGTTTGCCGAGTTGTCCCGATTTGCATCCCACATGGTTGATAATGAAGAGAGAATGATGCAGATGTTTTTAAGAGGTTTGAAGCCGGAGATACGTCAATATATTATCTCTCATAAACTGTGTTTGTATTCAGATGATGTTAATAGGGCTCAGTTAATTGAGCGTGATAATGAGTCAACCAAACCAAAAGAGAGCAGCCGGAAAAATGATAATACCGGTGATAACAGTCATCAAAGCGGTGACAATAAGCATGGAGGAATCAACATGTCCAAAATGGTAACCACTTCGGTGGTTATCATGGCCAAAACAATAAGAATGGACATTTCAAGAAGAGGAGATTCAACAATGATGGAAAGACGTCAGCACCAGCACCCGATGTTAAGGAAGGAGAACGACCACCTATCATATGCTTCAAATGCAGACAGGAGGGACACATCCGTCCAAACTGTACGCAGCAATCCAAAATGTGTTTTAATTGCGGAAGAGAAGGTCACCTAGCTCGATTTTGTCGTATGGTGAAGTCAATTCCAGTTGGGATAGTGATGCCAAAGGATGTCCCAGACAAGCCAAATCCGGTAGTTTAAGAGAGAGCGTTCTTTTTTTCGTGACGAGGAACCTGAATAAAATTATCACGGGTATGTTAGTCATAAACTCTTGCGAAGTCTATACCGTGTTAAATACCGGTTCAACTTACTCATTTATTTCACCTAGTTGTGTTCAATGTTTGAAGTTAACTCCAAAGACGTTAGACTTTGATATATCTGTTGGGAGAAACCTTCGTTACCTCCACTATTTAGAAATCTTGTTCAAATCAACACTTTCACGTTACCTGTCGATCATATCTCTTTGAAAATACTTGCCTTTGATGTGATTTTAGGAATCAATTGGTTAACTACTCATTATGCTTTTTGTAAGGTTGTTAGCTTTCATACTCCTAACCAACCTGTTATGCGAATTCAAGCAACCAAACCATTAAAGTCAATCATTGTCATATCAAGCCATAAGTAAAGAGCCCCGATCCTTTCGTTATTGACTTCCTTGTGTGGAATGCACCGAAGCCGAACTTTCCGTAGGGGACGTTGTGAATAATGGTGACAAGTTAATAGGTATCAATGTGACGTGTTATCCAAGTCTTGGACTAGAGTCACAGTTTTTAATGATATTTCTGTTGTTAATAAATTTCCTGATGTATTCTTGAAGAATTCTTAGCCTACCCCTAGAGCGTGAAATTGAATTTTGTATTGACCCCTGTACAAAACCCATTTCTAAAACCCTCAAATATTTCTTCAACTAAACTGAACGTATAATGCGCCGAAGACGTTGGCTCTAGCTGTTGAAGATTACGATCGTACCATTCAATACCATCGTGGGAAAGCAAACGTAGTAGACGCCGCGTTGAGTAGAAGATCACATGCGTTTGAGTGCGATGTTGTTAACACAAAGACCCTTTCGTCATTTACTTAAAATGATGAAGATAGAGTTAAAGACTCTAGGAACCCACGTGAAGATAACGAATATACGAGTAGAATCGCCTTTAATCGATAACGTTAAATCCGTTCAAGCTACACACCCGGAGCTGATGAATGTGAAGAAAAAGGTTCAAGAGGGCGTTATTCTAGAAGCAAGAATCGACGAAGAGAGGAAATCTCAACCCTCGATTTAATTAACCCATTAGAAATCCTCGATCGAGTAGGAACTGTGGCTTATAGACTTGTTTTACCACCAAGTATGTCGCGTATTCATAACGTTTTTAACGTATCGATGTTACGTAAATATGTGGACGACCCGAACCACATTATTAATTTAGAACCGGACGAGATAGCGGATGATTTAAAGTTTGAGGAGATACGTGTTAAAATCTTGGATAAGAAGGATCATATTCGATGCTCAAAGGTTATACCTCAAGAGTTAGAATTTGAAGTGAAGTCAAGGTATCCTCACATGTTCGGCATACCAGGTACGTACGTAAATTTCGAGGGCGAAATTTCATAAGGAGGGGAGATTGTGAGACCCCAGATTTTATGAATAAAGATTTAATTTTCTTGAAATATTTTTTTTAATATTATGGTGTGGATTTGATATAATGTTATAGTTGTGGGTAGTATTTATAAATTTTGAAAAGTATGCAAGTTGTTGTATAATATTCGATTGGTCGGGGAATATTCTTTTTATCGGAGAATATCCGTACAACGGTACAATCATTGGTGGACCCCACAACGGAATTATTGTCGGATGAAAAAAACGACAAAAATATTTTATTGAAAATAACGGCGAAAGTTTTACCATTAATACTGTTGAAACACCCAGTGTTAAAAGTACAGTAATACGCGTAGTTGCATAGTAGCACACGGTATTGATTATTAATGCTTACGTGATAAGTCACTCAGTTTTGTTTTATTGGTATTATTAATGTAATAAAACAGAATACTTTTATAAAGTTATTCTATAAATAGAATATATTATATTTTATTATGCATAGTGTTGCATAAAGGCTCGCATAATATTTTGTATAGTAAAATCTTTTTATATAAAATGTAATACTTTTATAAAGTTATCTCTGCTTTTATTAGACAATAATTAGAATATATTATATTTTATAATGCATAATGCATGCATAGTGTTTTCATAGTAAAATCTTTTATAAAGTTATTCATTTTATTAGATTATAAATAGAATATATTATATTTTATTTAAAAGATTTTGCTTTAAATATGGACCGTCAGATTAAAGTAAATCAATCTGGACCGCTTCATGAGTTAGTTACTATTATGTACCATTTTCTATAAATAGAAGCTCATTCCTTCATTATTTCATACGAATTCAATTGAAACTCTAGAGAGAGAAACTATAGAGAGAAAGAAGAAAAGTGTTCTACTACTTCACTACTTTTATATCCAGTACTTTTCTTTCTAAGGTAGGGAATATTATTTTTTGTACTCGTAAGGGGTGTTATTCTTTTGTATTCATGAAGAGAACTTATGTTATTCCATTCTTTATTATTCTGTTGGAATAACCTGTATACGCGGGCTGCCCTATACTTGGTGACATTCTTCTATTATTCCATTTTTATTATTCTATTGGAATATCCTATCTGTGCGTTTTACGCCGGACTTGATTCCGTCTTTATTATTCTATTATTATTCATTGGAATATCCTCACGGTTGCATTTTATGTTTGTCGATTCCGTCCTTATTAGTATTCTCTGTCGAATAATTCACGAATATTAGTATTCTCGTTGGAATAACATGCCACGCATGCAATGCATGGTGATTTCTGTTATTATTCCATTCTTTATTATTCATTGGAGCATCACCTCGTTTGCGCGAATTTACTTTGACACGACCGTTCCGTTATTTAGTATTCTATTGGAATAACTTTTGTCTGGTGCAATCGCATGCATGGTGATTTCTTTTGTTATTCCATTCTTTATTATTACTCAGTTGGTTAAAGTTTTGACTTCTATACTCCATGAAATTAGGGGCATATCCTTGATAATTGTGCTTCATCCAGTATCTTTTCATGGAAATATTCTTCTGAGCATTCTTGAATTGTACTCTACAAAGCAGTATCATGTTGACAATTTGGACGTTATTGGTTCTTGGACAAATTAATTAATTCTTGAACTTGTTTTATTGAATTCTTATATCATTGTCATCATCCTCATATTTATATTTTTTGAAAGTCATCTGTGGCCTGTAGTGCATAGATGGACTTTGTATGATTATGACCAGGAATTATTCGGTGCAATCATGACCGTAATGTTACACATGATGTGGTAAAAGTCCTCATTGACCCGTAGTGCATTGATGGACAGTTGTTGGCATGATCATGACCATTAATGAATACACCAATGTCCTTGGCCCGTAGTGCATGGATAATTTGTGGTCGTGATACTAAAGAATATCCTTGACCATAGTGCAGGGGTGATTCGATGATGTGGATTATTTATTAAGCTGAGTCTCAGTGATAAAAGTCATGAAAAACCTTCTAAATCATAGAAGATAGTAGATTTTATTCTCTACTTGACTCTTCTAATGGATTGCTCGTTCCGCTACAGTTAAACTTGATGTTTGTTATATTGTATCAGTTTAACACTGTTTAAGGCTAATGATAATTTATTCTGCATTATCTTAGTCATAATATTTCTTACTGGGCTAGTTGAGCTCGCTTTTTCTTTCAATTGTTCTCTTCGAAAATGAGATTATAGTTTGGACGAGTGGGGAACGGGTGATGGTCCTAGATGGTGCATTAGTAGTCCTCACTATTTTGTGAAATAAGCGTGATAATAATTGTAATGAGGACTCCTTTTGAGTTTGTATACTCTCTAGTAGACAATATTTGTATTCAAACTCATAGTTTATGTTTTGTCGTATTGTACACGACAGTTGTGTTATTAAGTTATATTTGAATTCTGTATCATGTATCTGGCGACTCAAGATGGGTGATGTATACCTAATTTTGGGGGAGTCACATATTAGTTCTACCAATACCCCCTTCTATATCTATGGAAGAGAAAGAGAATCATGGTTCAAGATGGCTTACCCTTAATGAGCACTTGACTAAGCTTTGATCTTCTTCTTGCTAACTCTTCTTCTTCCTTCTTGCTTATGTGAATAATGAAAGACTAACTTATGCTAACTTATTCTCTCAACCAAATAAGCTCTCAACTTATAAGTGGGATGAAATGAAATAACCTCCAAATGAATGCACAAGCTCCCTATTTATAGAAATTCCTAGATGAGGGTATAAGGGACATAAAGCCACTCCACCTCCTTAATCACCTCCTTACTATTCATTGCTTTGCCCCTAAGTAAACTTGGCTTCCACACAAAATACTTGGCCTCCAAATCACTTAGCCATTAAGTTATCTTGTTCCCCACAACACTTGATCATCACACTTACTTAATCATTAAGTATTCTTGCTAATCACATATATGCACTTTGTGTGATCACCACACTAACTTAGCCTTTAAGTTTACTTGATTAGCACATCAATTTCTTGTCCACCACTTTGGACTATCCATGGTTTGCCCCATGGTTTTAAACCATCCCCTAACCCATTGAATTATAGCTTGAGCCTTTAACTTAATTAAGTTAACCTAATCATTTGGGCTTGCATTAAATTGCTTTGGGCTTGTAATTAAACAAACGTTGGGCTTGCAATAATAAACTCACATTGGACTTAACCATCCAATATTTGGGCTCGTATAATACTTAACAAATCCTACCAATTTCTTTCTTTTAGCTTAAAGCCTTATAACATATATTATACGTATAATTCTCGTATTCTAACTCGTATACTAATTCCACATATACGATATACCATTATTCATCATACGTACTCGTATAATAACTCATATAGTATTCGTATTCCTTATGTGACGCCCCCAAAATAGGTATACATCACCCATCTTGAGTCACAAAATACATGGTACAAAATTCAAATATAACTTAATTATACAACAGTCGTTTAAAATACGACAAAACATAATCTAAGAGTTTTAATAAGAATATTGTCATCTAGATAATATCCACACTCAATGGAGTCCTCATTATATTTATTGTCACACTATTTAACAGAATAGTAAGGACTACTAATGCTATCATCCGGACCATCACTCCGCTCCCTGACTAGTCCCACTTCGTTCTCATTTCTCAAGAGAACAAAGTGAAAGAAAGGGTGAGCTCAACTAGCCCAGTAAGAAATATTATGACTAAGATAATGCAGAATAAATTATCATTAGCCTTCAACAGTATAACAACTGATAGAATACAATGGACAACAAGTTTTAGATCAAAAACTGCAGCGGAATAAGCAATCCATTAGAAGAGTAAAGTAAATTATAAAATCTACTATCTTCTATGATTTAAAAAGATTTATCAACAATTTTATTGCTGAGACTCAGCTTAATAAATAATCCACATCATTAAATCATCCCTTCACTACAGGCCAAGGATATTCTTTCAGATCACGACCACGAATTATCCA
Source organism: Panax quinquefolius (assembly GCA_020205615.1). Classification (NCBI taxonomy): domain Eukaryota; kingdom Viridiplantae; phylum Streptophyta; class Magnoliopsida; order Apiales; family Araliaceae; genus Panax; species Panax quinquefolius. The sequence goes on along the minus strand of CM035172.1, from coordinate 119,409,196 downwards.
TGCACTATAGGCCAAAGATAATTGTGTTTTCATCAACGGTCCTGATCATGCCATAAAACAATTCATCTTTGCACCCTTGGCCGAAGAGAATCCATAGCCATAATCATACCAAAAACTGTCCATCAATGCACTACGGGCCAATGAGGACTTTTTTACCACATCATTTGTTACATTACGGTCATGATTATACCGAATAATCCATGGTCATAATCATACCAAGTCCATCTATGCACTACAAAGCTGCATGACTTTTAACATAATATAAAACATGAGGATGATGATAATGACATAATAATTCAATAAAACAAGTTCAAGAATTAATTTATCCGAGAATCAATAACGTCCCAAATTGTCAACATGATCTTTGCTTTGTGGAGTAAAATTCAAGAATGCTTTCGTAAGAATATTTCCATGAAAAGATATCGGGATGAAGCGCAAATATCAAGGATATTCCACTAATTTCATGGAGTATAAAGTCAAAACTTTAACCAACCGAGTATAATAAAGAATGGAATAACAAAAGAAATCACCGAGCATGCGATGGATAGACAAAGACATGCGAGTTATTCCAACAGAATAATAAATAATGGAATCAAGTCCAACGTAAAATGCATGCATGTGATATTCCAATGAATAATAAAGATGGAATCAGTCCGTAGAGAACGCATGCATGTGATATTCAATGAATAATAAAGAGGATATTCCAATGTAATAATAAAGATTTCCAACGAGGTCCGGTAAAGCATTTTAACCATCCCATGCATGCATGTGATATTCCAATGTAATAATGGAACCAGTCAGTCCTGAAGCGCAGCGCATGATGATGATGTTCCAAAGTAATAATAATAAAGAATGGAATAATAGAAGAATTTCACCAAGTATAGGGTAGCTCACAGATATCTAAGTTATTCCAACGAAATAATAAAGAATGGAATAACAGAAGTTCTCTTCATGGATAAGAAAGAAATAATATTCCCTACGAGTACAACAAATAATATTCCCTGCCTTATAAAAACTGGATACTGGAATAGTGAGGTAGTAGACTTCTCTTCTTCTTTCTCTTTATAATTTCTCTCTATAATAATTGCTATAAAGCTTTTGTGAATTGGTGAGAAATGATGGAAGAATGAGTTTCTATTTATAGAAAAATATAGTTTCGATAATTGCACGTTTTGGGGCTCAAAAAATTACAGTACAATACCTCCAATTTTTCATTCATTTTTAATTTAGTCCTACAAGTATTATCAAACTTGCACCACCTCCCCTAATAGTAAATAATGCGAATCAATAGTAAATCATGTGACTCAATAGTTCTAATCATGTGATAAAAACAATTACAGTATAGTACCTCCATCTATACCTCCATTTTTAACTTAGTCATGCAAGTATTATCAATCTTGCACCAACTCCCCTAATAGTAACAAGAATTTGAATCAATAGTACACACATGTGAACAAATAGTTATAATCATGTGAATTAATAGCAATCAATTGCTCATTTATCCGGTTAAATACCCGATTGGTCAATATAACCTCCAGACATCAATTATTATCGAAATAAATGTCGATTTTCACTAACAAAAATAATTCCAACACAATGAAACTATTTTTATCAACAATATAAATTTTGAAATTTCGAAGTTTGACTTTTCCCGAAAAAATCAACTATTGACTTTTTGACCAAAAAGTTAATCCCGAAAAATTTTGTGTTTATAGACTATTTTTACTAATTTCATCGTTTCAGACTCAAATATCACGTCTGCGTCTCCAAATTCAACTCCGAACACAACTTCAATTTTAATAACATTCATCATTAATATTATAACTCACAATATTTATCAACCAGTCGTTCCTGTGAAAGGGGGCTTTCCAATAAGGATTTCTCCCTATTGGCGCGCAATTAGGTGACCAAACCTCTCCTTGACAGAACTTCTAAATATTGTAAATATTGCAATTTAATAATATGAATAACTTTGTGGTCTCAATTATTGAATTAATAAAATAACATATATATTATGCAGATGATACTGTGACAATAATCGAATCAATAATATGAGAGATATGATGCAACAACTACTGTAGCAATAATTGAGTATAACTGAGTGACTTCTCACGTAAGCATTAATAATCAATACCGTGTGCTACTATGCAACCACGCCATTCATCAGATTTTTACTACTAAGGTAGTTCAACAAGATAATATGGTAAAACCTCCGTTTATTATTTTCATAAAATATTTTTGTCGTTTTCTAACTACGATAGTACTTCCGTTGTGGGGTCCACCAATGATTATGTCGTCGTACGAATATTTCCCGATAAAAAGAGTATTATATAACAACTTGCGTACTTTGTAAAATTTATAAATACTACCCACAACTATAATATTATATCAAATCCACACCATAATATTAAAAAAATTATTTTGAGAAAATTAAATATTTATTCATAAAATCTGGGGTCTCACAATCTCCCCTCCTTATGGAATTTCGCCCTCGAAATTTATGTAAGTACCTGGTATGGTGAAGAGGTGAGGATACCTCGTCAGATTCTAACTCTTGAGGTATAACCTTTGAGTGTTGAATACGATTCTTCTTATCCAAGATTTTAAAATGTATCTCCTCATACGTTAAATCTTTTTCTATCTCGTTCGGTTCTAAATCAATAATGTGGTTCGGGTCATCCACATATTTACGTAAGATCGATATGTTAAAAATGTTATGAACACGCGACACACTTGGCGGTAAAATGAGTCTATAGGCCACAGTTCCTACTCGATCGAGGATTTTAAATGGGCCAATTAAATCGAGGGTTGAGATTTTCTCTCTTCGTCGATTATTGCTTCTAGAATAACGCCCTCTTGAACCTTCTTAATTCTTCATAATCATCAGCTCTAAGTGTGTAGTTTGAGCGGCTTTAACTTTATCGATTAAAGTCAATGCTAATCGTATATTCGTTATCTTGGCGTGGGTCCCTAGAGTCTTTAACTCTATTTTCATCATTTGTAAGTTATACGAAATGAGTCTTTGTGTTAACAACATCGCACTAGTAAACGCATACGATCTTTTACTCAACACATCAGCTACCACATTCGCTCTTCCACGATGATATTGAATGGTACGATCATAATCTTCAACAGCTCGAGCCAACGTCTTTGGCGCGTATTACGCTCATTTTAGTTGAAGAAATATTTGAGGGTTTTAGAAATGGGTTTTGTACTGGGGTCAATACAAAATTCGATTTCACGCTCTAGGGTAGGCTAAGAAGTCTTCAAGAATACGTCAGGAAATTTATTAACAATAGAAATGTCATTCAAAACTGTGACTCTCATCCAAGACTTGGATAGTACGTCACATTGATACCTATCAACTTACCATCGTCATTCACGACATCGCCTACAGAAAGTCTGGCTTCGGTGCATTCCACACAAGGAAGTCAACAACGAAAGGTTCGGGGATCTTTACTTATGGCTTGATATGACAGTGATTGACTTTAGTGGTTTGGTTACTTAAAAAGTTAGGAATATGAAAGCTAACAACCTTACGAAAAGCATGATGAATAGTTAACCAATCGATTCCAAAAATCACATCCATGCAAATATTTTTAAAGAGATAAGATCAACAGGTAACGTGAAAGTGTTGATTTGAATCAAACAAGATTTATAAATAGTAGAGGTAACGAAGTTTTCTCCCAACTGAGTTTCAACAGATAAATCAAAGTCTAACTTCTCCGGAGTTAAATTCAAACATTGAACACAACTAGGTGAAATAAAAGAGTGAGTAGAACCGGTATCTAACACGGTATAGACTTCGTAAAAGTTTATGATTAACTTACCCGTGATAATTTTATTCAGGTTCCTCGTTACGAAAAAAATGCTCTCTCTTAAACTACCGGTTTTGGCTTGTCTGGGACATCCTTTGGCATCACTATCCCAGCTGGACTTGACTTCACCATACGACAAAATCGAGCTAGGTGACCTTCTCTTCCGCAATTGAAACACGCTTTGGATTGCTGCGTACAGTTTGGACGGATGTGTCCCTCCTGTCCGCATTTGAAACATACGACCGATGATCGTTCTTCTTCCTTTGAAACGGGTGCTGGTGCTGCTGTCTTTCCATCATTATTGAACCTTCTCTTCTTGAAATTTCCACTTCTATTATTTTGGCCATGATTACCACCAAAGTGGTTTTCATTCTTGGCATGATAATTTCCCCCACAATGGTTATCATTGTTCTGATTACCGTTGCCACCGGTACGATTATTATCGTGTTGTTGGTCGTTGCCTTTTTGTTGTGCTGACTCATTATCGTGCTCCAATAACTGAGCCCTATTCACAACATCTGAATATAAACAAAGTTTGTGAGAAATAAGATATTAACGTATCTCAGGTTTCAAACCTCTTAGAAACATTCGCGTCATTCGCTCCTCATTATCGACCAAATGGGATGCAAACCGGGACAACTCTGCAAATTTAGCCTCATACAGCGACACGGTCATATTATTTTGCTCCAGCTTGATAAACTCCACCTCCTTCATGTGACGAATACTTTTAGGAAAGTACTTGTCGTTGAACAGCTCTTGGAACTTCTCCCAAGACATCTTGAGTGCGCCGATGGTATGCGTTTTATAGATTCCCACCAATGATCTGCTTCTTCACACAACATAAAGGTGGTAAAGGAAACTTTTTGCTCCTCGGAGCATCCCCAGACCTCAAATATCTTGGTGATCTACTTTAACCACGTCTCGCCTTAAGTGGTTCTGGCTTTCCCAAAAACTCCGGTGGTCCCAGCTCCTTGAACAACTTAGCGGTGACCAACCGTGGGTTGCCATTGTTTCTTCCTGCATTATGAACAGGAGCCGCCTTCGCCTGATGTTGCATAAATTCTAAAAAGCTCCTAAACGTCACATCGTTAAATCGATTGATCGGTGTTGTTGTTTACACAGAGAGGATTATCGACATCCTATTGCACATTGTCCTGATTATTGATCTGTGGAGACTCAACGGTCTCCTGTGCTCCATTGTTATTCTCAACATTCTCGGATGTCATTTTCAAACACTGCCACAAAACAAGGGTTAATTAACATATCACATATTATCCCTATATACTCGACCACCAATTAAATACCAAATAAACTTAGGTAGGTCATACTAGCGAAGGAATTCTGCCTCCCCTCCTAGTTCTTATCTCACATCCGAGCTGTGGATCATATCCCTAAGCATTGATACCAACTGTGACGCCCCCAAAACAGGTATACATCACCCATCTTGAGTCGCCAAATACATGGTGCAAAATTCAAATACAACTTAATTATACAACAGTCGTTTAAAATAAGACAAAACATAATCTAAGAGTTTTAATAAGAATATTGTCACCTAGACAATATCCACACTCAATAGAGTCCTCATTACATTTATTGTCACACTATTTAACAGAATAGTGAGGACTACTAATGCTATCATTTGGACCGTCACTCCGCTCCTCGACTAGTCCCAAATACGTTCTCATTTCACAAGAGAACAAAGAAAGAAAGAAAGGGTGAGCTCAGCTAGCCCAGTAAGAAATATTATGACTAAGATAATGCAGATAAATTATCATTAGCCTTCAACAGTATAACAACTGATAGAATACAATGGACAATAAGTTTTAGATCAAAAACTGCAGCGGAATAAGCAATCCATTAGAAGAGTCAAGTAAATTATAAAATCTACTATCTTCTATGATTTAAAAAGATTTATCAACAATTTTATCATTTGAGACTCGACAATAAATAATCCACATCATTAAATCATCCCTGCACTACAGGCCAAGGATATTCTTTAGTATCACGACCACGAATTATCCATGCACTACAGGCCAAAGATAATTGTGTTTTCATCAACGGTCCTGATCATGCCATAAAACAATTCATCTTTGCACCCTTGGCAGAAGAGAATCCATAGCCATAATCATACCAAAAACTGTCCATCAATGCACTACGGGCCAATGAGAACTTTTTTACCACATCATTTGTAACATTACGATCATGATTATACCGAATAATCCCTGGTCATAATCATACCAAGTCCATCTATGCACTACAGGCTTACGGATGACTTTCAACATAATATAAACATGAGGATGATGACAATGAATAATAATTCAATAAAACAAGTTCAAGAATTAATTTATCCAGGAATCAATAACGTCCAAATTGTCAACATGATACTGCTTTGTGGAGTAAAATTCAAGAATGCTCTCGAATATTTCCATGAAAAGATACTGGATGAAGCGCAAATATCAAGGATATTCCACTAATTTCATGGAGTATAGAAGTCAAAACTTTAATCAACTAGGTATAATAAAGAATGTAATAACAAAAGAAATCACCAGGCATGTGATAGACCGCACATGCAGGTTATTCCAATAGAATAATAAATAACGGAATCGTGTCCAAATGTAAATGCGCATGATAGGATATTCCAATAGAATAATAAAGATTTTAATCAGTCCGTAAAAAACGCATGAGCGTGATATTCCAATGTAATAATAAAGATTTTAACCAGTGTCCCAGATAGAATGCATGCATGTGATATTCCAATGTAATAATAAAGACGGAACCAGGTCCGATGTAAAATGCATGCATGTGATGTTCCAACAGAATGATAAATAATGGAACCAGTCCCAGATAAACGCATTGCATGTGGATGTTCCAAAGAGAATAATAAAGAATGGAATAATAGAAGAATTTCACCAAGTATAGGGTAGCCCGTGTATACCTGTTATTCCAACAGAATAATAAAGAATGGAATAAAAGAAGTTCTCTTCATGGATAAGAACGAAAAAATACTCCCTACGAGTACAACAAATAATATTCCCTACCTTAGAAAAATTGGATACTGGAATAGTGAGGTAGTAGACTTCTCTTCTTCTTTCTCTCTATAATTTCTCTCTATAATAATTGCTCTAAAGCTTTTGTGAGTTGGTGAGAAATGAAGGAAGAATGAGCTTCTATTTATAGAAAAATATAGTTTCAATAATTGCACGTTTTGGGGCTCTCTTAATAAAAATGGGAGCGTAAAAGGTCTTAATTCCTATTGAGTATCAGGGTTTGAAAAACCTCTTTTATAAAACATCATTTCCATATCTTGCTAAAAACTGAATTTTTATATAAATTGAAACCCTGTGTATATAGGTTCGAACGAGGCCTCGCACAACTTTCATATATACAAAGACATCACCCACACACACACACACACACACACACACACTCAGATAATAGTTTCTTGAAAAGAGGCGATCACCGTGGTAACACGGATGTCGGGGGGTGCCTAACACCTTCCCCCTGCATAACCAAGTCCCCGGACCCTAAATGAATCTCAGTTTTACCGACCCGTATATCAGTGTCACATCACTGGGTCAATGTGCAAACCTTTTCCCGGTTGTGTTGGTACAACTATTTAAAAAACCAACTGGCGACTCTTAACAGTCCCATCATCGACATTATACATGTCGGACCTTTTTCACTTGATTTTTTAAACAAATCTCACCTAAGATGAGAACACCAAAGAACGAGTAACGGAAAGGGACACCCAAAAATCCCGACGTCGACACTAGTATTATATGTTGATGACATATTAATTATTGGGAATGACATTCCTTCCTTACAGGCTATAAAAACATGGTTAGGAAAATGTTTCTCCATGAAAGATTTGGGCGATCTTTTACATTTTAGGTATCAGGATCTATAGAGATAGATCGAGAAAAATGCTCGGCCTAAGTCAAAGTACATATATTGATAAAGTGTTGAAACGGTTCAACATGCAAGAGGCGAAAAGAGGAAACTTACCAATGACTCATGGTGTAAAGATCTCTAAGGCCCAATGTCCTAAATCACAAGATGATGAGGAACGTATGAGAAAGATCCCTTATGCTTCGACAATTGGATCTATCATGTATGCAATGATATGTACTCGTCCGGATGTCTCGTATGCTTTGAGCATGACAAGCAGATACTAGTCGAATCCAGGTGAAGGTCACTAGACAAGAGTCAAGAATATCCTCAAGTACCTAAAAGGACTAAGGATTCATTCTTGGTATATGGAGGTGAAGAATTAATCGGTAAAGGGTTACACAGATGTTAGTTTCGGATCGACAATGATGACTATAAGTCTCGGTCGGTTTTGTGTTTTGCCTTAATGGTGGTGTTTGTTAATGGGAAAAGTTCAAAGCAAGAGCGATGAGTGATTCTACAACAGAGGCTGAGTATATTGTTGCTTCTAGTGCAACCAAGGAGGCTATATGGATTAAAAAGTTCATCACTGAACTTGGTGTTGTTCCAACCATTGTTGATCCGGTTTGCTCTATCTTTGTGATAATAATGGAGCCATTGCACAGGCTAAGGAACCTAGATCTCACCAACGATCTAAGCATATACTTAGGCGATGCCATCTCATCCGTGAAATCATTGATAGAGGAGATGCACATATAGGAAGAGTGCCAACAAATGATAATGTTGCAGATCCACTGACCAAGGCTTTGTCGCAGCAGAAGCACGACGGTCACACTAGTTCCATGGGTATTAGATACATGAATGATTGGCTCTAGTGCAAGTGGGAGACTGTTAGAGTTTATGCCCTAGAGGCCAATTACTTAATATAATTGCTTAACATTTTGATATTATATTTGATTAAATAAATGATTTTATAATGGTTTTATTTACTGCGTTATATAAATGTTAACATAATAAAATTCCTTAGAATAATGATACAATTTATATAGTTTCAAGTATGTGACTTGAACATGAGATTATATAATTACAATTAGTATCATTGCTTTTTAAATGTCCTTAATCGAAAAGTACCATTGTTGATAGGACAACAATGATTCATTGAGACTAGTATGGATGGATTGATGATGACCAAATCTCATTGGTCATAAATATTTGAGATATTAAGTCAATACATAGGTATGTGTTAGAGAGAACGATGTCTTTGATGCACCCACCATGAGAATTCTATGTGGAGCATCGAAGTGTCATTAGCGATTCTCATAGTGTCAATGATGTAATGGTCCTCTGACTTGAAATCACTATATTTCTACACGAGAATTTATGTACTTTGATATCATCAAATGTCACCTTTAATAGGGTGGACTATAAAAATGATTATTGGGTACATCATGAATCGTGTGAGGAATATGAGTGGTCTAGATGGAATTTAACCGTCCTATATATTAGGGGTGATATCCATAGGCCTCTTGATTGAGTAGGACTATGAAATGCATGGCCATGGTCAAATATTGATTTGTTTCATATAGTCTACTCATTGATCAAGAAAACTCAGATTAAATTATGAAGAGTATGACACATTCCATGACTCGAGTTTAATCTAGGATATTAAGGTTAAAAGGATTAAATTACATTGAAACATTGGTCACGAAAAGGTTACATCGAATCATCGATCTTATTATTACTTGGGTAGCGATGATGCATTACTAGATGCAGCTCATCGCTTATAATTTTATAATATGATTTTAAAATTATTGCCAACGTAATAATAACCTATAGGTCACACACAAAGAACGTTATTAAAGGGAATTAATTTAAATTGTAAGGATTTAAATATATATCAATATGATTGATAGTATTTAAATCACAATTTAAATTAAAAGGATGCTTTATATGTATATATATTAATTAAGTAAGACTTAATTAAGATATAATATATATATATATTTAATTAGATTAGGGTTTTTGATTAATTCCGATTTATTGCTATATATATGATATATGAGCGTCTTTGGAAAGTTAATCAAAAACAAAAACCCTAGCCGTTCTTAGAGAGAGACTAGAGAAAACAGTTTCGAAAATCCTCATCCTTGGTGGCTAGTATCGCGATTTCTTCTTCTGCAGATCGTAGGACGATTCGTGTGGAGCGTTCGTGTGGATACCATAGAGACGCAATCTGTTTGAATTGCGTTGGAGATTCGACCGCATCGATTCTAGCTTTAACGATCGGTATAATTTCTAACCTCTGAATTAATTGAATTTTTTGCATGGATCCTGTCTCAGGGTTTCAGAAATTGCTTTAAAATTTTATTTCCGTTGTGCGTTTCTGTGCTGAAACCCTAAAGAGTTTTACTTGTGGGTGTTGCTATAGACTAAAAATTTCTGAAATGGCGCCAAAGAAGCAAAAGCTGTGTGTGGGCGGATCCTCTTCATTCGTACCACACCAGGATCACACAAGGTTCATTAGCACCACTTTGGCTAGCAAAATCTTACTACCCGAGAGAGACTCAAGACTGATGTGTGGCTTGATGGGGAGATGTTTCAAATGATTACGAATAGTAGCTGGACACACTTCACTCACCAGCCTGTGGCCCAACCATTGCTTTGGTGAAAGAATTCTATGATAACGCTTCTACGAGAGGAGTTTGGCGATGCTAATAAGGGGTAAGACAATGAGGTTCAACAAGAGGTCAATCAACAATTGTTTCCAAATGCCAAATTTTGATAGGGATTACCTAGCTGACGGGGTGCACATCTACAATACGGATGACATATTAAAAGGTTGTGTAAACCCGACACCACGTGGAAGATAAACCAATACACGTGCGAGAAATCCAGCTTTGCACACATCGAGCTAGTGCGCTATGGGAAGGCGTGGTATAGTTTTATCTGTCATAACCTAATACCAACCAGGCACGTTAGCAATGTGACTAGAGAGAGGGCAGTGCAACTATTTTCCATAGTCACCGGGTTGAACATTGACGCTGGATCCCTTATTCAAGAGTCGATCTTTAAGGCTCTGCGAGGCAGTACTTAGGGAGGTCTACCATATCCCTCGATCATTACATTCCTGTGCCAGATAGCAACGGTGCCTATGAAACCCCCAAATCTGGTTCCCTTCGCACCTCAGATTATGTCCGCCACGATACTACTATCGCCAAACTATTTATATCTTTTATTCATAACTTAATGAATATAACTATTCTTATTACAATTTAGAATATAAATTCTTTTCATTTCCAGGATCTATATAATGACCCCAAACTTTTATAAGTTTCAAATCTTGGTCATTTACCATTCCTGTCTTACATCATATTCGATGTTATATAAATATGCGGATTAATTTAAACTTTTTCAATCTCCTTTAAAAATAAATCTTTTATTGATGTCTTAACTTGAATCAATTACATATCCTTGAATCAAATTATGTTGTGATTCATTCTATTCGAATTACTGTATAAATCTTTACATCTCGATTTGGATTCCTTGATGCATCACATAGTACAACTTAACATGTATTACACATCGTAACTATTATCATGCACATCTCCTAGAACCTAAACATGGTTCAAGAGCATATATTAAAATCAATAAATTAATCTCCTGCGATTCTATTGAACTCTATCAATCAAGTAGCACATAATCTTTTTCGTGAGTCATTAACTCCTAAAAGTGGTTATTTGCAAGGGTGAGCTCGACAACCCAATAATTCTAATAGCTTTCATGCATCACATAACATATAATAGCATACTCAGGTTCATGCATTCATAATCGCTAATATTTACTACGCATGCTACTTCTCACATAATGAGCATAGAGATTTACTTCACATATATATCATCAAATACCAACTTTCAACTTTCATACATATCTCATATGCATTTCATATATATACATCAACATTTGCATAACATAAATATAGCTCAACTAATAAGCTTATCGAATTCATATATCAAATAGAACCGAAAGACTTTTCGATTCAGTAGTTTATCAACTACGACTTAACTACTTAAAGCTTATCTCGCATGCATGTATATTCCTACACAGTTATATAATCATGGATTCATATCCATCACTCATACATTTCATATGCTCTTAATATAATAATAAATATTGTTCTCTATCTTTGTTTTGAAAACCTTCCATTTGCTTTCTTAGTAAACTCTTAGAGTAGCTATGTATATATAGTACACCTTAGCTACAAATGCTTAACATTCATAAATCCTTATCACACTCTTGACTAACTATGTGTTCGATACACATTTAAAGTTTATAGACGTGTAATCTACATCGTTCTTACATTTTGCAAACTTTAATAAATTTTAACAAATCTGGGTTTTATATAACCATCATACCAATGAATATTTAAAACAGCATTGAGACTCTGTCTTATAGCTTAGAATAGTACTATAAGTAAGTTGCCAAAATCAGAAAGCAAATAAAATATCCGCACCAATCATCTGCAGTATAGCACATTGCTACCGAGGTTAGACTTGGGATCAAGGCCTTGACTATACCGTCCCTTGCCAAACCAAACTTGAGCTTTTATCTTCTGGGTTTCATTCCACTTTTTAGTATACCAGAATATTAACACATAACAAGCATACATCTTAAGAGATTTTGGACTTTCTTAGAGTCATATCAAGTCCACCTTTACACAATATGTCTCTAGTTGGAAATTTCTACGAAGTTAAGGCCAACTAAGTTCATGAAATTATGAGTTTAACTATATTATCCATCTATTCATATGAGAAGGTCATATAATGCACGCTCACAAGTATTCACATTATTTATACATAACTAGTTTCGTCCATCACTTTAAACTCTTTTTAAAATCATGTTCCAATGACTTAAATTGTGTCAAACTATGTGTTTGCACTTATAGGCCATGTTTAAAGACCCAAAAGATACTAGTATTCCATCCTACAAGTTCAGGAGTTTAGACAACACAATGCTCACGAATATTATTTTCAAAACGTCTAAGTTTCTTTTTCTAAACACATACTAAATCATGCTAAAGCATTCCATTATGAGTAAGGAAATCTTATATGACATGTCTATTATCATGAATATTTATGTTTTATCACTTAGAATAATATATTCCATCGTTGGGAGCACTATACTTGCATATGTGCTCGTTCGATGCCCTCCGATTGCCTCCAAATACGTAATAGTCACAAAGATGACTGTTTGGACCCCTTATAACGACCTCAAATTGAAAAACTTAACGAACAAAAGTTTTAGGTCTATTCGTCCTCGTTCCGGATCATCTTGAATCACCCCAATCGAAGTTTGTATGAAAATGTTATGCCTAATTTACTACAATAGGTCAAAGCAGTCTACCGACATCGATGTTCCAGGCGCAATTGCTACCAAAATGGCCTTGGGGGCTACGTGTAGTGCGTGCAGGGGAGGCGTAATGACCTCTCTCGTGTTACATTCTTCACGATTTTACAGACCCATACTTCTTCTGATTTTCATAACATGAGTTATATTCATCCAAATTAGTCCATTTTCGATTCTATGGGTTCATAACTCATAAAACTACAACGTACCAATGAATCAACAATTAACATAAATATTAACTAACCCAAATATTAATCCAAAACTCATGTTCATACTAATTTTCATATTTTGAAAAGTTTAGCGAATTCATTCACTACGAATTCGTTTTTAAACCAAATTGGTTCGTTTAACTTTCGTTGATTTCGTATTCAACCATATTAACGATGTCTAGCATCAATTGACAGATTCTATCATGATTTAACCATAAATTTTCAAATAAAAACAAGTATTTTAGCACTTTTCTAAGAACTTTACAAAACTTGAATTTAAGAACATATAAAGGGATATTACCTTCTGAAATTGTGAAGTAAATTCTTTGCTTTCTCAGAGTAATCAACAAGAAGTCTGAGAATGAAAATAACTTCATTTATAGGGAAACTTATTGACCAACATTGGGACTTTGCTCATTGGAATGAAGAAGAAACTCATGGTTCATGAGAAGTTGGTGGAAAATCAAATCAACCCACTCCCCTCTTCATCATTTGGAAGCTATGAATTTTCGAGAAGAAAAAGCAAGATAGCTAGCTAGCCTTTTTGAGCTTCACGTGATGAAGAATGACTCTCAATTTGGGACACAACCCTTAAAACTCAGCATTTCATATTACTATTAGCATATATGAGTTTATTTGATATTTGTCCCCAAATGAGTATATACACCCACTCATACATTACACATAGAATTTATATAATCCATGTACATTGGTTTATTTCAATAATATTTTAATTGGGCTAATTATAAAATAGTTGGATATTCTCAATCCATCATTTTCCATAAAATTTATCATCTCAAATATACCCAATTATCATAATGATAATTAATATCAATTATTTATTAACTCACCATATATTTTCTTTTAATACTTCCCATTAAATCTCCCTTTGATTTAACTTCATTAGTTATGCTACACAAGACATAATTATGTGAACTTAGTAATTAATAGCTCACAAGCTTATAATAATATAATCTCACAAAATAATATTATTCTTAACTTTACATCTTATAATATGGTCATGGAAGTGGTCCATTGCACCATGTTACATTTTATTATCTCACTTGTACATAGTGCTAACATACTAGTCTTTATACATATGTATTCCAATACTTCCTATATTATATAGTTACCATTGAAGTGTCCCACTTCATTTCATATCATATAGATGTAGCTACTATATAATATCAAATCATTGCACATACAATTTAATTCCTTCAATTATTCCTTCATTAAATTATTTAATGAATGTTTATTCCATTACTTTGCCACACTAGGCATATCACACAAGCTTACATTAAGCTTATTCTCATTCTCATTACTTATTCATTTCCCACCACATTACTATTTAAAACCTGTTTAATTTACATCGAACTATTATATCACAAGGTTCACATATATAAATATATCGTGAATGGAAATATTTAAATATTTTTATAACATTCATAAAAAATATAATAACTCAAGTTATTAAAATAACTTAGTTTTCTTTTAACTTTAACCCTCTTGGAAATACATTACTATAATCAAAATTATGTATTTAGCCATAACATAAGATGTTTTTATCATGTTTTCTCCAAATATAGGAACTAATCATAATAAAATGATTTACTCATTTTCTCAAGATATTACTCTTAATATAATATCTATGTATTATTAAAATATTTACATACGCACGACACACGTGCACACTATATATAGAAAATAAGTTTATTTCTTATTATGATAAATTGTTTCCATTAACTTATATAGCAAATATGTTTTAATATATTTACTATATTACTTAATCACACACATTACCTCGTATAAAAGCTATATAAGGTAATATCAAAATAATATTCCCCTTTTATTAAATAATCAAATGTTATAATTTATTTTAATATCCTTTATTAGAAATATACTATAATTATTTCTCTTTCCTTTCTATAGATTGTCTCAACACAATTTCTTTAATCTATACATATAATCATATCTCAATATTAATCAATAAATCTCTAACCATTATTTATCTAAAGATATATCGATTTTCTTCTCTCGTCAATAAAAAGTACATATATACAAGTCTAAACCTAGCACATATCGAGTCTTTAATAGTATTCAATATAGTACACTGAGTGGTTTCCTACAAACAACCAACAAATTAGTTTCCGTCTCGTCTACACTGTTTTCACAGTGAGTTAGATCAATTACTAATTCGTATATACCTCTGCTTTCTGAAGTAATCGTTTAGCCCAGCTTCGATACATCCACAATTAAAGGGTACAGTTGCACTGCTTTAGACTTGATACTTACTCGTACATATACTCAAGAAATTGGTGATTATCAAAGATATTTAATGTCACCAATTTACTACGATAAAATAATTTCACATAAATTATTTAATATCAATAGATAAATTTCTACCCATCTTCTTTACTAATTCATCTCTACAATTTATAATAAATATATAATAATGATATATATTTATTAAACACAATATCACTTATTACATAGCTCATATTACCCTATATAACACAATACTACATACCTCGTATCACATATATATATATATCTTGTTCGAACCCATCTCATGCTTTAAGAACTTTATCAACTAAATTCTTATTTTAATATTTTTTGAAAATTCGAGTTCTTACAGTGTCAATGGGCCACGGACGAGATGTGACACCCCCAAATCCGGGTACTTCATTTCCACCGAATTTAGTGTTCACTTGATAAAACATTCATATATACTACCCAAATATAATAAAATTAAATCATAAATCCTCCCTTTAAAAAGGGTTACATCATTAGTCAAAAAGTCTTCCCAGGTTGTCTAACCTTAAAACATCAATCAAGTGCGAAAATAAAATAATTACATAACATCATTAAGTATAAAGTCTATCATCATGACAATAAATGAAATTACAAGTCTTCGTCACATGTACATTTTTCCTTTTCCTTTGTTTGTAGTATGTTCATCGACCTTTTCAACCTTCGCTGCAATAATTTATATTTATGCAAGAGTGAGCAAAACAAATGCTCACTAGATATAGCAATGAATCAACAAAAGAATAGTAACTGCCAATGAATAGGCTCACCAAACTGAATAATACTCTATCAATGATAACCAAAAACGGAAATCAAAACAGGAAATATATCTGAGGGTCATAAGACCACGAACTATGTCCACTGTTATAAGTAATCTTTCAACTTTAACCTAAACAGTTATACTGTAGGGACTTCACGCACTTAGGGGGATCAGCCCTTCGTACCATGTATTGTGCACAAACATCTAAATGCATTGCGTATCCCCTATAATAGGGTTGTTCTTCTCAGTTTTAGAGTATAAGTCCGCACCAAAGAAAGTTTGGTTTGGATAAGCTTTCAAGGTAATTTAGAGTTTCACAAATAATCAACTAAGGGATTAGTTGAATCAACAAGACTTAAAAACACTACGAGTGATCAATAATAGTTTAATATGGAAAACTAATAATCATAAGTAAACTAACTATATATTAAACTCATGCTTATAAACAACTAAAAAACATAAGTATTGAGTAAAACAATAAACCTTGCTTGAACAATATTAAGCTAAGGCTAAGATCTTGAGATAAAAGAGTTAAGTTAAGAACATGTACTAAGGAATCACAAGCTTAATAATGAAACTTGCTCAAAATAACAATAATATTTTGATTTGTGATAAATAAATGAAATAGAACAACTTAGTTAGAGATTTGAGTTCAAGAATAGGCATTTATCACAAAAGAATAGAACTTAAGAAAACTTGCTTAACTATAAATAAGTTAGAACAACTCAACAATGATTAGAGGTCAAACTTGCTTGAATAACGTTAGAATTAGAGCTTGCTCAAATAAAGATAAGAATAAAAGAATTTGCTAAATTAAAGTTTTAAAGTAAGTAACTTGCTCAAAGTAAAGAGGTAAGGTTTAGAAACTTGCCTCGAGCATAAGCTATAATATTAAAACTCACGTTCACCTACACATAGTATTAGAATCACAATATCTATTAGTTATATTAACATCTACTTTTCAAACTAACACTCACTTCTAGCTAACTTCTTATTTTAGTACAAGTCTTATTTTACCATATACATTTCAGAATTCATAAGTGTTAACTTCACAACACTTATCTATCATTCATTGTGTTCACTAAGTCATAACATCACATTCGTAACTTACTAATCCATTTTACAACTTTGAAATTATCAATGACATGACACGGTTTTGTTATAACCTCCTTATTACATGCATGTTACATTAACACATCATTAAACTAAGTTATACTGGTATCCAAGGTCTCTGCGATGCAGTAAGCAAGCCTTTATCTCAGATCGGGGTATGGCGTGAATATGCCATACACATGCATGCTAGGGCAAAACCATCGGTTATGCGGTTTTGGCCTTGACACCAAATAAGAAATTGCTACCGGTGCCGCAGACAAAAACAAAAAAACGCAGACTATAGTGTTCCGTTTTTAGACCAACTAACACGAATTTCACCAACAAAATAGTTAAATTAACATATACAATTGGTATAAAACTAACACAAACATGTTTCCTAACATATTCATCAACGTAGAACAATTAAACAACACTTTGAACTATTTTAATTCCTTGAATTTCATGTTTTCATACAAAACTCCATTTTTTGGCATTCT
The DNA here is from genome assembly GCA_020205615.1 of Panax quinquefolius. Lineage (NCBI taxonomy): Eukaryota > Viridiplantae > Streptophyta > Magnoliopsida > Apiales > Araliaceae > Panax > Panax quinquefolius. Next base: position 119,391,222 of record CM035172.1, on the reverse strand, counting down.
TCACAAAATTTCATACTGTGATCACAATTCTTCACCAAATTACTTAGTTCAAACCATGTTCTCTTTGTTTCCTAATGGACTAGCATAATTAAGACTCAATTTACAGATTAACATACAAACTAACCACTAACTTTGGTACTTTCATAAGCCATATAAAAAATATATACTGTAATTACTTTTCTTTCTTTATAAATGAAATTAGCATAACAAATTCTTGTTTACATACAAACTCAAACATCACAAACACGATAATCATCACAAATTATTAATTGTATACCAACAATTCAACAAATTGAATTCACAGAACTTATAAGGTTTATGCCGTAAAACTCATATATACACACACACACACACATATATATATAATATTAAGGTTAAAGAAAATACCTTCAATTAAACAGTAATCCTTGCTAACACCACTTAAATTGTTTTGGAATTCTTAGACTTTCTCTCAATTCTCTCTCAAGTTCCTCTCTGTAATTCTCAGTATTCTTCTTAGGCTTAGCAACTAAGTTTATGCGTAAAACCAAACTGATAGCTAAGCCAAACTGATAAGCCATAATAATACGCATTACTTAATATATCGCTTTCAACATATAACATATAGGTTATTTATTATTTAATTTTAGTTTTTATTTATTTATTTTATTTATTATAATAAAATTCAAAACCATAAGGCTTTGTTTGACAAAAACTCTTTCAAAATTAAAGACTTAATATCTTTAAGTCTTGTTTGGCAAAAACTAAATTAAACTCCTTTAATCTATTTTAATAACTCATTTATAACATAATTTATTGTCACACTTTTATTATAAAATTAAATTAAAAACATTATAATAATCTATTTGATCCTATCGACTCTCTAATTTAATTATTAAATTAAATTAGAATATAATCTCATAATAATTAATTTCCTTCACTCATAAATTATTTATTTAGCTAATAAATAATCAAATCAAATCAAATTAAACAAATATTTTTTCAACAATTTCAACAATAAACACATCAAATAAATATTTATATAATTCAATAAATATTTAAAATTATAATTTAAAATTTTGGATTGTTACATCCTTCCCTCCTTACAAGGATTCTGTCCCTAGAATCACAACTCAAATAATAAAATTGTCACATTCTTTCCTTCTTACAAAGATTCTGTCCCCAGAATCGAAGACACAGACTTAACAAATAACTCAAGATAATTCTTCATAATTTCAACTTCGAGTTCCCACGTAGCCTCTTCGACATTGTGGTTCCTCCATATCACCTTCACAGAAGGTATCACTTTATTCCTGAGCGCTTGTTCTTTCTTGTCGACTATCTGGATAGGAACCTCTTCATAAGACAAATATTTACTGAACTGCAACGGTTCATACTCGATTACATGTTTGTAATCGGGTTTATACTCGCAACACCGACACGTGAAAAACGTTGTGCACATATTCTAATTCTGAGAGGTAAAGCTACCTTGTAAACCACTTCTCCCACTCTTCGTAGTATCTCGAAAGGTCCAATAAACCTTGGGATGAGCTTTACTTTTTTGCAAAAACAAATTTTCCCCTTCCAAGGAGAAACTTTCAGGAAAACAAAATTTCCTCCGTCAAATTTACGATATTTTCTGTGTTGATCAGCATATTTCTTCTATCTATCTTGAGCAGCTACCAATCTTGTTCTGACGAGTTTGATAACTTCAGCGGTCTGTTGTACCAGTTCTGGTCCTAACAATTGATGTTCACCCACTTCATCCCAGCACAGTGGAGTTCTGCATTTCCTACTGTACAATGCCTCATATGGTGGCATACCAATGCTTGCATGGTAACTGTTATTATAGGCGAATTCTACCAACGGTAAATGATCGTCCCAGTTTCCTTTGAAATCTATGATGCACGCTTTAAGCATATCTTCTAACGTCTAGATTGTTCGTTCGCTTTGCACGTCGGTTTGCGGGTGATATGCTGTACTCATCCTCAGTTGCGTTCCCATGCATTCTTGCAGTTTCTTCCAGAAATTTGATATGAATCTCGGATCTCTATCTGATACTATTGACACTGGAACTCCATGTCTAGATACGATCTCTTTGACGTATAGCTTTGCCAGCTGATCATGATTAAATCTACTCTTTATGGGCAAAAAGTGTGCTGATTTTGTTAATCTATCCACTATCACTCATATCGCATCGTATCCCTTCTGAGTTGTTGGAAAACCTACAACAATATCTATTGTGATATGCTCCCACTTCTATTCTGGTATTTCCAATGGATGAAGTAATCCGCTTGGTCTCTGATGCTCGGCCTTCTCTCTCTGACATGTCAAGCACTTTGTAACGCATTCTGCAACGTCTCTCTTCATATTTGGCCACCAAAAATGTCACCACAAATCTTGATACATTTTCTTACTTCCCGGATGAATTGAATATCTTGAGCTTTGAGCTTCTGTCAAGATTTCCTCCTTAACATCCTGTACTGCTGGAACCCAAATTTGTCCCTCGAATCTTAGCATTCCATCAATATCAACCTTATACTTCACCTCTTTACCCTCGACCACACTTTCCTTTATTTTTCTGCATTCTTCATCCTGTAGTTGAGCATTCTTCACATTGTCCACCAAAGTTGGACTAGCTTCTATCTGGTACAATTTTTTGTCAGATTCTTTTGGAAATTTGATTTGCAGCTCTAACCTTGCCATTGCTGAAATGAGCTCTTCCTGGTTGGTTAACAACATCAACTTTTCTCTGCCTTTCCTACTCAAGGCATCCACAACCACGTGGCTGAAAGGAGTATGACATGGCTATATCATGGGTGAAACAATACCCATGTCGTCTGAAAGTGCCAATCGGTCTCAAGTGTGACATAAACCACACGTACAACATAACCGAGCTGCCCGTAAACACTCCTATCGGATAAGTGCAACAGTATGTAGCTGACCTCAGAGTCTTTGCTATGATCATTGGTATGATGGTGTGACCCTCCCTGAGAGCTCTCACTGCCATGATAACTCCTATATACAACTCATCCATATACCGTGGCATATAGACATATGACAGTACGCACAATAGTAGTACATCCACTCTGGATAGACGCCAATGATCCTCTGGTGTTGTGAAATCCCCAGAATGTCGTGTATAACTTTCCTCAGAGCCAAATCTGTCAAACAGAAAATGCTGAGATATAACGTGGCCAGATGTGAGCTCATCCTGCACCACCCTACGCCTCAAGCCAGTAAGGGTCATGAACTGTCTACTCATGTCTCCAATCACCATATGCATTCAAGTTCTGTCTAAGGACAGCATCGTTAAACGTTCATACTCCTCTAGAGTGGGAGTAAACTCATGGGTCCCAAATCGAAAAACATGCCTCTCCGATACCCAGTGCTCCAGCATGCCCTCCATAAATCATGTGGGAACCTGAAACATCAACAAGGTTATAGTATGCTGCAACAAATGATCTACAGTCACCCTGTCTGATGGTGACATGCTATCATACCACGATCGCATATCAGATACCACCAATAATGGTGGGGTATGATCAATACGGCTAACTATCGAAGAAGACATTTGTACGGGCCGTGTCATAAGACCATTCAGGGGTCAATGCTGAATATCTCTGGAAATACATACATATGCATAACATAATACATGCATGACAAAATAGATGACAATATGATATAGGGAATGGAAAACTGTACATACATTCCTAATTATATCATCATCTAATACATCTCTATACAGCTAAAATACAGGGAAATGGGGCAAAACTTCCCTACAACTAACAGAGGCCTATGAAAAGATATAGCAAGAATGGAGCGAAGCTACCCAATGTCTAACAAAGGCTTATCAAAAGAAATAACGAGAATATACATCAGAAGAAGACAATGGTGTCAATGTCTACATCATCAATCTTGTCCACCTGATGTAACTCCTCCTGAGTCACTGGATCTCTATCCACAGGAATGTCAGGCCTGTATAAGGGAGGATCTGCACCGGAAAAACCATATGCGTCACCAGAGGGGCCAGCGCCAGAGCTGGAGGGATCAAAAGTATTTGTCTCTGAAGGATCTCTACCCAAGCATGGGCGGACCCAAAGTAGGGCAGGGGGGGCACATGCCCCCACTGAATTTTGACATTTTCATATATATATATATATATATATATATACACTCTTATTGATATATTCACAAATTTTAAGGTTATATTAATACATTATTATTATGCTATTGAAAAAAATAATATACTAATATATTGTTAAAATAAAATACTACTATAAAATTTAAATATTTTATTATCTTGTTCAATTTACTTCTTCCGAATACCAAAAGGTAAAATTAAAAACAGAGGAGTTACAATTACTAAAAATTATAAAAGATTTACATTAGAGTTTACATAATTTACCCGAATTTTTCAATAAAAAAACAATGCCTAGTAAATATTTCTATATTATACGAGATGGGTGCTCTCATTTCATTAGTAGTAGTAGTAGTATAAAAATTTGAGATAAACATCATTATATTTTTTTCTCTCATTAATGTCGCTAACCATGCGGAACATTCCACCAAATACTTAATCAAATTTAAACATTTTAAAGTATATTAAAATGTTTATCTATCATATTAACAAGATAGTAGCATATTCTTTTTTTTTCAGCTTACATAATAGTAGTGTACTAATATAACTCGTAGTACTTTCTAATTTTGTTTTACTAAGCCTTAAAATTTGTGAATATATTAATATTGATATATGATATTTTTGTAACTATTAAAACTGAGGCTATCATGCAACAATTTTAAGTAATAAAACCTCAAAAAATGTTATTGTAAACAATATTTGAGAATTATTTAGTTTTGTGATTCATTTTATTAAATTTTTATTCTTAAAAAAAAATTCGACTTTGACCCCACTGAACTTTCAGGCTAGATCCGTCCCTCTGTACCCAAGTGCCAGATAAAGAAATGTGTCCGGTCTAGTCGATGGGTCAAACTGTCAATTTGTGTCACATGAGTCAAATCTCTGACAAAGGCTAGCCAATCCGTCATCATCACGAATCCTGGAACTATATCCCCCATAAACTGAGTGGCGCGGGTTTGAGCTCCAATGGTACGAGGGAACCACCAATGCTGGAACATCTCCTGAGTGCAGGGACCCTCTGATAATGCAAAACCATCAACCCCCAACAATGGGATATCGATGACGGGTGACTGTGAAACAGGCCAATAATGCCTGTCATGAGGCAAGATCGGCATGCAAATCTCTCCTGTAGTGCTCCTGATAGCATGCTCTTCTAAGTATAGCTCCCATCCTCCATCTATGAAGAGAGGAATTTTACGGGTGGAAATCACGTGCTCCACACCGATCGGTACCCATCCTCAAATTCAATGCCCAAATGCTCCCCAGTAGTAGGAACCCATATGACGACATCCATCGCCAATAACTCCAACTATAAAGTGAATGAGTGAAACCCTCAAAGAATAAAGGACCTCTGCCAAGATGGAATGATGTCATCTCTGTCCTCGTGGATAGGTGTCTAAACCTAATACACTCACAGGGCGCAAACACATGGAGCCGCTAATAGGCCCGTAATCGCCAACACAAAGGTAAATCATCTCATTGTCACCAACACTCTTAACCTATAAATGGGAAAAGACAAGAGAGACACTCCAAGGCGAGGCGGGTAGAATCCTAACCAAGCCTCGGTCGAAGCCATGCGATCGCATGCGTATTCCCCTGAGTAAATAGGCAAAGGTGTAGGAGCCCCAATCATAATCTCCAATACGGTCCACTGGTCGAGTGGCGCTGATCAAAGTGAAGAACACCGTAGAAGAGTTATCTGCTATGGCAGCCCCTAATGATCATCAGGAATAATCACTGAAGAATGCGATCCTCGACTCTAACATCATCGGTATGGGCTCACTCAATGACCCACTCACACGCGTCTACACTCAAAGGAGTCAGACGTGAGCGATCCCCGCCTTGAAAGCTCTGTCTGGAACTCCCAACAAGGATTTGACGATAGTAGGGGTAATATCAGCCGTACAAGGCACTAGCGCCCTTTCAAACTCCATACCTGTGATAAACCGCCAATCCATCTGTGTCATCGTCACCTCACAGTCCAACAAATGGAGTGACTAAGTGCAGTGAAATCGGTATCGAGATAATGCCCTGAGGTAACCCCAGGGACAACGACGGGGAAGAATGGAAAAGAACGTCCTGAATCCCCAGTCATGTACAATCACTCTATAATCATCATGCAAAGCCTGATACATAGAGTGGATGTTGAACCAATTACCTCGAGGCTGTGTAAAGCCGGGAACCTACATCAAATGTAGATCAACATCAGAACCCTTTACTCCTCATCAATTGGAAATAAGGATGATTAAGATCTAATATTATACCTCGTTTGCATGCAGGTAAACTGAAGGGTATGGACTCAAGTCACCCAGAAGCTCTGGGTTCGCCAGCTGAATGCCTGACAAATCCCTACGGGGAGCACGTGAAGTAGGAGCAGGGGTTCACAACCGGAACATCCTCCACCTCGTCCTCAACATCTGGCACTTCAACTTGGACAGGACGTATCACCGCCTCCACCAAACGACGAGGCTGTCTAACAGAATGGGGTCGAGGCACTTCAGAAGCCCTCCCCTATACACCAGGAGTGGTCCTGCAGGAACTTCTCACCTGATCCGGATCCATAGTATCTGGACAACAAGTCTCTAAATCACCTCAGAAAGGGTGTGGTAATGTTTAACCTGGAGCTTCTCAAAATGCATTTTTATGACTACATGCATGCATGCATTATTTTAACATACGACTACAGTAGAGTTAAAAATATATGACTACCCAATGCCTACGTTTTGGAAAATTTCAACATAGTCCCCTTTGTAAATAGGACTATCCACATGCACATAGGCATGACTAGGTGGCCATTCAGTAGCACACCTATACACAGTCATATACATACTATATGCATTAAAAATCAAAGTCATCAATCCATAAGGATAGTTTAATTACCATGATTACTTTGCATTTTTACCTTTTGCTCATTTGTCCTCAAATAGGATAGGAAATAGCAAAAAATGTGCCAATTTGACTGTCTCCAAAGTCAAAAAAGTTCACATAATTATGTTCAGCATGGTTTAATACTAACATTTACTATGTCGAATATTTTTTATCAAGTCATTTGAGCATGCATATTCACTACTATGTGTTTAGATGCATTTTATGTGATAAGTCATTTTCCAACGGATAAAAACTAGAAAAGAAGACATGCATACGTTACCAAGACAGTGAAGAACACTTGTACGGTGGATGAAATTTGCGTAAAAGACGCTCAAACTCAAAGCAGATCTGAAGAAGAGCTCTCGGATTTTCTTCGTGAGCAACTTGAAAAGGCAAACCTGCAGCCTTAATAGCACCATGGCTGGCCGCAGGTCCACCTACGCCTGCTGCAGGTGTACCTGTGGCACCCCTACGTGGGTCCCACCCCTCCGTCTCGGTCCAGTTCGAGTTGTAATGGAGTTCTCACAAGCTGAAAAGGCCAAATCAGGAATAAAAATGCTCCGCGATTGAGCAGACTAGCCGGAAATCCTGGTGTTCACAAGTCAAGTTATGGCTTCACATATGTCTCAATGGTACTCGCCCCCACACCGGGTATACTATCCTGATGATCTCAGCTTTTGACAATCACGTTCGATAATACCTTACGCAGGTCTGATGTCGTCATTGCAGGGTCGTAACCCTAAAAACCTCATGATCCTCGGCGGGGGTTACAACGCGATGTCATTCATTAACATGATCCCCATCGGGGGTTACAGTGCGATGTCATTCATTGACATAATCCCCGATGTGGGTTACAACGTGATGTCATTCATTAACATGATCCCCGACGGGGGTTACAATGCGATGTAATTCATTGACATGATCCCCGGCGGGGGTTACAACATGATGTCATTCATTGACATGATCCCCGGCGGGGGTTACAACATGATGTCATTCATTGACATGATCCTCAGCGAGGGTTACAATGTATCACCGTCCATAATGCGCCCGAGTCCCCGTCAAGGGTCACAATGCAATGCAACCATTAATACACACATCAATGAACGTCAAGAAGCCTTGACAATTTGCCCAACAGGGATCCATCTGGTGATACACACATCAACAAAGGTTAGGTAATCTTGACAATGCATACTGTTGGCGTGAATTCAAGCAGGATCATGGTATACACTAGTGACACAATCCAAAGAAGACCATCCTCCTCAAAGAAGATCGATGATGGGATATGTTATACACATCCTCAAATGAATGAAGCTTTATCCCCACAGATCTCTTGCACACGAGAGGCACTTCTACAGAGTAAAGTATGTATCAATAATCCAAGACTTTGGTGATAACCCCAACGTCAACATCCTTGAAGGCTTGGATCGCATGTCTAAGACATCACTGATTGTCATCCCCGGCAGGATTAACAGGGAAACGGTAATCATTCCATCATGTTGGAAAATAATCCAATAGAACCACATGCATCATACATTTGCATCATGTTACTGCACATCGCATCATGTTTATCTTGTTTACATTTCAAGTGTCTAGAATTCTTTATCCTATCCATGCCTTGCATTGCATGAATATGATAAAGAGGGGCATGTGTAGAAACTCAAAATTTTCTACACACCTGTTACTAACATTGCAGGAGGGCAGATTTGTCTTTCGGAGATAACCCTGGAAAACAGCTCACATCAATTCCAGATACTACCAGAAGTTCAGTCTCAAACCAAGAACACACACCGAAAGTATCAATTTCAACCTCAGAGAGAACCCCGAGTTTCATCCTTGGAGATAACCCCAAGGAATATCATTGCAGCTCCGAAAATAACTCCAAAATGCTTGTAATAAATGTATGCAATCGCCTTCAATCTCGCACCTCCTGTAGAGGCACTCATACCAAAGACCCAGACCTAACATCGAGAAGACAGGCACACTTACAGATGACCCTACAGAATTTGAACACTAGAAGCAGTCCAATCTCAGATGTAACCCTGAGCAACGTCTGCTATCAGCCCAAATCGGAGATAACCCCGGTGAAGAGCAAAATCATCATCTTGCCACCTCAAACTAGCGCGCCGTCTCAACATGTCATACATACATTTTTACACAACAATGTCCCACAAGAGCCAATGAGTTCCAATCCCGAGTGACTATTACGCATGGCAGCACACCGTATAGAATTTGAAGCTTGAAGACCATGGGTATGGTCCCCTCTTCCTGACTTTATACAACCTCTAATCTCATGTCATTGCATAACTCTCGACAAAAGCGGTCTGAAAAAGGTCTTGTATACCTCGTTTGCATGCTCGGATTGAAGTTCTGCAAGTTCGAGCGGACATTACAGTGCATGCGTGCGTTTTGAGATGGCGGGACCATGAAGCCAGTGGCAACCTTGACCAAATGTAGGTATACAACCCGACTTAGGCTCCCCTCTATAAATAGAGGGCTTGGGGTGGCCATTTGAAGAAAAAAAGAAGGCGAGGAATCCTTGTCCAATTTGCTCTGTACACACCCCATATGGAGTGCTTTATCATTTCAAACACCTGTTAGCTCATATATAGCTACATTTTACCTACGGGAGCTGAGTGTTTATCCATCTAGAGTCATAGAAGCCTGCCTTGGCATTCTACTATAAGCCTTCTCATACTCTATAAAGTCTTTCTATTCATCTTTGCACACACCTTTCTTCACGTTGAGAGTCGTGTTGCGTGTGTTTGCCCGGACTTCGGTTTGTGGTTTCATTTAAGTTTGTATATATATATTTATTATATATGGACTAACATTATCGAGTTATGCCTCGATTGATCCTGAACTTGATGCGAGCGCTTACTTGCTTTTATATATATATATATATATATATATATATATATATATATATATATATATATATATATATATATATATATATATAAATTGTCGATTTTTATCGATGAGCCTAGATTTTACATCCGGAGTGTTTATTGCTTTTATATATATACTTATATATATGAACTGTTGTCGAATTTTGTTCGATGAGCCTGGGTTTTATATCCAAAGTCGTTTTTCGCTATATATATATATATATATATATATATATATATCTTTTAGGCACTTCTGAGTTTATTATATGGCTTTTTCGCTTTTATTTACATTCAGTCACGCCTGGAGTTTTCTTCGTGGTGGTTGACCGTCTTTATAGCTTTATTTACTTTTCGTCCCGCCTGGAGTTTACTTCGTGGCGGTTGATTGCTTTTATAGCTTTATTTACAATTCTGATCCCCGTGGAGGTGATTCGTGGTGGCTGATCATGTCTGTATATATATATATATATATATATTTACAGCTTTTATATATATACATGCTTACTGCTTTATTATCAATTGCGACATCATGTGAGCCTAGGAATCATGTGATCACAGATTCAGTCTACTGGATCTAGATTCGATTCCCATGATGGATATTTTTTCAGCTGTAAGCAGCTTGTAAATTATTTACGGTGTTCGGATTTCCTCATATGGTTTTCATACCCACGAGGAGTTTGACACTATTTTGTACATTATTTTCTTGAATATTCTTCGCATCTCAAAAATTAAAAAACAATCAAGCCAAACACTTAATAAAATAGGAGTGTAAAAGGTCTCAATTACTATTGAGCACAAGGGTTTGAAAAACCTCTTTTATAAAACGTCACGGCCATATCTTGTTAAAAATTGAATTGTTACACAAATTCAAACCCTGTGTATATAGGTGCGAACGAGGCCTTGCACTACTTCCAAATAATTGCACATTGATACACACACACATATTTATATAACAGTTTCTTGAAAAGTGGCGGTCACCGTGGTAACACGGATGTCGGGGGGTGCCTAACACCTTCCCTCCGCATAATCAAGTCCCCGGACCCTAATGAATCTCGGTTTCACCGACCCATTTAGCAATGTTACATCACTGGGTCAATGTGTAAACTTTTTCTCGGTTGTGTTGTGTTAGTTCCCAGTAGGCACAATAGATCTAGAAGGGGGGTTGAATAGATCCTTTTTGGTTTCAAATACTTTTCTCTTTTATTTTGTATTGCTATTAAATTAGCATATGACAAACATAAGAATCTTTTCAAGCACATCGGAATAAGTAAAAGATCCCCTTCATTGATATATTCATAATCATACATACATTGTTCATAGAGTTAGTTTAGTTATAAACAGTTAAAACATTCATAGCAGTTATAGTAGTTAATAGACATAATGTAAAAGACACAAGTGGTTTTAAGTGGTTCAGAGACTCAAGCTCCTAATCCACTCTTCTACTTTCAACTAGCAGGGTTTCCACTAAGGAATGACAGCACCCTAAATCACTAAGATTCCTTTAAGGCCAGCAGCCTTGGGACTTTAGTTCACTAAGAAATCTTCAAGGCCAGCAGCCTTGGAACTTCTCTAGTTCCCTAGGAACTCTTCAAGCCCAGCAGGCTTGGAACTTCATTTAGTCCCTCTGGACAAAGACCCCTCAGGCCCTGGCTTCTTGATGAGTTGTTTGTTTATTTGTTGGAGTTGGTGTTGAGCTGCTAAGATGTCTTTATGCTTTGAACATCTTCTATACTTAGCAGCTTGGCGTGATCATCCTTGAAGTGTAGTTGAGTGTTGCATGATGCTCAGCTTCTTCAGTTACTCAACCTCCTCTGATGATCCCTTGATGAACTACCTTGAAGATTATTCCTCTTGATACATGATGGTTGCACATGATTGGTTTCTAAGATGACTGTAAGCTCTTCTGCTAGGTACTTAGAAACTTTCTCATGCTTGCCACCATGATGGCGTTTGTGATCTCCCTTCTTGATACTTGATGCCTTCTCATGTTGGACTTGCTAAGATGACTGTGAGCTCTTCTCTATGGTACTTAGAGTCTTCCCATGATGGACATCAAGATGACATGACGCTCTTCTTTCTCTCAGCAGTTCAGAACATTCATCATGTAGTAGAACTCTCACTTCTACATTGTAGAACTCTCACTTCTAGTTCTTTCTTTGTCTGTCTCCAAGTGTTCTTGGTGGATCGTAGAGTGAGCCTTCGGACTCACTATCTCACATGGTTTAGAACAGTCCACCGTTACTCCAAACTCGGTAACTCCAGCAACCTTTGATCGTTGAACTCTAGCTAATTTATACTCCTTCCCAATCCTTCCGTTGGAAAATAGCCGTTGAAAGCTATTCAAACATCTTCACATATCTCGAGTTACATGAGGTAGACTGCAGATGTGACATGTCATAACTTTTTTGACACTGCAGTCTATTGTTTCACCTACCCCATCAGAGATGCCACTTTAATGTCTTGGGCAGGTCGAAGACTTTATTTCCTCCTTCTGATTTCTCGATCAGAGGTTGTCCTTTTGCATCGATTCTCTCAATAAGCTCTTGTCCGAATATTACCCTTCAGATTGAACCATTTCCAATGCTTCATCTTCAGCTATTCAACTCTCTACGATTCTGATGCATGTCTTCAAGGACCCGATTGTAGTGTCATGTTGACTGGTAGAGACAACACTACGATCTTGAAGAGTGTTAATTGGATCTTCAATATAGAACACCTCTTCCTTCTTTTTGTGCGGTTTCAACACTTCATTTGCTTCGATCGCTCTCGAGATCTTTATAGCTTGACTCTTTGCTCTGGTCCCTTCTGAATATCAAGACACTTCAGATTTGTGGTGCATCCAGCTCGGTTTCTCCTTGTGATCTCCCGTTCACTTATCATCAATGGACTGACCCAATGCTTAATCGCTTTAGCCTTGTTCTGCAGAAGCTGACCACTATCTTTGTGTGTACTCCATCAGTTCTTTCTTTGTTTGGCAAACACTACGATCCTGAATACTTCCAAGATCATTGTCATCTTATCACATGACAGCTAATGCACTTGCTGACTTTCTTTAGTCAGTTACTGAAGTCTTCTTCTGATCAACTTGTGGAAGACTTCATCTTGAATGGCTTCTTTAACTCAATCTTGATGCTAATTGGGTTGATTTTTAGATCTTCTGTTAGCATACATGACATTCGTTTAGTGCTCTCTGGTTCCCTTCAGGTGGGATGTATCTTTGCAGTGCCAACCAGAGGCTTTGTTCCTCATATCCACAAAGGTAACATATTCTTTTCCCTTTCTTCTTATCGAATTTTCCTAAGTCATGGTCTTCTATCTTTCTTTTCCCCTTCTTGCTCGGAGCTGTACACGATGTGTTGTTTGTGGCTACCATCTGATCAATTTGGATTTTAAGCTTATCTTGTTCTTCCAATGTTTCTATTAACACCAGTCGCAGTTGACTGTTTAATAGCTTTTCTATTTCTCACAGCTTTTCTAGAGAAGAAACCTTGTTCCTCAGGTCCTACACCTCTGTTGATGCTTGTTTAGCTTCAACTATAGTGTCAGAATCACTATCTGTCAGCTCCTCCATCTCCGGATCTGGTACTACGTTTTCTACAATAACCACTTCGTCTGAGTGGTTTTCATTGTGAGACTCTATTTCAGCTATTGGCTTCGATATTAGCTCGGGGGTATGGATTTGATCCTTCTTCATACTATAAGCATATAACAAGCCTTTTCCACCAGACATCTACACACATAAATTATCCTGATAAGCGTATAGTATATACACACAACAAATAATAGTTTTATATAAGTTATCTTTTATTTTGTTTGACAATTAATTTAGTCAATTCATCTCTTTATAAACTCTCTATGAGTTATTTGTATTTTCAACGTTTCCCTCTGTTCTAAGGTTATAGCCTAAGGTCTATCCCACCTAAGGTTTCTAATCCTAAAGCTTTGATACCAACCTGTAAAGCCCCCAAATCTAGATACTTGAAACCAGAATTCAGTGCTTCACGATACCATTTCTATGAGCGGAATAATACTAATAATAATAATAACAATAATATAAATATTAAACTTTCTTTACATAATTATCAAAGTCTAGGTCCCAAGTACATAACCTTAATCATTCCTTACAATACATGATAATAAATATATAACATTGTCTTAATAATATTAAACTATTACATAAGATAACATTGAAATCATTCAGCAACCTTTCCCTTTCCCTTGTTCTTAACAGAGCCTTCAAGTTGTTCACACTTAGCTGAAAACATTTAAATTAAGCAAGGATGAGCATTTAAGTGCTCAACAAGTAATAACAATTATATATATAAACTGAAAGAATTTAAATATTTTCTTTACACTACCCTTCTACAACAAATCAATGGTTGTGAAGTAATCTGAACCGATAATAATAACATAACAACCCTCTTTCAAATTTTTGAAACTACGTACTGACTATAAATAGGGTTAAGGGGACATACTATGAACATTGTTTTCATTTTCGAAAAGGTTAAATGTAACTTCATCTCAGAAAAATGTCATAACTTACTGGCAGCGGGTGATTAGCCCGTTGTACCTCAGATTGATCAATCATCGCATGAAAAGAAATATAGATCGTTTCACTTTGTCCGCTTGGGCACATAAAAGTTTTCCGTGTAAGGGATGTTCATATTTGTTTGGGTTCCAAACCAAAGAAATTAGGTTGGATAATAATAAGGTTTTATCTTGTTCAACAATAATCTATAATTCAAAATATATATACTGGTATTTAACAAAGGTGTATCAACATGTGAAAGAATGCAATGATTATCCAAGTGGGGATACTTGTATAATCATTTATAGAAATTATCGAATGAATATATATCTCAATTACCATATACTAACATGTTGATAATCAATGAGCGTATATAATATAGGGTTAATAATTTATACAAAGAATAATATAATTACAAAACATTCTTACTCGTGTCCATCAGATAAAGAAAATGCAAAGGTAGGATACTTGCACGATCATGCTGCCGCCATAATACGCAACTTAGTTTAATCTTTTATATCACGACCTATCATTAATCGGATCATTCGCTTCGATTAGAACAATATACTATAACATATAGTCTTCGCATTTCACAATCAAGACATAATCTAATCGCATTATCACACATGTTCAACAAATATCAGATCACAAACAAACATTAATACAACCAAAATATCTAAGTCCAGATCAATTTTCTAAATATGCGATTGTAAATTGACAAAGATTATCGAAAGTAATTATCGAGTCTAAGACTCTATTCCAACGCTTCAATATCCGTAAGTATCAATATATTATTTTAAATAACTTAATAAATATTTATTAATTTATCATGAATTTTCAAACACCAAATCATTATTAAATGATTTAAATATCAAATAATTCTATTATCATTTAATTATTATTAAACTATTAATAATACTTTTTATTCATTTACCAATAGTATTAATATTTTATTCATTTACTAATATTATTAATCTTGATATTATTTAATTCACCTCTTAGTATTATTAGTTCGCTAATAATACTTTTATTCGCTTACTTATATTATTAACATCTTAATAATATTTTAATACTTTACTAATATTATTAATCATGTTAATAATATTTTAATCATGCATTAATATTATTACTTTAATAATATCTTACTTATAATACTTTTATTCATTTACCAATAGTATTAATATTTTATTCATTTACTAATATTATTAATCATTTAATAATATTTTATTCTTTTACTAATGTTATTACATTTTTAATAACATTTTATTTAATCTCGAATATTATTATTTACTTAATAATATTTTAATCATCCAATAATACTTTAATTTAATATTATTAATCTTTTAATAATATTTTAATCTAAGATTAATATTTTAATCTAATATTATTATTCATTTAATAATACTTTAATCATTTATTAATATTTTAAATCAAATATGATTAACCATTTAATAATATTTTAATAAAGTTTTAATCTTAATATTTTTATTTACTTAACAATATCACATTCTAATATTATTAATATCATAATAACATTTTAATAATTTATTAGATCAATAAATAATTTATTTTAATTGTTCACCCTTTATAAAACCATTTATTTAATATCCATAAAAGGTCATAAATAATATTTCTTATTATAAATTACCAAAATGCCCTAAAATAGTCATAATATTATATATTAGGAGTATTCAAGCATTAAAATCACATTTTTCTTATTTAAGACATCACTTAACTATTTATTTTCTTTTATTCATAACTTAATCATTTTTAGGAAAAATATAAAATGATTCCTCAAAATTCTTCTTTTACGGTTTTAGGCAAGATATGACCCAAAAATGATCCCCAAAGTTTTCGTGAATTTTAGAAAATGATCTACTATTTTTAAGTTCCCAAAACACTTTGGATCTTGCTTCATTTTTCATAAATTGAGTTCTCGCCGAGGAAAATTCTAAAATTTTTCGTGGTATGCTCTCTCTAACATATATGAACCTCTCAGAAAAACTATCGGAAGTTTCCAATTGTATATATAGTGAGATATTCAAAAGTAAATATTTAGGAGTCCTTTACTTGAAATAGTCATTACGCACAATCTATAACTTTCGAATTGTGTCCGTTCTTTTTCCTACATGTAGATAACTTCTCAAGGTACCTCCGTGAAGTTTCCCAGATTTTTAAGAGACATGAAATCTGTCCAAAACAGTCCCAAGAAAAATGGGATGGTTATTATTTTAGGGTTTTTGAATCCTTAACATTCCAAGTGGGCTGTTTTGGGAAATCAGCCCCAAAGGTTTCAAAACTTGCTAGATTTGTGTTCTATCACTTGGGTTTACTAGATAACTCATGCATCTAGCACCCCCTTTGACGGATCACAAATCTATATTGGAAAACTTGTGTTACACAAGATTTAGTAGAAAGAAAACAAGAGTTTTCACCCTTGAGAACATATGCTCATATTTTTCCTCTAAGCCTTTGATCCAACACTCAAGATACTTAGTTCCATACATGATGATATGTAAGACTAGGGTATCTCGAGTATTTGTTCATAACCCCAACAAAACTCAAGCTATAAAACAAAGTAGAAGAAGAAGATGAAAGTTAGGTTATACCTTGATTTAATGGCAACCTTCCTTGATTTACCAAAGTAAGTGATTAACTTTGGATGCATGAACAAACTAGCACTCCTCTCTCTCTCTCTATATGGCCGAACCTCTCTCTAGAAGTTGCTAGCTTGGGAGAAAAATTATATAGAAGAAGAAGAATGAGAGAAAATAAAATGTTATAGCAAATGAAATGGGTGAGTAACTATTATCCCCCATACTTTTATTGTCCCTTGGATAAAAGGCTTCACCTTATCTCTTCCAATTAAGCCTAATCATGTGGTTAAAGGTGCTAAGTAGATTTTCTACCAATGGGAGCATGACACACTTGTCCTTGTGTGTAAGACTTACTAATTAAGGAACTTGATTAGCATAATTTGGTTGCCTTAAATGGCCTATTGTGGCCGGTCCCCCTTGTCCCATTATATCCTCCATTTTGCTTTTATTTAATGCACAAATTTGATTAATCAAAAGTCTAAAATACCCTTAATCAAGTGGGTTAAGTATTGGTTTGCATTTTATTTCTTTTGGGCTTCTCTTTTAATTGTTTTGGGCCATGTAATAAACATAGTCTAACAATTTTAATATATGTTGCCCAAATTATTTATTTAGGGTTTTCATTTCCAATCTTATGAAATTTAATTACTTATATATGTGACTTTAGCTCATAACCTAATTTAGTTTACTAGAAATAGGTTTAAAATTATTAGTCACTTGAAATAACAAGATTATCTACTTAAGTTAGTATACATATTAAATACTAACCCTTCCTTATTACCATAACCCTTAGGTTATTTAATTGTTTCACCTAATGTATAATTAGGTTACGAAGCTTTCATTTAGGGTTTAAAATAAAATTAAATTAGTTCCTAAAATTTGTAATTAGGGTTTCACACAGTAAAAAAGGGTTTGTCACATAACACCATAATTTACCAACCCTTATTGGTCCACATATACAGTACATATTTATAGCACTGAAAAATCAAAATATAATTATTATAATAATTCTAAAAATCATTTCATATATTATATAAATAATATATGATTATATCTTCATGGAAAATAATTAATAAAACATTTCTACTATAAAATTAATTATGATAAGAATATAATTTATAATGATCAATAATTCTAAAATAAAATTATTTGTAACTATTCATATTTTTATTTATCACATAAATACATATACACATTATCTTGGCACATATTCCCCATATTTAAAATTAAAAAAAAAATTATACGCAAAATTTCTAATTTATTTGTATAGAAAATATCGGGTTGTTATAGAGCCTTCGAAGTCATTATCTTACATGGTTTATAACAGTCCACCGTTACTCCAAACTCGGCAACTCCAGCTCACTTCGATCTTTGAAGCTCTAGCAGATTTATACTCATTCCCAATCCTTCCGTTGGAAAGTAGCCGTTGAAGGCTATTCAAATGTCTTTACAGATCTCGAGTTGACAGAGGTAGACTGCTGATGTGACAAGTCATACTTTCTCTAACATTGCAGTCTACTATTTCATCTACCCATCAGAGATGTCACTTTAATGTCTTGGGCAGGTCGAAGACTTTATTTCTTCTTTCTGATTTCTCGATCAGAGGTTGTCCTTTTGCATCGATGCTCTCAATAAGCTTTTGTCCGAATATAACCCTTCAGATTGAACCATTTCCAATGCTTCAATCTTCAGCTCTTCGAACTCTACGATTCTGATGCATGTCTTCGAGGACCTGATCGTAGTGTCATGTTCACTGGTATAGACAACACTACGATCTTGAAAAGTGTTGATTGGATCTTCAATGTAGAACACCTCTTCCTTCTCTCGTGCAGTACTTCAATACTTTTGTTTGCTTCGACTGCTCTCAGATACTGATGGATTGACTTCTTTGATCTAGCCCCTTTTGAATAGCAAGACACTTCAGATTTATGGTGCTGAGAACTGCTTATTACAGAAGTGCGTGCCTTCATCACTAATGATTGCATGAGGAGTGCCGAATCTAGAGAAAATAGTCTTCCGAATGAACGTAACCACAACTTTAGCATCATTGGTGGGCGATGCTATAGCTTCTACCCACTTCGAAACGTAGTCCACCGCTAGAAGTATATAGGAGTTGCTAAAAGATGATGGAAATGGTCCCATGAAGTCGATGCCCCAAACATCAAACAATTCGACTTCTAAGATCATGTTTAGTGGCATCTCTTGTCGCTTTGATATATTACCCACTCTTTGGCATCTGTCACATTTCAATGAAAACACACGGGCATCCTTAAAGAGTGTTGGCGGAAGAAACCACATTGAAGCACCTTAGTCAGCCGTTCTTTCTCCCATAAAAATGTCCACCGTAGTTAGATGCATGACATTGGTAGAGAATATTTTCCATTTCAACTTCCTAACACACCTTCTTATGACTTGATCTCCACATTGTTTAAATAAAACGGTTCATCCCATAAATACTTGTTTCACATCATGGAGAAATTTCTTCTTCATTGACTTGTTAAATCTAGTGGAAACACCTTTACTCACAATGAAATTTACGTAATCTGCATACCATGGAGTATCCATCCATCGCAAAACAGCTTGTTCATCCGGGAAAATTCATTGATCATCGTTGTGTCATTTTTTTTAGTTCGCATTCTCTAATCGTGATAAATGAGCAAAGAACTCGATTGTCTGTTCCTTTTCTATCCCGGATCTCCAAGTCAAACTCTTGTAGCAATAATACCCATCTAATTAATCTAAACCAAGCATCCTTCTTTGCTATTAAGTACTTAATTGCCGAATGATCCGTAGAACACGATCACTTTTGTCCCAATCAAATATGATCGAAATTTATCAAATGCATAAACAATCGCTAATAGCTCCTTCTCGGTAGTGGTATAATTCAGGTTGGGCATCCGTTAATGTCTTACTAGCATAGTATATAGCATGAAAAATTTTATCCTTTCGTTGGCAAGAATGCGCCAATCGTAAAGTCGCTAGCATCACACATTAATTCAATGGGATACTCCAATCAAGCGCTATGATTACAAAAGTGCAGTAATAAGTTTTTTCTTCAACACATCAAAAGCTTCTAGGCATGCTTGATCAAAGTTGAATGGGACATCCTTCTCCAAAAGATTGCAAAGTGGTTTCGTGATTTTGGAGAAATCTTTTATAAATCGCCTATAGAAACCGGCGTGTCCCAAAAACTTCGAATACCCTTTTTATCAAATAGGTGGTGGCGTGCTCGATGGTTTTGATCTTAGCTCTATCAACTTCAATTCCTTTTGATGACACTCGATGACCCAAGATTATTCCCTCTTTTCATAAAATGACATTTCTCCCGCTTTAAAACCAAATTCATTTCCATACACCGTTTGAGCACAAGAGTGAGATTTTCCAAACAATAATCAAATGAATCTCCCAAAACCTAAAAATCATCCATAAATACCTCAAGATTTTGTTCAACCATATCGGAGAAAATAGCCATCATACACACCGTTGAAATGTCGCCACAGATTACATAATCCAAAAGACATTCTGCGAAAAGCAAAGGTACCATATGGGCATGTGAATGTCGTCTTCTCCTCGATCCTCGTGCAATGGCAATCTGGTTATAACCTCGAGTATCCATCCA
The DNA here is from genome assembly GCA_020205615.1 of Panax quinquefolius. Taxonomy (NCBI): domain Eukaryota; kingdom Viridiplantae; phylum Streptophyta; class Magnoliopsida; order Apiales; family Araliaceae; genus Panax; species Panax quinquefolius. The sequence goes on along the minus strand of CM035172.1, from coordinate 119,370,602 downwards.
AAAGACAATAATACTCATGTCCCGCAAGCCCATCCCAACATCCTCGATCTATGAATGGTAGAGGAAAATGGTCCTTACGGTGGCATTGTTCAACTTTCTATAATCCATACACACCCGCCAACCCGTAATCGCTTCGAAGTCGGATCAATTCATTACGCTCATTTGCAACTCATCGCTATTCCCCTTTCTTTGCACACAATGAACCGGACTTACCCATGAGCTATCTCGAGATAGGTAGATAATTCCCGCATCCAACCATTTAATGATTTCCTTTTTACAACTTCCTTCATGATGGGATTGAGTCTTCGTTGTTGTTCAATAATCGGCTTTCGCTTCATCTTCCAATAGAATCTTATGCATGCAAATTGATGGGCTTATTCCTCGATATCCGCAAGAGTCCACCTAAGAGCGCCTTGAATTGCCAAGTACCCTTAGTAGCTTTTCTTCTTGAACCTTATCAAGTGATGCGAAAATAATAACTGGAAAGGTAGAAGAAGAACCAAGGTAGGCATACCGTAGATGGTTAGGCAATGGCTTAAGTTCCAAGGTGGGCGCTTCTTCTAAAGATGATTTTACCTTTTCATCCGGCTTTCCCCAAAAATCCATAGGTTCAAATTTTTGCAAACTTCGTAGAACTTGGTCTTTGAATCTAACATTTGAACCCATTCTAGCACAAATTGAATCATCAAATAAATTTTTACTAACCAATGCACTTTCAAGAGGGTCTTCATTCACAAATTCACTAAATACCTCTGTAGTTGCTTCTTCAATCAGATCAACTCTAAAACACTCTTTCTCTCCCTTCGCGAATTTCATAGCCTTTGAAAACATTAAACGTTACTTCTTCATCTTGACTCTCATCGTTAACTCTCCCTTTTGTACATCAATTAATGTCCTTCCAATTGGCTAAAAATGGTCTTCCAAGGATAATGGGTATGTCTTTATCCTCTTCATAGTCCAACACAATGAAGTCTCACTGAAATATGAATTTGTCCACCTTCACTAATATGTCTTCCACAATGCCCCTAGGGTATGTCACCGATCTATCTCATGAACAGTAAAGAGATATTTGTTGGCTTTGGTGCCGGTAATCCTAACGAGTGTAGATCGAAAGCGGCATCAAGTTAATACTGCACTCAAATCACACAAACATCTCATAAAGAACTGGGGTCCAATCGTACGGTATGGTGAAGCTACCCCATCCTTCAACTTCGGTGGTAACTTTTTTTGCAATTACGCTACATTCTTCTCATCAACGCTTACGCTTTTCAAATCCCTAGCTTCATCTTTCTTGCTAAAATATCTTTCATGAATTTTGCATAGCTAGGCATTTGTTCTAAAGCATCTCATGAATGGAATGTTGATTTACTGACTTTTGAACACTTCTAAAATTTTTGAAAATTGTCTATCTAATTTCTCTTTTGAAATCTTTGAGGAAATCACATTTTGTGGTACGACAGGTTGTTTGCTTATCTTCTTGTTGTTTTTTCACAACATTTTCCCCAGATTTACTTTCTCTCAATTTCCACTCTCTTTTCACCATCCTCGTGAAATTATTTTCTTTTGTTCGCCTCTAAATCAGAGTCAACTCCTTCCCACTTCAGAGTGTAATCGCCTTACAATGTTCATTTCCATCATTCCTTGGATTTTTCTCTCGTATCACTAGGTAAAGAACACGAGTTCTAGTATTCAAAGCACTAGCTATCTCGCCAATTTGGTTCTCAAGATTCTTTATTGCAAATGATTGGTTTTTCGTTGTGGCTTCAAACCGAGTTGCCAATCTTGCCAACAATTCTTCCATTTGTGATAGCTTATCGGTTGATGAGGTTGTGGGTGTTGTTGAGATTGTTGATGTGGGTCGAAATCCAGTGGATATGATTGCCTTGGAGCTTGGGCTTGAGCATGTGACCGATTATTACTCCAAGAAAAATTTGAGTTGTTTCTCACTCTGGATCGTGACTGTTTGATAATCGCCTCGCTTCTCGTTATAACTGGAAACAAACGGGATCGACTCAGATTTATTGCACATCGATCACTTGAGTGGCTACCCGCATATATTCACAAATAGTTTCCATTTTCGAGGCTCGTTGTACCCCAAGTGCATCTATCTTCTTTCTAAGAGCGTAAATCGAAATGCCGTCACTTGAGTGATATAATAATTTGTCATCGCATCCACTTCATAAACCCCTCACCGCTTCTCATTGAAGTCGTTTCTTCATTGTTGTACTCGATAATTATTAGCCGCCATGGTTTCAAGCAATTGATACCCCTCATCACAATTCTTGGCCATAATAGCTCCTCCCATTGTGCATCATACTACGATCTTCTTGTCTTTGAATAAACCGTTATAAAAAGTTTGCACCGAAGCCATTTAGGAATCCCATGGTGTGGACATTTTCTCAATGAGTCTTTAAATCTCTCCCATGCTTCATATAGTGATTACGAATCGTACGAACGAAAGAGAAGATATCGTTCATAACTTTCTTTGTTTTTTGCAAAGTGAAAAACTTTGCAAGAAATTTTTTGGGCTAGGTCGTTCCATGTAGTAATCGAGCCCGGTGGTAGTGAATGGAACCAACTCTTAGCCTTATCTCCGAGAGTAAATGGAAACGACCTTTTAGCCTTATTGCATCCTCCTCTCACATTATTATACTTGAAAGTATTGCGATTTCTATAAAGTCGACTATGTGATCGTTCGGATCATCATTTGGTAATCCTCCAAACCGATATGAATTTTGAATCATCCGTATTGTCCCCTTGCTTTATCTCAAAACTTGTAGCAGTAATGGCAGGCCTCGTAATACTCGACTGAATTTCAGTAACCCGCGGCATAGCATAATCCCGCAGTGCTTTTTGCTCTTCTTCAGCCATAGTATCTTTCTTATCAAGTGCCTCTTTGGTTTCTTTAACCCACTTACGCAACCGCTGAAACCTTTTGTCGATGTCGTCCTCGTAAGGCAATAAATCTAGCTTCTTCGATCGCGTTTGCATACACTAGTCAAGAACACCTGAATAGAACAGAAAAAAGAAAAGTTTAAATTAAGATTAACGCTATAAAAATCAATAATGACAAAATAATAAACTAATTTCCCCAGCAACGGCGCCAAAAAACTTGTTGCCTAATTTTTAATAGCACTTTACCACGCAAGTATACGCGTTCAATTATAATATTCAAAGAAGCAAGGATATCGCTCCCACGAGGAAATAGACTAATATTTATCAATTACTAATTCTAATGCAATTAATCCTATTTTAAACTACTTTAAATTTTGTTTTGATTTGAAATTTAAACTTAACAAAACTAATGATTAAGAATCAAAATTTCACAAGAATAACTGCAGATTTAATAGGTTAAGATTACAACTTCCCTTGGTATTTCATTTAAATCATTTCACTTCCCATTTAAAGCAATTAATTAATATGAATCATTATCCAAGAATGATTTATAAAATTCACACACTTTTTCCAAAACACGTGAACAAATCCTCCTAACTCCGATCCTTAAGACACAAAATTACAAGGAACACCTTCTCAATTAATTCACTATATTCCTATGTGAATCAAGTTAATTAGGGTTTACGATAAATTCTTTCAAAGGATACAAAAGACGACAGTATATTCCTATCCTACATGCTAATCATATTAACCCTATTAAGATTATATGAACAGATGTTATCATATCCAGATCTTAATCTATACTCCATCTTCCAATTTTATATAGATTATCACAATAATTGTTGGCCAAATAATTAATCAATAAGCAAAAGACATAATAAACAATTCAATAAAAACCAACTTTCATTCAATGGGAAGATTTAATTTAAACTACATACCAAGTTCCGTTGCAATCTTAATGAAAATTTAGTTCATAATAATAATAAAGAAAAACATCATCCAAATTAATAATCCAAACATCCCAGATAATTACAAAAGATAAAACTAGAGAAGAGAAGAAGAAACTCGAATTTTCTCCAATACTCTCTCCTTGATCTTCACCCTTGCAATTTTCCTTCGTGTTTTTCCTTCATAGTTCTCTCTGTGAAACCCTTGAAAATTGAGTGATACGCCTTTTCTAAAGTCTCCTCTTATTTGTATTAGTCTCCCTCTCATTCAGATTCCTTTTGCTTCAACCACCCACTGGAAGTAGAAAATTCTCCTTTTTGCACATTGCGAGCGCTGGACGCTCAACACAAGTTATTTCAAGCGCTGGGCGCTTGACCATGACCACGTAATTATAAAAAATGCCACTCACTCTAATTTTAATGATTTTTGACCTTTTCTTCTCTCGAATGACCAATTTGTCCCTCCACTCCAACCTACACAAAATAAACACAAAACAAAATAAAAGATACTAAAAACAATTAAAGATAGCAATAATTAAGTTTAATAATATCGGATTCATAGGTATAAAACCTACTCATCAGGCGCGTCCAGCTCGCTTTCTCCTGGTGATCTCCCTTTCACTTATCATCAATGGACTAACTCTACGCTTAATCACTTTAGCCTTGTTCTTCGTGGTCGACCAAAGATCTCTGTGCACATTCCATCAGTTCTTTCTTTGTTTAGCAAACACTACGATCCTGGTTTCGTCCAAGATCGTTGTCTTCTGTCTGCTTGACAGCTACTGCACTTGCTGACTTTCTTTAGTCAGTTACTGAAGTCTTCTTCTAATCAACTTGTGGAAGACTTCATCTCGAATGGCTTCACAAATCAATCTTGATGCTGATTGAGTTGGTGTTTAGATCTTCTGTTAGCTTGTTTGCCAATCGTTAAGTGCTCTCTGGTTCCCTTCAGGTGGGATGTATCTTTGCAGTGCTAACTAGAGGCTTTGTTCCTTTGGATATTTTGGGAGTGCTCATTAGTTGAGAATCGTATTTGCTCTACGACTCTGCCTATGCATTGTGAGCACATCTGTTGAGATTGTAGTTCTGTACTCTATGATTCACCTTTCTACCGCGCGCAACACTACGACTCCTAGATACAGATCTTGACACTCTACGATTTCTGCCTTGTGCTTGTTGTCTTTATCTGATCTCGCTCGACTCACGATCTCTACATTTAATCAATAGACTTCTACGACTCAGAGTGCAGTTACGATCCTCGACTTGGCTTCTAAGATCAAGAGACTTCTACGACTTCGAGAGTGTAGTCTACGCTTCTAATTACTTGGCTTTGGCAAATGTTCTACTACCATGGCGTGTGTCTCTCTCGATTCTTCGAACACGACTTCCTCAAAGCAGACTTCGGTCTCCGAGGAAGTTCTACTCGACACACTCTGATCCTTCCTCGCTCTCTCCGGCGTACCACGAAACTCCGAGATCTACTATCTTGCAAACTACGATTACGCCTCGACAAACTCGAAGTTCTCCTCGACTCTCCCGGCAAACTACGATTTACGTGTAGTGTTCGACGATCGATACAGCATATCTATTACATCATAAGATCAACCTAACATGCTTGATCTTTTTATATTTATAGTCCTTGTACATCATTTCTTTTCAAGGACTTTGCAAACCTGTTTTGCTTATGTAGGATCAACTTAACATACTTGATCAATTCATTCTAAGTCCTTGTACACATGTTCCTATTATCTATCAAAGGACTTTACAACTTTTCTTAATGCAAGCATACTTGCATATTCATTCATATATATCATAATCAAATCATATATAAATAGGAATAACATTCACATGCTTATTCCTGACAATCTCCCCTATTTGATTATAACAAAAACAATAAGTGCATATGCATGTTAAGAATAAATCTTATATATAGTGAGCAGCTGTATTTCTAAAACAGATAATCATGAATGTCATTTATAATGATATGGCAATTTATACATTAAGACATTTTACATCCTGGATCCAGAACATACCTAACTAGTTAGAGATGTACCTCTTTGGCTCCATGTATGTTTCCAGGATGTCTGTTGATCCACTATCCATCTGTTTGTTCTTCTTGTTTCTTCTCCCCCTGGGATGATGACCTTCTGTCTTTGCTTAGCTCCCCTTCAGCGTCTTTCTTAACATGGTCCCCCTCAGACTCTGCGATCATGAGATCATCATCTTTTGGCTCCCCCTCAGATGATGACTCTGCCTCATCTTCTGTTGTTTGCTTCTTTGACTTCTTCTCTACTATCCTTTTGATCTTCTTGCTCTTCTTTGAGTGCCTCTTGCTCTGCCTATTTATATGCCTCTTTTTCTCCCCCTTTTTGTCATTAATCATTTGGGAGAGCTGCTCCATGTTGGATATAAGCTGCTCCATCAGGTAGGAGGAGTTGGCAACTTCAAACTTGAGTTCCTGTTGGCCTAGCTCAAGTTGAACTGAGAAGGACTGCTTCATGTCGTCAATCTTGTCAGAGAGGGCTTGAATCTGCTCTTCATTGGCCTTCTGTGCTCGTAGAGCATCTGCCTTCTGATCATTTATGACTTTCAGATAGATGTTATCCCTCTCTTTGAGTTTGAGAGATACATCATCCATAGTAGCTTGGAGCTTGTTCTGAGATGAAATATCTCCTGCTGTTGTCAGCTTCTGTGACTCTTCATTGAATAGAGATATTTTCTCACTCAGTTCATCAGAATTTTTCATCAGCTCCTTCTCCACAGATACTTGATTAACTGGTTGAGCAGCTTCCCATTGAGCTTTAGATTAAACTCTAAGATTTGCATTCTTGGACAGATTTTCAAAGGTTTTGAGAATCTGAAGAATCGTTGAGTTCCAATCGCTGGTTGAGGATGAAGGAATGTCTGTCAGTAGTGCTTGAGCAGATGGAGACTTCTGGTTTTGAATTTGAATAGTCTCAGCAGTAGAGTTAACAGACTCTTCGATCATCTCCTTGTTCATGATCCTTCTTCCTTGAGAGTCCACTCTACGATCGTAGGGGATATAGTGATTTCCAGCATGTCGATAGACTTTGAAGTGTGGCTGGTCTTTGATCATTTTGGTTGCAAACTTCTTCACCCTTGGGAAGTTCTGTGCCACCAGCTCCATGCTTGGAAAGTGAGAGTAGCACCAGCTGAGATAGCTTCCATCTCCTTTAGTATGGGCCTTTAGCCATGGCATCCATTGGAAGAACAATCTTATTAGCAAGTCGTCAGGATTATAGAGAATGGTCGAGCAGTCTAGCTCCATGTTACTCCAATTTTTAGCTATGTCAAAGGTAGTCATTCTTACCACCTTGAGCTGTTCATCTCCCTGATTCATCCATCTTTCTGGAGGTGTTTCTGGTAGTTCATTTGAGACTTCCACTATTATTCTTCTGTTGAATCTTGCTGGTGAGAGGATAGGATAAGATTCTGGTTCCTGATTTTCAGAATTGGAATCATTCTCCATTTCTTCTCTCTCGGAGCCTGAACCATCTTGATCATTTCCAGCAGTGAATCCTTCTTGCTGCATGTGACGCCCCCAAATCCGAGTCTCTTTCAACCCGACAGATGGTGCTCCACGGTGCTACAGTTCACACAAACATTCAATTAAAAAAGCCTCAAAAGAACGAATATGTCTTATATATATTCCAAAACAATACTACCAATCCCCAGGTTCTTTATAACCGTTACATTTGTTCTTGTCATAATATCAAATATTATCATTACAAACCTATATTATTACATAGGTACATTACAAGTTTGCTTTAGCCTTCACTTTATCCTTGTCGAATCCTTTGGTTATATCGTCTAAGTTGCAATCATATGGTTCAAGCAAGTGTGAGCATAACAAGCTCAGCAAGTACAACAATTTCATTTTTAAAAGTATGCTTGAAACATAGGAATCATATATCTTCAATTACTGGATGATAGTTTTGAAGTGCTATCAATAATTCAAAATAGCTTTCCTTTTCCTTCAAAACGTTTTGCAATAATAATATTCCGTAAATCATCAATTCTAGTTCAAGACGTGAACGTCTTATAGTTTCTTTGAAAAGGACAACCCGACACGAAGTCCGAAAGTCCGGCATAGCTTACGAGTACATCTAGGTGATCAGCCTATAGTACCCTATGTTGATCAAACGTGTATACATTTAAGTTGTGGCAATCTCACGTGCCCATCGAATAATCGATGAAAATATATTTGTTTATACATATTCAGGCTTACCTAGAATCCATTCCAAAGAATTGGCATAGGATAGCGTTAGCAATTCTATATTGAAAGACTTGTAAACAAACCAATCGACTTATCAAGATTAGTCTAGCCGAGTTAAAATGGGCATCGACTCTTTCTTTAAAACCATACATGCATCTTATAACTTGAATCATTTGAAAACCTGACTAACACGAAGGTTAGACAAGGGTTTAAGAAAAACTTGCCTTCGAATACCTGCTTCACCGATAATTACGTTTCCTTTGAGTCTTTACAGTCTCTACAACACATAATCACATAATATACCACATTAGGTCATGAATGAACATACTTGGTTCCTAAAGAATCTTACCCTTATTCTCAATCTAATTCCGTATTAGATTTGTTATTTATTGGTTCCGGCTTTCCGTCATTCTTTTACATCGTCCTTACCAACTTCGTTCTCTTATAACACTTAAGTGAAATTATTTCATTAATACAACTCGGTTCGAGTTAATCATCTTTCCTTACGGCTTATTAACATCCTTACGTTATTAATCGAAACTCGATCGTCATTGGTTATGTGTACTTATTATGTATAATTCACGGTCATCTTTAATTGACTTTCTTTAACCCTAAGTGATCATACTTGGGGTTTAATTATAACTTAATAATGTTTGATTAAGTCCCTTAGTTCAATTACTTAACCAATTTCCTTCATCTCCTACTTGTAAACATTTTTCATTGTCGAAGTTTTAGCGTTGGTACTGCACAAGACCTACTTATTGCACTACTGTGCAGTCACCTATGCAGTCACTTTTATTAGGGCTTGAGACCAGGAATCAAATGACTTATGCACGAGTCCCCAATGTTAAAGGTCGTCGTTGCCGCAGCGTGAGTCTCCGTAGTCGAAGCTCACTTTGGCGTTGCGACGTGACTTACCTTGCCTTGATCGGCGCTTGGCGGTGCCGATTCTTTCAGACTGAAAAATTTTTACAGAATTTTCTTTTAGTGAGATTCCCGGCTTCGTAACTTCTTAGTTATAAGTCCGAATTGGTTCGTTCAAGAGCCTACGGTTCACAAATCATGTACTCTACGTGAACAAACAAGAATTTTATCTATTCGACTTCATTTGCTAAAATTCCACCTATTAGTCCATTTTTAACGAAAACGATAAACGTTCGTGAACGTTCAACGCTCGTTTCTTCGTTCTAAGTCAGAATCCAGCCATTTTTGAGTCCGCAACTCAATAATGACAAATATGACTTGTCTCCATTGAAAACTAATGTTTCCAAGCTCAATATCAAAATTCAACTTCCATTTCGAGAATTTCACGAATTCGACGATCGTCGTCTAATCGTGTGAATTCCGGCGAAACTTCGTTACTTGAGATTTTTAAACCATTTCACTTGGATTCAATCCATTATACTATCATCTTGACATACATGCTTCGTTGACTTATAAACATGATAAGTTATTACTAGTTCATTGTGAATTTATGACTTATGAAAATATCAATTACTTATATTTTCATTTCTCATAACTTATGACTTCTTTTCTCATGATTTCCTATGGCTTCAATCTTTTAACCACCATCCTTGTTTCTTATTATCATACCATCTTTTTAAGAGAACATATGAAAAGTTCATATAAGTTCCTTATGAATTCATAACTTATTCTTGGTTTGGATTTCTTTTTCATTACGTATACTGACTTATTAAGACTTAAGCCTTTGATTTATCATTCCTTAGCATATTAGTTCTACCAATACCCCTTTCTACTATCTATGGAAGAGAAAGAGAATCATGGTTCAAGATGGCTTACCCTTAATGAGCACTTGACTAAGCTTTGATCTCTTTTGCTAACTCTTCTTCTTCCTTCTTGCTTATGTGAATAATGAAAGACTAACTTATGCTAACTTATTCTCTCAACCAAATAAGCTCTTAACTTATAAGTGGGATGAAATGAAACAACCTCCAAATGAATGCACAAGCTCCCTATTTATAGAAATTCCTAGATGAGGGTATAAGGGACATAAAGCCTCTCCACCTCCTTAATCACCTCCTTACTATTCATTACTTTGCCCCTAAGTAAACTTGGCTTCCACACAAAATACTTGTCCTCCAAATCACTTAGCCATTAAGTTATCTTGCTCCCCACAACACTTGATCATCACGCTTACTTAATCATTAAGTATTCTTGCTAATCACATATATGCACTTTGTGTTACCACCACACTAACTTAGCCTTTAAGTTTACTTGATTAGCACATCAATTTCTTGTCCACCACTTTGGACTATCCATGGTTTGCCCCATGGTTTTAAACCATCCCCTAACCCATTGAATTATAGCTTGGGCCTTTAACTTAATTAACTTAACCTAATCATTTGGGCTTGCATTAAATTACTTTGGGCTTGTAATTAAACAAACATTGGGCTTGCATTAATAAACTCACATTGGACTTAACCATCCAATACTTGGGCTCACATAATACTTAACAAATCCTACCAATTTCTTTCTTTTGGCTTAAAGCCTTATAACATATATTATATGTATAATTCTCGTATTCTAACTCGTATACTAATTCCACATATACGACATACCATTATTCATACGTACTCGTATAATACCTCATATAGTATTCATATTCCTTATCGTACAATACCTACGTATTATACAATCATCGTTTAATTCATTAATCACATTTCATTTCCTTCTCGTAAATTATTTTCCTTAAACATTAGGTTTTAAGTCCACAGGCGAAATATTACGTTTTCCATAACTGAAATATTATTAGATATTCCATCTCACCTCGATATTCTATTATTACGTATTTCTCGGAAGTTCAAAAATAATTCCCGAACAGAAATGCGTGAATAGTGTTTTTCAGAAAACTTTTATTTTCGTCTTGGAAATTCAAACACTTTAATTCTACCACGTAGCCAAAATCCTATGATGTTCTGACATTTCTAGGTCAGAGAACGACGTTCGATTAGCTTGCTCCATAAATAATCAATTAAATTCATTTAATAAAAATAAAAATTTAATTCTCAAAAATCCGAGTTCCCACACCACAGAGGATAATAATAAGGATTCTGTCCCCAGAATCTTGCTAATAATACCTACACCACAGAGGATAATTTTCCTTTATTTTAATCTCGAGTTCCCACAATGCTTCTTCGACATTGGGGTTCTTCCATTTCACCTTCGTTAAAGGTATTATCTTTTAACACATGACTTATCACTTCTTGTTAACAATTTGAGTTGGAAGTTAAACACTTACTAACACATTTTGCTATCTTCATATCATCTCAGTTATCCTTTTAACTCGGACTTATATGGAACTCAAATTCCTCCCTCAAAATAAGACTATACTTAGTCTTCTACTTATCCTACATCATCTTCTTCATTCACTTGTACTCCTCGTTACCTAATTGTACTTAATTGACTCGGTCGATTATTGTGGATTGAGTCTATGTTTTGAATAACTTTTCTATCGTTTCATTCTGTAGTTTAAATTCCTACTCCACTCCAGCCATCTCCGTTATTAACTCATTCTGAGTCGTTAACATCGATAGTTTTCCTTACCCTTCCTACTTAACGCGTCGGCTTCTACGTTTACCTTCCTTGAATGATATAAGATATCTCAGTCCTCTCTCTCCTGCATATTTAACTCCTTACGTGTGGAGATATATCTCGAACTCTTAGAGTCCTTGTATATCTCACTTTTCTCCCCAAATATAATTACTATCTTCGATTTTTTTAATTCAAAACTACAATCGCCAATTCTAGATCATAAGTAGGATAGACCTCCTCATAATCCTCTAATCAGGCGTGATGCATACACAATGACATTGCCATGCTATAAGAGCACGCAATCATGTCATCTATGCGAACATCGAGATACACTACAAAATTCCTCGTATCATCTGATAAAGACAATACAGGTGCCGCAATTAACCTTTCTCTTAAATCCTGTGACGCTAATGGTACCTCCTCTTTCTTTCTTACTTCCAACCGATTATACCCCGTACACAAATATATCTTTGGAAAAATTCTTTGCCCCTCTCAACTGACCAAATAGATCATCGATCCTGGGCCATGGGTATTTATTATTAACTGCTAACTTATTCCTCCTACGATAGTCGATACGCAACCGTAATGACTCCTCCTCTTCCTTAACACCAACCTAACTTGCGTCATGGTTCGACAATAATAATGTCACGGTATTTTATTACCGTAATTTACTACCTTAGATTTTCTGAGAAAACTAAAGGTTCACACTTTTCTTATAACAATTTATTATAGCTCTATGGTTAATCAACCCATTCATACCGAGAATTTCCTCAAATCCTCTCGACATTAATCGGAACTTATCTACCGATACTTGCTTACTTCTATTATTCATGAAACCATTTCCACGAATATAATTAACAAAAATTAATCCCTCCTCCTCTATCTTAATGTTTTAAAGGTATTTATAATCCCTTCCAGACATACTCCTAGATAAGTCTTTCCACATGTCTTACACACCTCGATCCTTCACTTAGGATCCCTTTGTCCCACTTCAGTATTCCCAAAGTTAAAAATTTCTGTCTCTTTGGCATACTGCCACTACCATTCTCTACCTTGGTTCCTCCCTCTCTCTTGCTCTCATATTTTCCTTCTTTGTGGTATTGAGTCTACAACTCATTATCACCTTATGTTATAATCACCTTCTCCAGAATGATCCCATAAGAAATACTCTAGATCACTAAAATCCCACTATAGAGCTAGGGTTTCAGGCCCTGCTCCAACCTATGAGCCTTCACCTCCTCTGTGTCCACTTGATGTGAAACAAACCTTGCCAATTAATTTGAATTTGGTCACATCTTTGGGAAATATAATATCCCTTACTTAAGTTCTAAGAATTCAATCTCTATCCTCCTCACATATTTGTAGGAAATAATTCTCAAAAAAACCTTCTTGAATTGTTTCCACGTTACATCAAGATCTCGTTTCTAACCCCACCCTGGTGAGTCTTCTACCAAAAGTTGGCTTCACTCTTCCTCGTGTAAGTCACAAAAGAAAACTTCTGCATCTCACCTATGCTTGTAATAACAAACGCCTTCTCTATTTCTTTTACCCCGGTATGGGCCTCGATTAGGTTCGTCGTTCCTTTGAACTCCGGCGGACCTATGCTTTTAAATTCCTTAAAGGTAATCGTTCTAGCTACCTTAGGTTTCACGGGTACTCTACCCCCAGTTTGGGTAAATACAGCCGTTAATAACTTAACGAACTCTTGCATAAGGTTGTTTTGACCCCATTAATTATCATTATGTGATTCCGCTTCCTTATTGCGTTATCTTCTCCCTGGCGACATTTTTAGATTAAATAAAATTTCATTATTATCTATTTACTTACTTCGTTATTAATCGCCACATACCAAATCGCATCATAACAAATCATTTCCATGAAAACTTCATTATATTCATATGCTTCTTCATAGTTTAAAACTATTTACAATTTGTTTTCATAGACAAAAGCTATTACATTTTCTATCCCGCAATTGAACTTCTCAAAAGTTGGGATTTACAAAAAGACTACCCTTTAAAAGAGGGTTTTACGTCACTACACACATATTTATAACTCTAGACTTCTAATAATGCATAACAGCATCCTCGTGTTTCTCATTCGCAATCATTGCTATAGTATCCCAACTAATCATATGACGGGTTTGTCCTGACTCAATGGAATAACAACCAACCTTCAGCTTGAAATCCTTATGTGCACTCTCATGGATGTAAGACATCCGTGCTATCTTCCGGTCCTTCAGCCTCTGCCTTATAATTCCTAGCATGCTCTGCCATAAGCACCTACTTATCGTGCTCTAACTCAAAATCTGCTTCTGCAGACATCTTAGCTTCATGGAGATAACTAATCTCTTCACTCGATTCTCGCATGGCTGTACCCGATAGCATATTCTCTGTCAATACCGCCAGATACAATGCTTCCATTGCATCTAGAGGTGATGACTCCAGTGTAGGTACCACCGTAGTAATCGATGTTACCTCTCTTTCTTCCTCACCATCATTCATCATACTAAGATATGACACTATATCCATCTCTCCCTCGGAGTAGTCTTCCTCAAAAAATTACTCATCTGCCTCCGACTCCTCTAGAATCACTAATGGTACCTTCGCCACTGGCATAGGCACATGCTCTACTTGGTTCACAAGCTCTTCGCTCACCGCGTGTATATCTCTATACATCAAACTATCGATCGACATCCTACAATAACACATATGTTGATTAGTACATAATACACAATAGTATAAGCACAAATCATATTTAATTTATTTAGGGTTACTTTCCATCTTTTAAATATTTTGATACTGAGTTTCCTCAATACCTTATTGACTTATTCAACTCAAGTAAAACTCAAGTTTTTTCTTCCTTCGGACTTCTCTTCCTTAACGAGATTATGAGCCTAAGGTTCTTCCCCCCTTAAGTTTTATAACCTAATGCTTTGATACCAACTGTGACGCCCCCAAATCCGGGTCTCTTTTAACCCGACAGATGGTGCTCCACGGTGCTACAGTTCACACAAACATTCAATTGAAAAAGCCTCAAAAGAACGAATCTGTTTTATATATATTCCAAAACAATACTACCAATCCCCAAGTTCTTTATAACCGTTACATTTGTTCTTGTCATAATATCAAATATTATCATTACAAACCTATACTATTATATAGGTACGCTATAAGTTCGCTTTAGCCTTCACTTTATTCTTGTCGAATCCTTTGGTCGTATCGTCTAAGCTGCAATCATATGGTTCAAGCAAGTGTGAGCATAACAAGCTCAGCAAGTACAACAATTTCATTTTTAAAAGCATGCTTGAAACATAGGAATCGTATATCTTCAATAACTGGATGATAGTTACGAAATCTTATCAATAATTCAAAATAGCTTTCCTTTTCCTTCAAAACATTTTGCAATAACAATATTCTCAGAAATCATCAATTCTAGTTCAAGACGTGAACGTCTTATAGTTTCTTTGAAAGGACAACCCAAAGACGAAGTCCGTAAGTCCCAAGATAGCTTACGAGTACATCTAGGTGATCACTTTATAGTACCCTATGTTGATCAACACTACATCCATTAAACGTGTATACGTTTAAGTTGTGGCAACCTCACGTGCCCATCGAATAATCGATGAAAATATATTTGTTTATACATATTCAGGGCTTACTTGAATCCGTACCAAAAGAATTGGCATAGGATAGCATTAGCAATTCTATATTAAAAGACTTGTAAACAAACCAATCGACTTATCAAGATTAGTCTAAATTTGAGTTAAAACGGGCATCGACTCTTTCTTTAAAACCATACATGCATCTCATAACTTGAATCATTTGAAAACCTGACTAACACGAAGGTTAGACAAGGGTTTAAGAAAAACTTGCCTTCAGTGTCTGCTACCGAATAATTACGTTTCCTTTGAGTCTTTACAGTCTGTACAACACATAATCACATAACATACCACATTAGGTCATGAATAAACATACTTGGTTCCTAAAGAACCTTACCCTTCTTCTCAATCTAATCCCGTATTAGATTTGTTATTTATTGGTTTCGGCTTTCCATCATTCTTTTACATCGTCCTTATCAACTTCGTTCTCTTATAACACTTAAGTGAAATTATTACATTAATACAACTTGGTTCGAGTTAATCATCTTTCCTTACGGCTTATTAACGTCCTTACGTTATTAATCGAAACTCGATCGTCATTGGTTATGTGTACTTATTACGTATAGTTCACGATCATCTTCAATTAACTTTCTTTAACCCTAAGTGATCATACTTGGGGTTTAATTATTACTTAATAATGTTTGATTAAGTCCCTTAGTTCGTTACTAACCAATTTCCCTTCATCTCCTACTTGTAAACATTTTTCATTGTCGAAGTTTTAGCGTTGGCGCTGCGGCGCCGGCTATTGCACTATGTGCCGCGCTGCGGCGTTGCCTATTAGGGCTTGAGATCGGACTCATTGCTGGCCCATGAGTCCACAGTGTTAAAAGTCGTGACATGGCATGAGTCCGTGTTAAAAGGTCGCTGACTGCGACATGAGTCTCCGTGAAAATGAAGCTCACTTTGGTATTGTAGGTGACTTACCTTACCTTTAATCAAGGCGCCACTTTCTGATTTTCTCAACCTGAAAAATTTTTTGACGAATTTTCTTTTAGTGAGATTCCCGGCTTCGTAACTTCTTTATTATAAGTCTAAATTGGTTCGTTCAAGAGCCTTTGGTTCACAAATCACGCACTCTACATGGTCAAGCAAGAATTTTATCTATTCAACTTCATTTGTTAAAATTCAACCCATTAGTCCATTTTTAACGAAAAACGATAAATGTTAAGTGAGCGTTCAACGCCGCGTTTCGTTTCTAAGTCGAATCCTACCATTTTTGAGTCCGCAACTCAATAATGACAAATATGACTTGTCTCCATTGAAAACCAATGTTTCCAAGCTCAATATCAAAATTCGACTTCCATTCCGAGAATTTCACGAATTCGACGATCGTCGTCTAATCGTGTGAATTCCGGCGAAACTTCGTTACTTGAGATTTTTAAACCATTTCACTTGGATTCAATCCATTATACTATCATCTTGACATATATGCTTCGTTAACTTATAAACATGATAAGTTGTTACTAGTTCATTGTGAATTTATGACTTATGAAAATATCAATTACTTATATTTTCATTTCTCATAACTTATGACTTCTTTTCTCATGATTTCCTATGGCTTCAATCTTTTAACCACCATCCTTGCTTCTTATTATCATACCATCTTTTTAAGAGAACATATAAAAAGTTCATATAAGTTCCTTATGAATTCATTACTTATTCTTGGTTTGGATTTCTTATTCATTACGTATACGACTTATTAAGACTTAAGCCTTTGATTTATCATTCATTAGCATATTATGTGAGACTCCAGATTTTATGAATAAAGATTTAATTTTCTCGAAATATATTTTTTAATATTATGGTGTGGATTTGATATAATGTTATAGTTGTGGGTAGTATTTATAAATTTTGAAAAGTATGCAAGTTGTTGTATAATATTCAATTGGTCGGAGAATATTCTTTTTGTCGGAGAATATCCGTACGACGGTACAATCATTGGTGGACCCCACAACAGAATTATTGTTGGATGGAGAAAACGACAAAAATATTTTATTTAAAATAACGGCGGAAGTTTTACCATTAATACTGTTGAAACACTAGGTGTTAAAATATGCGATAATCTATGCGTGGTTGCATAGTAGCACACGGTATTGATTATTGATGCTTACGTGATAAGTCACTCGGTTTTGTTTTATTGGTATTATTAATGTAATAAAATAGAATACTTTTATAAAGTTATTCTATAAATAGAATATATTATATTTTATTATACGTATAGTTACTAGTATATGCATAGTTTTTGCATAGTAAAATCTTTTATATAAAACAAAATACTTTTATAAAGTTATCTGTTTTATTAGACAATAATTAGAATATATTATATTTTATTATGCATAGTGTTTGCATAGTGTTTTGTTTTGCATAGTAAAATCTTTTATAAAGTTATTCGTTTTATTAGATTATAAATAGAATATATTATATTTTATTTAAAAGATTTTGCTTTAAATATGGATAGTCAGTTAAAGTAAATCAATCTGGATAGTTCATGAGTTAGTTACTATATGCACCATTTTTCTATAAATAGAAGCTCATTCCTTCATTATTTCTTACAAATTCTTTGAAACTCTAGAGAGAAACTATAGAGAAAAGAAGAAAAGTGTTCTATTTACTTCACTACTTCTATATATCCAATTACTCTTCTTTCTAAGGTAGGGAATATTATTTGTTGTACTAAGTAAGGGTGTTATTCTTTTGTATTCATGAAGAGAACTTATATTATTCCATTCTTTATTATTACATTGGAATAACTTGTATACACTGCAGGCTACCTATACTTGGTGACATTCTTCTATTATTCCATTTTATTATTACATTGGAATATCACATGCATGCGTTTTTACTGCCGGACTTGATTCCGTCTTTATTATTCTATTGGAATATCACATGTGGAATGCATGCGTTTTTACGGGACCTGGTTCCATCTTTATTATTATTACATTGGAATATCACATGTCAACATGCTTTTACATGGGACGATTCCGTCCTTATTAGTATTACATTGGAATAACTTTTCATGCAAAGTACCGCATGCATGGTGATTTACATTATTATTCCATTCTTTATTATTCTGTTGGAGTATCTTGTCGGTGCAATTTACTTTGACTTTGGTTCCGATTATTTAGTATTCATTGGAATAACTTTTGTCTATCTGGCTACCGCATGCATGGTGATTTCTTTTGTTATTCCATTCTTTATTATTACTCAGTTGGTTAAAGTTTTGACTTCTATACTCCATGAAATTAGTGGCATATCCTTGATAATTGCGCTTCATCCAGTATCTTTTCATGGAAATATTCTTCTGAGCATTCTTGAATTGTACTCTACAAAGCAGTATCATGTTGACAATTTGGACGTTATTGGTTCTTGGACAAATTAATTAATTCTTGAACTTGTTTTATTGAATTCTTATATCATTGTCATCATCCTCATATTTATATTTTTTGAAAGTCATCTGTGGCCTGTAGTGCATAGATGGACTTGGTATGATTATGACCAGGGATTATTCGGTGTAATCATAACCGTAATGTTACAAATGATGTGGTAAAAGTCCTCATTGACCCGTAGTGCATTGATGGATAGTTGTTGGCATGATCATGACCATTAATGAATACACGAATGTCCTTGGCCCGTAGTGCATGGATAATTTGTGGTCGTGATACTAAAGAATATCCTTGGCCGTAGTGCAGGGGTGATTCGATGATGTGGATTATTTATTAAGCTGAGTCTCAGCGATAAAAGTCATGAAAAAACTTTTAAATCATAGAAGATAGTAGATTTTATTCTCTACTTGACTCTCCTAATGGATTGATCGTTCCGCTGCAGTTAAACTTGATGTTTGTTATATTGTATCAGTTTAACACTGTTTAAGGCTAATGATAATTTATTCTGCATTATCTTAGTCATAATATTTCTTCTTTGGGCTAGTTGAGCTCACCCTTTTTTTCCTTTTTCTCTTGAGGAAATGAGAATATAGGCTTTGGAGCTAGTCGGGGAACGAGTGATGGTCCTAGATGGTGCATTAGTAGTCCTCACTATTCTGTGAAATAGTGTGATAATAATTGTAA
The DNA here is from genome assembly GCA_020205615.1 of Panax quinquefolius. Classification (NCBI taxonomy): domain Eukaryota; kingdom Viridiplantae; phylum Streptophyta; class Magnoliopsida; order Apiales; family Araliaceae; genus Panax; species Panax quinquefolius. Next base: position 119,351,246 of record CM035172.1, on the reverse strand, counting down.
TGAGGAGTCCTTTTGAGTTTGTATACTCTCTAGTAGACAATATTTGTATTCAAACTCATAGTTTATATTTTGTCGTATTGTACACGACAGTTGTGTTATTAAGTTGTATTTGAATTCTATACCATATATCTGGCGACTCAAGATGGGTGATGTATACCTAATTTTTGGGGCGTCACAGTTGGTATCAAAGCTTAGGGATATGATCCCTGGCTAAGATGTGAGACTAGAACTAGGAGGGGAGAGATGGGGAATTCCTTCGCTAGTATGACCTACCTAAGTTTATTTGATATTTAATTGGTCGGTCAGAGTATAGAGATAATATGTGATATGTTAATTAACCCTTGTTTTGTGGCAGTATTTAAAAATGGCATCTGAAAATGTTGAGATAAGCAATGGAGCACAGGAGACTGTTGATTCTCCACAGATCAATAATCAGGACAATGTGCAACAGGATGGCGATAATCCTCCTGTAAACAACAACACTGATCAATTGACGAACGATGGTACGTTTAGGAGTTTTTTAGAATTCATGCAACATCAGGCGAAGACGGCTCCTGTTCATAATGCAGGAGGAAACAATGGCAACCCACGGTTGCTCACCGCTAAGCAATTCAAGGAGCTGGGACCACCGGAGTTTTTGGGAAAGCCAGAACCACTTACGGCGGAGACGTGGTTAAAGCAGATCACCAAGATATTTGATGTCTTGGGATGCTCAGAGGAGCAAAAGGTTCCTTTTGCCACCTTTATGTTGCGTGAAGAGGCAGATCACTGGTGGGAATCATAAAAGCGTACTGACTGGCCTTTTCAAGATGTCTTGGGAGAAATTCAAGAGTACATTCAATGACAAGTACTTTCCCGAAAGCATTAAATCACATGAAGGAGGTGGAATTTATCAAGTTGGAGCAAAACAACATGGCCAGTGTGTCGCGATGCGAAGCCAAGTTTGCCGAGTTGTCCCGATTTGCATCCCACTTGGTTGATAATGAAGAGAGAATGATGCAGATGTTTTTAAGAGGTTTGAAGCCGGAGATACGTCAATATATTATCTCTCATAAACTTTGTTTGTATTCAGATGTTGTTAATAGGGCTCAGTTAATTGAGCGCGATAATGAGTCAACCAAACCAAAAGAGAGCAGCCGGAAAAATGATAATACCGGTGATAACAGTCATCAAAGCGGTGACAATAAGCATGGAGGGAATCAACATGTCAGAAATGGTAACCACTTCGGTGGTTATCATGGCCAAAACAATAAGAATGGACATTTCAAGAAGAGGAGATTCAACAATGTTGGAAAGACGTCAGCACCAGAACCCGTTGTTAAGGAAGGAGAACGACCACCTATCATATGCTTCAAATGCGGACATGAGGGACACATCCGTCTAAACTGTACGCAGCAATCCAAAATGTGTTTTAATTGCGGAAGAGAAGGTCACCTAGCTCGATTTTGTCGTATGGTGAAGTCAATTCCAGTTGGGATAGTGATGCCAAAGGATGTCCCAGACAAGCCAAATCCGGTAGTTTAAGAGAGAGCGTTCTTTTTTTCGTGACGAGGAACCTGAATAAAATTATCACGGGTATGTTAGTCATAAACTCTTGCGAAGTCTATCTGAGTGTTAAATCTGGGTTCAACTTACTCATTTATTTCACCTAGTTGTGTTCAATGTTTGAAGTTAACTCCGGAGAAGTTAGACTTTGATTTATCAAAACTTGGGAGAACCTTCGTTACCTCCACTATTTAGAAATCTTGTTCAAATCAACACTTTCACGTTACCTGTCGATCATATCTCTTTGAAAATACTTGCCTTTGATGTGATTTTAGGAATCAATTGGTTAACTACTCATTATGCTTTTTGTAAGGTTGTTAGCTTTCATACTCCTAACCAACCTGTTATGCGAATTCAAGCAACCAAACCACTAAAGTCAATCATTATCATATCAAGCCATAAGTAAAGAGCCCCGATCCTTTCGTTATTGACTTCCTTGTGTGGAATGCACCGAAGCCGAACTTTCCGTAGGGGACGTTGTGAATAACGGTGACAAGTTAATAGGTATCAATGTGACGTGTTATCCAAGTCTTGGACTAGAGTCACAGTTTTGAATGATATTTTTGTTGTTAATAAATTTCCTGATGTATTCTTGAAGACTTCTTAGCCTACCCCTAGAGCGTGAAATTGAATTTTGTATTGACCCCCGTACAAAACCCATTTCTAAAACCCTCAAATATTTTTTCAACTAAAATGAACGTATAATGCGCCGAAGACGTTGGCTCGAGCTGTTGAAGATTACGATCGTACCATTCAATACCATCGTGGGAAAGCGAACGTGGTAGCTGACGCGTTGAGTAGAAGATCACATGCGTTTACGAGTGCGATGTTGTTAACACAAAGACCCCTTTCGTACGACTTACAAATGATGAAGATAGAGTTAAAGACTCTAGGAACCCACGTGAAGATAACGAATATACGAGTAGAATCGCCTTTAATCGATAACGTTAAAGCCGTTCAAGCTACACACTTGAGTGATGAATGTGAAGAAGAAGGTTCAAGAGGGCGTTATTCTAGAAGCAAGAATCGACAAAGAGAGGAAATCTCAACCCTCGATTTAATTGACCCATTAGAAATCCTCGATCGAGTAGGAATTGTGGCTTATAGACTCGTTTTACCACCAAGTATGTCGCGTATTCATAATGTTTTTAACGTATCGATGTTACGTAAATATGTGGACGACCCGAACCACATTATTAATTTAGAACCGGACGAGATAGCGGATGATTTAACGTTTGAGGAGATACGTGTTAAAATCTTGGATAAGAAGGATCATATTCGATGCTCAAAGGTTATACCTCAAGAGTTAGAATTTGAAGTGAAGTCAAGGTATCCTCACTTGTTCGGCATACCAGGTACGTACGTAAATTTCGAGGGCGAAATTTCATAAGGAGGGGAGATTGTGAGACCCCAGATTTTATGAATAAAGATTTAATTTTCTTGAAATATTTTTTTTAATATTATGGTGTGGATTTGATATAATGTTATAGTTGTGGGTAGTATTTATAAATTTTGAAAAGTATGCAAGTTGTTGTATAATATTCGATTGGTCGTGGAATATTCTTTTTATCGGAGAATATCCGTACAACGGTACAATCATTGGTGGACCCCATAACGGAATTATTATCGGATGAAGAAAACGACAAAAATATTTTATTGAAAATAACGGCGAAAGTTTTACCATTAATACTGTTGAAACACCGGTGTTAAAAGTAATGTAATACGCGTAGTTGCATAGTAGCACACGGTATTGATTATTGATGCTTACGTGATAAGTCACTCGGTTTTGTTTTATTGGTATTATTAATGTAATAAAAGCAAAATACTTTTATAAAGTTATTATTCATAAATAGAATATATTATATTTTATTATGCATAGTGTTGCATAGTGCTGCGCATAATGTTTTGCATAGTAAAATCTTTTTATATAAAATAGAATACTTTTATAAAGTTATACATTTTATTAGACAATAATTAGAATATATTATATTTTATTATGCATAGTGTTTGCATAGATACGCATATAGTGTTTTCATAGTAAAATCTTTTATAAAGTTATTCATTTTATTAGATTATAAATATAATATATTATATTTTATTTAAAAGATTTTGCTTTAAATATGGATAGTCAGATTAAAGTAAATCAATCTGACCCAGTTCATGAGTTAGTTACTATGCGATCCATTTTTCTATAAATAGAAGCTCATTCCTTCATTATTTCTTACAATTCACTTTGAAACTCTAGAGAGAGAAACTATAGAGAAAGAAGAAAAGTGTTACTACTACTTCACTACTTCTATATCCGATACTCTTCTTTCTAAGGTAGGGAATATTATTTGTTGTACTCGTAAGGGGTGTTATTCTTTTGTATTCATGAAGAGAACTTATGTTTATTCCATTCTTTATTATTACATTGGAATAACTTTGTATCTGTGAGTTTACCTATACTTGGTGACATTCTTCTATTATTCCATTTTTTATTATTACATTGGAATATCACATGCTCATGCGTTTTCTGTGGACTTGATTCCGTCTTTATTATTCTATTGGAATATCACATTCATATGCGTTTTACTGTGGGACTGGTTCCATCTTTATTATTATTCATTGGAATATCCATTCGATGCATTTTACGTGGGATTATTTTAGTCCTTATTAGTATTACTTGGAATAACTTTGTCTGCATGAAGTACCGCATGCATGGTGATTTACATTATTATTCCATTCTTTATTATTCTATTGGAGCATCTTGTCGGTTGCAAATTTACTTTGACCAGTTCCGTTATTTAGTATTCATTGGAATAACTTTTGTCTATCTGCAAAGTCTGCATTCATGGTGATTTCTTTTGTTATTCCATTCTTTATTATTACTCAGTTGGTTAAAGTTTTGACTTCTATACTCCATGAAATTAGTGGCATATCCTTGATAATTGCGCTTCATCCAGTATCTTTTCATGGAAATATTCTTCTGAGCATTCTTGAATTGTACTCTACAAAGCAGTATCATGTTGACAATTTGGACGTTATTGGTTCTTGGACAAATTAATTAATTCTTGAACTTGTTTTATTGAATTCTTATATCATTGTCATCATCCTCATATTTATATTTTTTGAAAGTCATACATGGCACATGGTGCATAGATGGACTTGGTATGATTATGACCGAGGAATTATTCGATTATAATCATGGCCGTAATGTTACAAATGATGTGGTAAAAGTCCTCATTGACCCGTAGTGCATTGATGGACAGTTGTTGGCATGATCATGACCATTAATGAATACACGAATGTCCTTGGCCCGTAGTGCATGGATAATTTGTGGTCCTGATACTAAAGAATATCCTTGACCAGGGTGATTCGATGATGTGGATTATTTATTAAGCTGAGTCTCAGCAATAAAAGTCATGAAAAACCTTTTAAATCATAGAAGATAGTAGATTTTATTCCCTACTTGACTCTTTTAATGGATTGCTTGTTCGCTTCTGATTAAACTTGATGTTTGTTATATTGTATCGGTTTAACATTTGTTTAAGGCTAATGATAATTTATTCTGCATTATCTTAGTCATAATATTTCTTACTGGGCTAGTTGAGCTCGCCTTTTCTTTCACTGTTCTCTTCAGGAAATGAGATTATAGCTGGAACGATTCGGGGAACGGAGTTATGGTCCTAGATGGTGCATTAGTAGTCCTCACTATTTTGTGAAATAGTGTGATAATAATTGTAATGAGGACTCCTTTTGAGTTTGTATACTCTCTAGTAGACAATATTTGTATTCAAACTCATAGTTTATGTTTTGTCGTATTATACACGACAGTTGTGTTATTAAGTTATATTTGAATTCTATACCATGTATCTGGCGACTCAAGATGGGTGATGTATACCTAATTTTGGGGGAGTCACATATTAGTTCTACCAATACCCCCTTTTATATCTATGGAATAGAAAGAGAATCATGGTTCAAGATGGCTTACCCTTAATGAGCACTTGACTAAGCTTTGATCTTCTTCTTGAAACTCTTCTTCTTCCTTCTTGCTTATGTGAATAATGAAAGTCTAACTTATGCTAACTTATTCTCTCAACCAAATAAGCTCTCAACTTATAAGTGGGATGAAATGAAACAACCTCCAAATGAATGCACAAGCTCCCTATTTATAGAAATTCCTAGATGAGGGTATAAGGGACATAAAGCCACTCCACCTCCTTAATCACCTCCTTACTATTCATTGCTTTGCCCCTAAGTAAACTTAGCTTCCACACAAAATACTTGGCCTCCAAATCACTTAGCCATTAAGTTATCTTGCTCCCCACAACACTTGATCATCACACTTACTTAATCATTAAGTATTCTTGCTAATCACATATATGCACTTTGTGTGATCACCACACTAACTTAGCCTTTAAGTTTACTTGATTAGCACATCAATTTCTTGTCCACCACTTTGGACTATCCATGGTTTACCCCATGGTTTTAAACCATCCCCTAACCCATTGAATTATAGCTTGAGCCTTTAACTTAATTATGTTAACCTAATCATTTGGGCTTGCATTAAATTGCTTTGGGCTTGTAATTAAACAAACATTGGGCTTGTATTAATAAACTCACATTGGACTTAACCATCCAATACTTGGGCTCGTATAATACTTAACAAATCCTACCAATTTCTTTCTTTTAGCTTAAAGCCTTATAACATATATTATACGTATAATTCTCGTATTCTAACTCGTATACTAATTCCACATATACGACATACCATTATTCATCATACGTACTCGTATAATACCTCATATAGTATTCGTATTCCTTATGTGACGCCCCCAAAACAGGTATACATCACCCATCTTGAGTCACAAAATACATGGTACAAAATTCAAATACAACTTAATTATAAAATAGTCGTTTAAAATACGACAAAACATAATCTAAGAGTTTTAATAAGAATATTGTCATCTAGATAATATCCACACTCAATGGAGTCCTCATTATATTTATTGTCACACTATTTAACAGAATAGTGAGGACTACTAATGCTATCATCTGGACCGTCACTCCGTTCCCTGACTAGTCCCAGCTTCGTTCTCATTTCCTGAAGAGAACAGTGAAAGAAAGGGTGAGCTCAACTAGCCCAGTAAGAAATATTATGACTAAGATAATGCAGAATAAATTATCATTAGCCTTCAACAGTATAACAACTGATAGAATACAATGGACAACAAGTTTTAGATCAAAAACTGCAGCGGAATAAGCAATCCATTAGAAGAGTAAAGTAAATTATAAAATCTACTATCTTCTATGATTTAAAAAGATTTATCAACAATTTTATCGCTGAGACTCAGCTTAATAAATAATCCACATCATTAAATCATCCCTGCACTACAGGCCAAGGATATTCTTTCAGATCACGACCAGGAATTATCCATGCACTATAGGCCAAAGATAATTGTGTTTTCATCAACGGTCCTGGTCATGCCATAAAATAATTCATCTTTGCACCCTTGGCCGAAGAGAATCCATAGCCATAATCATACCAAAAACTGTCCATCAATGCACTAAGGGCCAATGAGAACTTTTTTACCACATCATTTGTAACATTACGGTCATGATTATACCGAATAATCCATGGTCATAATCATACCAAGTCCATCTATGCACTACAGGCTACAGATGACTTTTAAAATAATATAAACATGAGGATGATGATAATGACATAATAATTCAATAAAACAAGTTCAAGAATTAATTTATCCAGGAATCAATAACGTCCAAATTGTCAACATGATACTGCTTTGTGGAGTAAAATTCAAGAATGCTCAGAAGAATATTTCCATGAAAAGATCTTTGGATGAAGCGCAAATATCAAGGATATTCCACTAATTTTATGGAGTATAAAAGTCAAAACTTTAACCAACCGAGTATAATAAAGAATGGAATAACAAAAGAAATCACCGGGCATGCGATAGACAAAGACATGCGAGTTATTCCAACGTAATAATAAATAACGGAATCAAGTCCCACGTAAAAAGCATGCACGGGATATTCAACAGAATAATAAAGATGGAACCAGGTCCCAGAGTAGAACTGCAGGCGGATATTCCAACGCATGGATATTCCAACAGAATAATAAAGACGGAACCAGTCCGGCGTAAAATGCATGAACGTGATATTCCAACGAATAATGGAAACCGGTCCGCGTGAGAGCGCGCAGACGTGATGTTCCATGATGAATACTTTTAGGAAAGTACTTGTCGTTGAATGACTCTTGAACTTCTCCCAAGACATCTTGAGTCGCCGATGCAGGTGCGTTTTACGATTCCCACCAATGATTTGCTTCTTCACACAACATAAAGGTGGCAAAGGAAACCTTTTGCTCCTCGGAGCATCCCAAGACCTTAAATATCTTGGTGATCTACTTTAACCACGTCTCCGCCTTAAGTGGTTCTGGCTTTCCCAAAAACTTTGGTAGTCCCAGCTCCTTGAACTACTTAGCGGTGACCAACCGTGGGTTGCCATTGTTTCTTCCTGCATTATGAACAGGAGCCGCCTTCACCTGATGTTGCATGAATTCTAAAAAGCTCCTAAGCGTCAAATGTCGTTAAATCAATTGATCGGTGTTGTTGTTTACAGGAGGATTATCGACATCCTATTGCACATTGTCCTGATTATTAATCTGTGGAGACTCAACGGTCTCCTCTGCTCCATTGCTATTCTCAACATTCTCGGATGTCATTTTCAAACACTGCCACAAAACAAGGGTTAATTAACATATGACATATTATCCCTATACTCTGACCGACCAATTAAATACCAAATAAACTTAGGTAGGTCATACTAGCGAAGGAATTCCCCGTCTCTCCCCTCCTAGTTCTTATCTCACATCTGAGCCAGGGATCATATCCCTAAGCATTGATACCAACTGTGACGCCCCCAAAATAGGTATACATCACCCATCTTGAGTCGCCAAGTACATGGTGCAAAATTCAAATACAACTTAATTATACAACAGTCGTTTAAAATACGACAAAACATAATCTAAGAGTTTTAATTAGAATATTGTCACCTAGACAATATCCACACTCAATAGAGTCCTCATTACATTTATTGTCACATTATTTAACAGAATAGTGAGGACTACTAATGCTATCATTTGGACCGTCACTCCGTTCCCTGACTAGTCCCAGCTACGTTCTCATTTCCTGAAGAGAACAGTGAAAGAAAGGGTGAGCTCGGCTAGCCCAGTAAGAAATATTATGACTAAGATAATGCAGATAAATTATCATTAGCCTTCAATAGTATAACAACTGATAGAATACAATGGACAATAAGTTTAAGATCAAAAATTGCAGCGGAATAAGCAATCCATTAGAAGAGTCAAGTAAATTATAAAATCTACTATCTTCTATGATTTAAAAAGATTTATCAACAATTTTATCGCTGAGACTCAGCTTAATAAATAATCCACATCATTAAATCATCCACGCACTCACAAAAGAAAGATATTCTTTAGTATCACGACCACGAATTATCCATGCACTACGAGCCAAAGATAATTGTGTTTTCATCAACGGTCCTGATCATGCCATAAAACAATTCATCTTTGCACCCTTGGCCGAAGAGAATCCATAGCCATAATCATACCAAAAACTATCCATCAATGCACTACGGGCGATGAGGACTTTTTACCACATCATTTGTAACATTATGATCATGATTATCTTAGAATAATCCATGGTCATAATCATACCAAGTCCATCTATGCACTCTAAAGGCTCTGAGATGACTTTCAACATAATATAAACATGAGGATGATGACAATGACATAATAATTCAATAAAACAAGTTCAAGAATTAATTTATCCAAGAATCAATAACGTCCCAAATTGTCGACATGATCTTTGCTTTGAGGAGTAAAATTCAAGAATGCTCGAAGAATATTTCCATGAAAAGATCTTTGGATGAAGCGCAAATATCAAGGATATTCCACTAATTTCTTGGAGTATAGAAGTTAAAACTTTAATCAACTAAGTATAATAAAGAATGTAATAACAAAAGAAATCACCGAGCATGTGATAGATCGCGCACATGCGAGTTATTCCCATAGAATAATAAATAACGAGAATCGAGTCCAAATAAATGCACGACGGGGATATTCTAACAGAATAATAAAGGCGGAATTAGGTCCCACGTAAAATGCATGAGACAGGATATTCCAACGAGAATAATAAAGATTTTAAACGTGTCCAGCATAGAAACCTGCATGTGGATATTCCAATGAGAATAATAAAGACGGAACCATTTCCGATGTAAAACGCACAGACAAGATGTTCCAACAGAATGATAAATAATGGAACCAGGTCCGGCGTAAACGCACAGACAGGATGTTCCAGCAGAATAATTAAGAATGGAATAATAGAAGAATTTCACCAATTATAGGGTAGCCCGTGTATACCTGTTATTCCAACAGAATAATAAAGAATGGAATAACAGAAGTTCTCTTCATGGATAAGAAAGAAAAAATACTCCCTACGAGTACCACAAATAATATTCCCTACCTTAGAAAAACTGGATACTGGAATAATGAGGTAGTAGACTTCTCTTCTTCTTTCTCTCTATAATTTCTCTCTATAATAATTGCTCTAAAGCTTTTGTGAGTTGGTGAGAAATGAAGGAAGAATGAGCTTCTATTTATAGAAAAATATAGTTTCAATAATTACACGTTTTGGGGCTCGAAAAATTACAGTACAATACCTCCAACTTTTCTTTCATTTTTAATTTAGTCCTGCAAGTATTATCAAACTTGCACCATCTCCCCTAATAGTAAATAATGTGAATCAATAGTAAACCATGTGACTCAATAGTTCTAATCATGTGATAAAAACAATTACAGTATAGTACCTCCATCTATACCTCCATTTTTAACTTAGTCATGCAAGTATTATCAATCTTTTTGACTCCCTAGTAGTAACAAGAATGTGAATCAATAGTACACACATGTGAACAAATAGTTATAATCATGTGAATTAATAGCAATCAATTGCTCATTTATCCTAGGTTAAATATCGATTGGTCAATATAACCTCCGGGACATCAATTATTATCGAAATAAATATCGATTTTCACTAACACAAATAATTCCAACACAATGAAACTATTTTTTATCAACAATATAAATTTTGAAATTTTGAAGTTTGACTTTTCCCAAAAAAAGTCAACTATTAACTTCGACCAAAAAAGTTAATCATGAAAATTTTGTGTTTATAGACTATTTTTACTAATTTCATCGTTCTGGACTCAAATATCACATCGCGTCTCCAAATTCAACTCAGAACACAATTTTAATTTTAATAACATTCATCATTAATATTATAACTCACAATATTTATCAACCGAATCGTTCCCGAGAAAGAGGGGATTTCCATAAGGATTTCTCCTATTGGCGCGCAATTTGGTGACCAAACCTCTCCTTGACAGAACTTCTAGACATTGTAAATATTTCAATTTAATAATATGAATAACTTTGTCGTCTCAATTATTGAATTAATAAAATAACATATATATTATGCAGATGATACTGTGACAATAATCGAATCAATAATATGAGAGATATGATGCAACAATTATTGTAGCAATAATTGAGTATAACTGAGTGACTTCTCACGTAAGCATTAATAATCAATACCGTGTGCTACTATGCAACCACGCGTATTACTGTACTTTTACTACCGGGTAATTCAACAGTATTAACGGTAAAACCTCCGCCGTTATTTTCATAAACTATTTTTGTCGTTTTCTAACTACGATTGTAATTCCGTTGTGGAGTCCACCAATGATTATGTCGTCGTACGAATATTCCGCGACAAAAAGAATATTATATAACAACTTGCGTACATTGCAAAATTTATAAATACTACCCACAACTATAATATTATATCAAATCCACACCATAATATTAAAAAAATTATTTTGAGAAAATTAAATATTTATTCATAAAATTTGGGGTCTCACACCTTACCTCGTACAATACCTACGTATTATACAATCATCGTTTAATTCATTAATCACATTTCCTTTCCTTCTCGTAAATCATTTTCCTTAAATGTTAGGTTTTAAGTCCACATGCGAAATATTACGTTTTCCATAACTGAAATATTATTAGATATTCCATCTCACCTCGATATTCTATCGTTACGTATTTCTCAGAAGTTCAAAAATAATTCTCGAACAGAAATGCGTGAATAGTGTTTTTCAGAAAATTTCTCAGAAAACTTTTATTTTCATCTTGGAAATTCAAACACTTTAATTCTATCCACGTATCCAAAATCCTACGATGTTCTGACATTTCTAGGTCAGAGAATGACGTTCAATTAGCTTGCTCCATAAATAATCAATTAAATTCATTTAATAAAAATAAAAATTTAATTCTCAAAAATCCGATTTTCTCGGGCGTTACACTGCATTTCATTTCTAGAACCTTCTTCAGCAAGATCTTCCTCTGATTCATCTTCTTCATTGTTGGTCCTATCCTTAGCACTTTCTTCTTGTGATACAGACTCATCATCACTTAATTCAATGATGGCATTTGATTTATCACTGCTCCTTTTGGAGGCAAATTTGGCTTGCAGTCTGTAGCTCTTCCTTCTTCTTGGAGGTTAAGTTTTGGGAGAGTCAGACTCCTCTTCCTCTTCAAACTTGGAAGCCTTTGGTTCATCAGAAGAACTTCCTTCAGGTTCAGCAAGGGCAGGGGCATGCTCTTCTTCTCTTGAAACAGCATTGTTTGTCCCATTATCTGGGCTTATTGGGGCAGTTGTATTTGGGGATGGAGTTGGGCCATCTTGAATTTCTTCTTTATCAGTAAAGTGACTACTTTAAGGATTAGCCACAGGGCTTGAGCATTCATCTTCATCAGCAAATGCTGAATTTTCATTCATTAATCCAGTTTCACCTTCACTGCTGGATTTGGTCTGTGGGGACTCAACCTTGACATCTGTCTCCTTTTCTTCTGCTAACTTTACGTCCTTCTCTTCAACAGATGTACTATTTTTGGGAAGCTGGGGCTGGCCTGTTTTCCACCTTAGCTTTCTTTCTTAACGGCTCTTGAAGAAGCCTGTTGCTTCTTCGCTTTGTGGTTTCAGCATTCAGGACTTTTTCTTCTTTGTCCTTATCCTTGGAGGAGAGACTTCTTTATGGGACCTTAGTTTTCTTCACACCTCTGGATTTCTTTTTGGCTGATGTGATTTCTGCTGGTACAGAGTCATCAGACTTAGAGCTTTCTACCTCTTCTGCCTTTTTCTTCTTTGTAGAGGTCTTGCAACTATTTGTAGTTGTCAGACTTCTGTTCTCCTTGGGGTTCTTCTTCCAATTCATAAATAATCGTGGAGACATCACTTTGTGAACATTCAAAGCCTCTCCCTCATCATCCTTGATCTTCCCTCCTAGCTTCTTCTTTATCACAATACTTAGCAGTCTTCCATGAAACACCTTAGTCAGGGGGTTTTCTGTAGACTTCTTTAGCTCAGCCTTTTCTACCCACTTGGAGATTTGGTCAAACAGGATAATTCCAAAGTTAATTTGCTTCTTTAGAACTATTGCTGACATTATCTTCAACTGCTGATCAAGCACCGTGTCATGTGCAGTGTCCTTGCACAGTATACATTTTCCAACTATTTCAGCAAGGAAATCGTACTCTTCTGGAAACTCCTTCTTCTTTATGTCTTTCAGACTAGGGTTTCTTTGGTACCCCATGATCTCCTTTGCTTGTTCCGTATCGACATCATCAAGGTTCTTCAGTCCTTGGTTAGAAAAACCTAGGCATTGATTGAGGTCAGAAGATTTCAGCTTTAGAGACTGACCTTTCACCTTGGTAGAGATGGTTCTGGAGTTTATGGAGGCGTTTGAGTAGAACTCTTTAACCAGGTCAACGTATACTCGAGTGCTAGCCTCAAGGCATTCTAAGAATCCAACTTTCTTTACAAGTTCGAGAATGTCTCTGAACTTCTTTTTGGATTTCTCAAACGACTTGGTTCCGATCCGAATGCCAGTGATTACTCGCCAGTTTTCTATTTGAGTAGTTCGAAGAATATGGGTATTTGATTTAGAGAGGTTTATAAGAGATGGCTGATTGTGATTTCGTAAAGGCTCTGGATGGTTAGTTGATTTTGGCTTTTGAGAGAATTTTAGGGTTTGAAAATGGGAAGGAGAAAGGTTCGATGGTTTCTGATAACTGTTTGCATATTTGAATTTGTCTTTATGGCAGTTCCTTCTAACTCTGCATAACTAGTGATGTGTCAACCGACCATTGGTTGCACGATGCCCATTAATGAGCTGTAACTCCCCATAACTTTAGATATTTCCTTTTAGAAGAGTAGATGTTTAATTAACGTGGCTTTGACCGTTGACCTTTTGATTCGTAGAGTAGCATGGTAAGGCATCTATAGACTCTACGTTTTCCTTTGTTGACTTCAACGATCAACTTTTGAGAGATGCTGCAGTGGATGGCTTTGACTTTTATCCTCATTTTCATGAAACATAGTTTGATCACTGATATATTCGAACTTATCTCCTCATTTTGAATGGTTGAGCAATTGTCCAATTTTCCAAGCTCCTTACAAACTGGAGTACCCTTTGGTAGGACTACGATCTTCAAGTTGTCTTCTACGATCACTGAGGTTGCACTGCGATCGTGGAGTTCTCTTCAACCTCGACTCTACGATCGTTGACTGACTTGGTCCTTGAGATGAATTTGATCAAGCAATTCTTCTAGGTTAAGGTAGCTCAGGAAGGGCCAACCTCTTAGAGTGAGCTAAGGGTCAGGTTTGTCCCTGAGGCGCTTTCCAGATGAAGTACTTTAGGATTTATTTGCACTGACATCTCATTTAACCTTTTCTGGTGGGGAGGTCCTCTACCAACTTTAGACAATTTTATTGCTGAAATTGTGGTGTCCTTCTGCTCTTACACTACGATCATATGTTTGATCGTAGGCACTTCACGATTCTGGGTTGGGTGGCTGAAAGGTTATCAGTAGTACGTTTTGAGATGTTCCTACTGACTATGGATCTTCATTTGGTTCATCAGCCACAGAGTTTTGGGACTCTATAGCTGGTACATTTCTTCATAGTATATCTCAATACTGTTGCTTCTTAACAGATCACTGCTCTCCCATTGTTGATGTTATTTTCTCAGCTATGATTCCCTTTTCTACATGTGTATTAGAAGGAAGCCTTGCATATCTCCTTCTGACTGGAATCACCATTATCACTTAGATCTCCCTGAATCGTAGACACAGATATTTTCAAGACTGATAACTCTACGATCATTTGACAGCACTACGAACGTAGTCTTCTTTGTCAGTCTTGTGAGTGTGAAGTTCTGCTCCCGTAATGAGTTCCTCTCGACTGATGCTCGATGATCCTCTGATGTGAGCTTCCTTGAGGATTCTTCTCATATAGCATGCTTTGCCTGATTTGAGCATATAAGACCCTTTTCATCTTTGGTTGCATGGCCTGCTTCCATATACAGATTACCAGCCATGTGAGCTTCATTCAGGTTAGCTCATGGGTCTTCAAGGATAGGCTTGGACATATAGGAATTTTATCAGAATCATTTCTGAATAGTCCTTAGCCTTCTGCTGGTTTAGTCTTCTTGACTGAAGTCTTCTGCTTCAGCATTCCTTAGTGTGGCCGGATAGACCAAGTACCTGCAGGTTAGACATATTTCTACTTTTGGTACCCACGATTGAGTGAGTTCTACTAGGTTAGTTTTCTAAACCCCTATTCCTCTTATATTTGGATAATCATCACATTTATCACCAACAGTCATATTCATGCATAAAACTAGTTTTCGATAATACATTTTGATATCCATGAAGGTGAGTGTGTGTAAGATTTGACATTTAATAACACACTCTTTATCTTTGATGGTTTCATCATTTGTTGGGTTATGTTCACAATGTTTAAGTATTCGCAGAGTGAGAATCAACTCTACAATTTAGGAGTATCTAGTTGATTCATGGAGGTGATCGGTTTCTACACATCATCAAGATACTCTTTTAGGACTGATCATACTCTGTGTGTTATCAAACACTTAGAATAAGGATTTGTACATACATATTATCCCACCAGCAAAGATTACTTCACATAGAATTAATTTGGCCTGTGATGCTCTTATGACCTATTTCAGGTTTCCTTCAAGGTGTCATCTTCAACCTAAAACTTGGATGGAGAAACGTTTATAGACATTTGAGTTTCCATCCTCAGGGTACTTTCTCTCTTCACCTTTTTAGGTAGATTATGACTTCTTGACATAATACTGTTTTGGTTCATAAGAAGGTTCATTTATGATGTGCACGTGTATAATAGTGAGGAACCATACCTTTTTATTGGTAGTCTCTTAACAGTCATTTATCTTAGATATACTGAGTTTAGGCATTAATGTGCATAGCTTCACATTTTCTCCTGACAGCTTGTTGCTCTTGTTGGCCTTTAATCAATCAGTCGTGGTCTTGCAGATACAGGCTAAGAGAATCTCAGCATCTTTAGTTCTTTGACATCTTTCAGTTCACAAAGTTTGCACCCAGCTGTTGGTTGACCAGACACACGTTTGAGAAGATATTCTTTCTTCTCTGGATAAGCTTTTCTTAGCATGTATGGCCTTTTCATCTTTCAAGATGGAGGATGATAGACTCTTTGTCGTTGATGTCTCTTGAGCTTTCTCGTCTGGTCTTCAGACTACAAGATTGACTGCAGACAAGGATTGGTCTTGTTGATATAGCAATCGAGAACATGTGTAAGACCCCAACTTTTATGAATAAAGATGAATTTTCTATAAATATCATTTTTGAATATTATAGAATGAATTTGATATAATGTTATAGTTGTGGGTAATATTTATAAATTTTGCAAAGTACGCAAGTTGTTATATAATATTCGATTGGTGGGGAATATTCATTTTAACGAGGAAATATTAAATGCATAACAATCATTGGTGGACCCCACAACGGAATCATTGTCGAATTGAGAAAATGACAAAAATACTTTATGAAAATAACGGCGGAAGTTTTACCGTTAACTGTTGAAACACCCGGTGTTAAAAGCACAGTAATACGCGTAGTTGCACATTAGCACACGGTATTGATTATTGATGCTTACGTGAGAAGTCACTCAGTTTTGTTCCATTATTGTTACAGTAATTGCTGCATAGTATCTCACATTATTTGATTCAATTATTGTCAATATTTTATAATCAATAATTGAGATGACAAAGTTATTAATATTATTATTTGCAATATTAACGATGTCTAGAAGTTACATCGAGGAGAGGTTTGGTCACCTAATCACAGCACCAATGGGGAGAAATCCTTATTGGAAAGCTCCCTCTTTCCTGGGAACGACCTGGTCGATTAATATTGTGAATTATAATAATGATGATAAATGTTGTTAAAAATATTGAAGAGGTTTTTTATGAAGTATTTGATATAAATTTGTTTATTTTATGGATCCCCATTTACCCGTTTTTTAAAATAATCGGTAGAAAATTATTTAGTATATATATATAACTTATAAGCCAGACAATCTCAAGCCATCCCCCGTGACATTGAAATTTCTCCACCCATATGTTCTTTTCAAAGACGTGCCCCCCTATAATCATATATATAATACTTATATATATATATATATATATATATCCGGATCCAGTCCGGGATCCCGGACTCTATAAAATACGGACCATTTTTTTATTTTTTTTTTGCTTTTTTTTTTGAAACAACTAAAAAAAAAATTAATTATGGAACTTGAATTTTTACATAATACAGTGTTTTGGGTGTGATTTGGATGCCTATACAAAACATATGTCATGCAATAACTGCGCGGTATCGTACATTTTTTGGTATAGGCATCCAAATCACACCCAAAACACTATATTATGTAAAAATTCAAGTTCCATAATTTTTTTTTTTTTAGTTGTTTCAAAAAAAAAGCAAAAAAAAAAAATAGGGTCCGTATTTTAGGACCTGTCTGGGAGTCCGGACAGGATCCTGTGTGTGTGTATATATATATATATATATATATATAATATATATATATATATATATATATATAGATTCACAAGATTGAATCTTGTTATTCCACGGGGGGGTTTTATCACGGGTTTGATATATATATAAATATATAATATAATATATATTTTTTATTTAAGATTTTGCTTTTTTTTTAAATCAATCTGGACCGTGCGTTTAAAAGTAAATCAATCTGGACCGTTCATGAATTAGTTACTATGCAATCCATTCTTCTATAAATAGAAGTTCATTCCTTCATTATTTCTTACGAATTCACTAAAACTCTAGAGAGAGAAAGTATAGAAACTATAGAAAAGTATTACTGCTACTTCCCTACTCTTATATCCAGTTTTTTTCTACGGTAAGGGTATTATTTCTTTTTTATTCATGAAGAGAACTTCATTATTCCATTATTTATTATTTTGTTGGAATAACCTGTATACCCTACCCTATACTTGGTGAAATTCTTTTGTTATTCCATTCTTTATTATTACATTTGAAATATCAATATGCATGCGTTTTCTGTAGGACTGTTCCGTCTTTTTATTATTCTATTGGAATATCCTCGTCTGCGTGCATTTTACGTCGGACTGGTTCCATTCTTTATTATTACATTGAATATCCATCATCATGCGTTTTACGGACTGCTTCCATCTTTTTATTATTACATTTGGAATATCACATGTCTGCGTTTGTTTTACGGGACTGAGTTCCGTTATTTATTATTACATTGGAATAACTCGTATGTATGCGCTCTATCGCATGCACGGTGATTTCTTTTGTTATTCCATTCTTTATTATACTCAGTTGGTTAAAATTTTGATTTCTATACTACATGAAATTAGTGGAATATCCTTGATATTTGCGCTTCATCCAGTATCTTTTCATGAAAATATTCTTCTGAGCATTCTTGAATTTTACTTTACAAAGAAGTATCATGTTGACAATTTGGACGTTATTAGTTCTTGGATAAATTAATTCTTTAACTTGTTTTATTGAATTCTTATATCATTGTCATCATCCTCATGTTTATATTTTGTTGAAAGTCATCTGTGGCCTGTAGTGCATAGATGGACTTGGTATGATTATGACCAGGGATTATTCGGTATAATCATGACCATAATGTTACAAATAATGTGGTAAAAGTCCTCATTGGCTCGTAGTGCATTGATGGATAGTTGTTGGCATGATCATGACCATTGATGAATACACGAATATCCTTGGCCCGTAGTGCATGGAGAATTTGTGGTCGTGATACTAATAAATATCCTTAGCCGTAGTGCAAGGGTGATTCGATGATGTGGATTATTTATTAAGCTGAGTTCCAGCGATAAAAGTGATGAAAAACCTTTTAAATCATAAAAGATAGTAGATTTTATTCTCTACTTGACTCTTTTAATGGATTGCTTGTCCGCTACAGTTAAACTTGATGTCTATTGTATTTTATCAGTTTAACATTGTTGAAGACTAATGATAATTTATTCTGCATTATCTTAGTCATAATATTTCTTACTGGGCTAGTTGAGCTCACCCTTTCTTTCACTGTTCTCTTCAGGAAATGAGAACATAGCTGGGACGAGTCGGGGAACGGAGTGATGGTCCGGATGATAGTATTAGCTAGTAATCCTCACTATTCTGTTAAATAGTGTGACAATAAATGTAATGAGGACTTAATCTGAGAGTGGATATTGTCTTGAAGACAGTATTTGTATTAAAACTCATAGCTCTCTTGTTGTATAATTAAGATTGTATTTGTAATTTGTACCATTTATTTGGCGACTCATAATAGGTGATGTATACCTATTTTGGGGGCGTCACAGTTGGTATCAAAGCTTAGGGATATGATCCCTGGCTAAGATGTGAGACTAGAACTAGGAAGGGAGAGACAGGGAATTCCTTCGTTAGTATGACCTACCTAAGTTTATTTGGTATTTAATTGGTCGGTCAGAGTATAGGGATAATATGTTATATGTTAATTAACCTTTGTTTTGTGGCAGTATCTAAAAATGACATCCGAGAATGTTGAGAATAGCAATAGAGCACAGGAGACCGTTGAGTCTCCACAGATCAATAATCAGTATAATGTGCATCAGGAAGGCGACAATTCTCAGGCAAACAATAACACTGACTAGATAACGAACGATGGAATGTTCAGAGGTTTTATACAATTCATGCAACATCAAACAAGAGCGGCTCCTGTCCAAAATACAGGTGGAAACACTGGAAACTCTCGGACGGTCACCGCTAAACAGTTTAAGGAGCTGGGACCACCAGAGTTTATTGGAGAGCCAAAACCACGTAAGGCGGAAGTATGGATAAAGCAGATCACCAAGATATTTGATGTCTTGGGATGGTCCGAGGAGAAAAAGGTGCCATTTGCCACCTTTATGTTACAAGGAGAGGCAGATTACTGGTGGAAATCAGTAAAACGTACTCAACTTGCCATACTAAAGATGTCTTGGGAGAAGTTCCAAGAACTATTCAACGACAAATACTTTCCCAAAAGTATTCGTCACATGAAAGAGGTAGAGTTCATCAAGTCGGGCAGCGAATAACATGGCCAGTGTCACGATGCGAAGCCAAGTTTGCCGAAGTTGTCGGTTTGCGTCCCACTTAGTTGATAATGAAGAGAGAATGACGTGGATGTTTTTAAGAGGTTTGAAGCCAGAGATACGTCAATATCTTATTTTTCATAAACTGTGTTTGTATTCAGATATTGTAAATAGGGCTCAGTTAGTGGAGCGCGATAACGAGTCAACGCAACCAAGAGAAAGCGGTAAGCAAAAATGATAATACCGGTGAGAGAGCGATCATCGAAGCGGTGACAACAAGCGTGGAGGAATCAACGGGCGAAAATGGTAACCACTTGGTGGTAATCGAGGCCAAAACAATAAGAATGGACATTTCAAGAAGACGAGATTCAACAATGATGGAAAGACGTCGGACCATCACCGTTGTTAAGGAAGGAGAATGACCACCTATCATATGCTTTAAATGCGGAGGGAGGACACATCGGTCAAATTACGCGATGTCAGTCCAAAGCATGTTATAATTATGGAAGAAGGTCACCTAGCCCAATTTTGTCATTCACCAAGACAAGTTCAGCTAGGATGGAGGCACCAAAGGTCAGTCGAGAAAAGTCAAAGCCGGTAGTGCAAGGAGAGCGTTTGTTGTGACCTCCCGAAAAGCAAGAACCCGAACAAGGTCATCACGGGTAAGCTTATCATAAACTCTAGTGAAGTCTATACCTTATTTGATACCGGTTCTACCCATTCTTTTATTTCTCCTACTTGCGCTCAAAATTTAAATTTGACTCCGGAGAAATTAGACTTTGACTTATCTGTTGAAACTCCGTTGGGAGAAACCTTCATTAGATCTACTGTTTATAAGTCTTGTTTAGTTCAAATCGGCACCCGCACGTTACTTGTTGATCTTATTTCTTTGAAAATACTTTGCATTTGACGTAATTCTAGGGATTGATTGGTTAACTACTCATCATGCAAAAATTGATTATTTTCGTAAGGTTGTTAGCTTTCATATTCCTAACCACCCTATTATGCGAATTCAAGCAACCAAACCATTAAAATCAATCACTGTCATCTCAAGCCATAAAGCTATTCGTTTATTGAAAAATGGATGTCAAGCTTTCTTAGCTCATGTCACAGATCTAAACAAAAATACGTCAGTTTTGAATGATATTTCTATTGTTAATGAATTTCCTGACGTATTCCCTGAAGAACTTCCTGGCCTACCCCTAGAGCGTGAAATTGAATTTTGTATCGACCTTAAACCCGGTACAAAACCCATTTCCAAAGCCCCATATCGAATAGCTCCTATTGAACTTCAGGAGTTAAAGACCTATGTGACGCCCCCAAAATAGGTATACATCACCCATTCTGAGTTGTCAATACATGGTACAGAAACAACTACAACTTTATTATTACAACAAGAAACTGTGAGTTTGAATACAAATATTATCTTCTAGACAATATCTATACTCAAATAAATCCTCATCACATTTATTGATACATTATTTTACAAAATGGTGAGGACTACTAAACAACTCTCTCTAGAACTTTCATTCCATACCTCGACTAGTACTCATATATATTCTCGCCTCTTGAGAAGAAAAATGGAACAAAAGGAAAAGGGTGAGCTCAACTAGCCCAAGAAGAATATTATGACTAAGATAATATACAACAAATTATCGTTAGTCTTCAACAGAAAAAATCTAATAGAATACAATAGACAACAAATTTTTAAATCAATATTCGCAGCTGAAATAATAATTCATTAGAAGAGTTAAGTAGAGAATGCAAACTACTATCTTCTATGTATGAATTTAAAAGTTCATCGCTCATCTTTTTATCCTCGAACATCAATCAATATATATCGGAATCAAATATTCATCTTTGCACTACAGTGCCAAAGATATTCATCGATTGGTTATGTTCATCTAAACACATGTTCATCTTTGCACTACGACCAAAGATATTCTTCAAAATCATTCATCTTTTGCACTACAAAGCCAAAGATATTCCATAATATCATCATTTAAGACTCAAGATAATGAAAATATTTTTAAAGAAACGAATCCGGTGGAAATAAAATGACAAGGATTAAGGATTAAGGATTCGTACTTTGTTTTATCCACGTCCAAAAATACCTCAAAAATAATTACAGGGTGTAAAATTCAAGAATGATCAAAACATGGTTATAATCAAAGCTAGTATCCGAATAGATATTTTGGACCGAAAAGAAAATTTTTCATTTTTCGATGAATAGTCAAAAGATTCGTGAATAGTGTCGTATCGTGAATAGTGAATATCGTGAATAGTAACTCAGAACACCAAAAGTTCCAAATTTGATAAAACTTCAGATCAATATTTCAACATAATGATATTGAAGAAATAATATCATTATGAAAAAAAAATATCCCTTACCTCACAAAGACAAGATCTTCTAGTTGAAACACACTTGATATAAAGCTATGACTTGAACTTGCACCGTATAGCAATACTCAAAGTATACTCAAAATACTCACAAGAATATGCCGATAATATAGAGAGAAAACTTCGATTTACGGTGTGATTTTCAATTCTAACCTAAGCACCTATTTATAGAAATTGCTTTAACACCAAAGCGAAAAATTTAATAAATTAATAATATATATATATATATTTTTCCAACGCACACTTAATTTGCCCAACATCAGCCACCAACCAGCCCATTACACAAGACTAACAACAAAAAAAAAATTTTTCTAATTTTAAATATTTTAAACTTCCAAAATCAATTATTTTGAGACTTGAGCTTCAATAATTCATAATAAATAGCCCTTTTGCCGTAAAATTGAATCTCAAGATTTTTATAGGAAATTCAATTCTCTACAACTTTTCGGAAGAAAGTTTTTCCAAATTCCAAACAAAATTGACCAAAATCCACAAACGGGTGATTTTACAATTATAATCAAATTTCAAATCGATAAATGGGGTCCACCGACATGTTTAACATGTTTTAAACATTTATTGCAACAAAAATACTCTTCCTCCTCGTATACTCATATATCCCACATTCGTTGTAAAATATCACCATTATTATATTATTAAAATATAATAATATATTTAAATGAATTATTTTATCGAAAAAGATAAAATTTCAATTTTCAACAATTGTCACATTAAAAATTTTCTCCATCTATATCCACATAAAATCAATATTTTTCTTATCATATGAATCAATAATTAATTATTCACAAATAATATTACTAATCACAATATTGACAACCAGGCGCTTCCCAAGAAGAGGGCTTTCGAATAAAGATTTCTCCTCATCGGCGCGCAATTAGGTGACCAAACCTCTCCTTATGAACTTTCTAGACATTGCCAATAATGTTATCCAATAATATTATTCGGATAATATGAATTATTGCTCAGATAATGGAAAATACTTGTGTAATGACAATTTATTGAAACAACGAAGAATATAAAATATCAATGCAAAGAATTATTGAATCAATAAAATAATCTTTGAGCAATTATTCAGTAACCATTATTAAGTAGTGCCTTCTTACGTAAGAATCAATAATTGGTGCAATCTGTGTGCTAATCTTGTGTTTTAACCAATTTAGTATTTTAACAATATTAATTCAGAATAACTACTGTTGTTATTTTTAAACAACTTATATTTGTCATTTTCTTCATCCAATCGCTTTTCAAGTTATGGGGCCCACACATGGTCATTGGCTTGTCAAATTTTAATATTCCCGACAAGCATTTAATATTCCACGACCAAACGAATATTCCCCGACAATAATGAATATTTTATAACCACTTGCTTATTTTGAAATATTTGCGTATTTTACCCTAACTATCCACATTAATCAAATCAACCCTTACTATTTCAAAATAATAAATAGAAAATTAAATTTCATTAATAATAAGTTGGGGTCTTACAACCTCCCTCCTTATGAAATTTCGTCCTCGAAATTGACGCGCATGTACTGTGTGTTTCAAAAGGTGAGGATACCTCGCTTTCATTTCCGCTTTCCAATTCCCAGTCATTTCCTCTATAGCATGATTCCTCCACGAACTTTAACTTGTGGTATGACCTTTCTGCTGCATAGGACATGCTCCTTCCTATCCAAGATCTTGACAGTACCTCCTCATCGTTAAGTCTTCTTGGCTATCTCGTCTGGTTCTAACTCTATAACGTGGTTCGGGTCTTTCACATATTTACTAAGTAGATATGAAAACACATTATGAACACGAGACATACTTTGAGGTAACGCGAGTCTATAGGCTACATTTCCTACTTGGTCAAGAATTTGAAATGGACCAATAAATCATGGATTGAGCTTTCCTCTCTTCCCAAATCTTGTAACTCCTTCCATGGAGCAACTCGCAACAATACATACATGATCCCCTATACTAAATTCCACGTCCTTTCGATGAAGATCCGCATAACTCTTTTGTCGATCTTGTGCCGCTTTGTATACGTTGTCGAATCATTTGGATCTTTTCCGTAGTCATACGCATTAAACTCGGGTCCCAACAATGTTGCTTCACCCACCTCATCCCAACATACCGAGAGCGACACTTTCGTCCATATAATGCTTCAAATGGAGCCACACCTATACTTGCACGATAACTGCTTGTTGTAGGAGAATTCCACCAATGGTAAATACTTATCCCAACCGCCCTTGAAGTCTAGGACACGAGTCTTAATAAATCTTCAAGAGTTTGAATAGTCCTTTCGATTGTCCGTCTGCTTTGAGGATGGTATGCTCAATCAATCAGAAATCCGTGCCATAGCTTTTTCCAAGCTAACCCAAAATCTTGAAGTGAATCTTGGGTCACGATCCAAAACTATGGATACAGGCATGCCATGCAACCTCACAATCTCATTCACGTACATACTAGCAAGACGTTCAAGGAATAAGTCTCCGTGTCGGCAAGAAATGAGCGACTTGGTTAATCTATCAACAATAACCCAAATAGCATTGATGCCTTGAGAAACCGTAGGGAAGACCCGTAACGAAATCCATGGTAATATGTTCCCACTTCCATTTCAAAATCTCAAGTGGTTGCAACGGACCCTTAGGTACTAGATGCTCGCCTTTACATGTTGACAAGTTAAACACATCGAGATAAACTTTGCAATCTCTCTCTTCATATTGTTCCACCAAAATGTATGTCAAGATCACGATACATTTTACTTCTTCCAAGTTGGATTGCAAATGGTGTATTGTGTGCCTCCATCATAATCTTGTACTTCAAATCGTAGTCGTTAGGGACACAAAGTCTAGAGTGGACTCAAGTATTCCTTCTTCATCAATTCTCGCTTAGGAATAGCTCCTTCTTGTACTTTCTTCTTCATACGCATCATTTCGTCACCCGGCCTGGGTGGCTTGAGCAACCTTAACTTTTTCTATTAAAGTTGGCTCTATCGTATACTTGACATCATCGCACTCATTCCCGAATATGATCTTCTACTCAACGCGTACGCCTACCACGTTCACTTTTCCAGATGGTATTGAATAGTGTGGTCGTAGTCTTTCAATAGCTCGAGCCAACGTCATTGCCGCATGTTGAGTTCTTTTTGAGTGAAGAAATATTTAAGGCTTTTATGGTCCAATATATCTCCACTTTCTCCCCATATAGATAGTGCCTCCATATCTTTAGCGCGAAAACGATCATCGCTAACTCTAGATCATGAGTAGGATAATTCCTCTCATACTCTTTTAAGTTGTCATGAGGCATAGGCTATGACTTTCCCACGTTGCATGAGAACACATCCTAACCCTTTGCACAAGCATCGTTGAGATAACAAATCCATCCGAACCGGATGGTATTGTTAGAATAGTGCCAAAATAAGTCTCCTCTTAAGCTCTTGGAAACTCTTCTCGCATTCTTCGCTCCAAACGAATTGTGTATCCTTCCGAAAGTTAGCCGAAGTTAATGGAGTAGCGATTCGAGAAAACCCTTCCACGAATCTCCGATAATAACCAAATTTAGACCCAAGAAAGCTACGTGCTTGGCCACCGACTTCGATTGCTCCCAACTTTGTATTGCTTCAATCTTCACGGGTCCACGGATACTCCATGTTTTGACACCACGTGCCCAAGAAATGCTACTTCCTCAAGCCGTAACTCGCATTTCTTCAATTTAGCATATAGTTTGTTTTCACGAAGCCTTTGGAGTACCAAATTTAAATGGTGCTCATGATCTTCACGACTTTTGGAATATATGAGGATGTCATCAATAAAGACAACAACAAATCGATCCAAATATTCCTTGAATACTCGGTTCATCATATCCATGAAAGCCGCAGGAGCATTAGTTAGTCCGAAAGATATGACTAAGAATTCATAATGCCCATACCGAGTTCTCAAGGTAGTCTTTGAATATCCTCGCCTTCTAATCTTCAACCGATGATATCCGAATCGAAGATCGATTTTTGAAAAGAATTGTGCCCTTTGCAATCGGTCAAACAAGTCATCAATACGAGGTAGAGGATACCTATTCTTGATGGTGACATGGTTCAATTCCGATAGTCAATAAAGTCGCATACTCCCCGCTTTCTTCTTTACTTAATAAAACAGAGCACCCCAAGGAGATGTACTAGGGACGAATGAAACCGATGTCCAACAATTCTCGTAGTTGGACCTTTAACTCCTGAAGTTCAATAGGAGTCATTCGATATGGGGTTTTAGAAATGGGCTTTGTACCGTGTTCAAGATCAATAAAGAATTCAACTTCACGCTACGGGGTAGACCGGAAGTTCTTCAGAAATACGTCGGAAAGTCAATAACAACAGAATATTATTCAAATTTGACGTATCTTTATTCAAATCCATAACATGGGCTAAGAAAGCTTGACATCCGTTTTTCAATAAACGAATAGCTTTATGATTAGATATGACAAAGTGATTGATTTTAATGGTTTAGTTGCTTGAATTGCATAACAAAGTTGGTTAGGAATATGAAAACTAACAACCTTACGAAAACAATCAATTTTGGCATGATGAGTAGTTAACCAATCAATCCCTAAAATCACATCAAAAGCAAGTATCTTTAAAGAGATAAGGTCAACGGTAAGGTGATGGTGCCAACTTGAATCAAACAAGATTTATAAACAATGGATGTGATGAAAGTTTCTCCTAACGGAGTTTCCACAGATAGGTCAAAGTCTAATTTCTCCTGAGTCAAGTTTAAACGTTGAGCACATGCGGAGAGATAAATGAATGGGTAGCACCCCAGATCAAGTAAGGTATAAACTTCGCAAGAATTTATAAATAGCTTACCCGTGATCACCTCATTTGGGTTCCTCGCATTTTGACCAACATACAACAAACGCTCTTCCGGAACCGCTTGACTTTGACTTTTACGGGACGATCTTTTGAGTCACCGTCCCCCATTGAACTAGGTTTCGCTCATCGTATAATCTCGAAAGCGATATGTCCTTCCTTTCCACAATTATAGCATACCTTGAACTGTTGTGGGCGCTTGGACCGATATGTCCTCTTTTCCGCATTTGTAGCATATGATGGGTGGTCGTTCTCTCCCTTAGAACCGATTCTTGTCCTTTAAAGACTGCTGCCTTCACTTGGTCGTTGTTAAATCTCCTCTTTTTAAAATCTCCTCCTGACTCGCTTCTTCTATTTTCATGGCCATGATTACCACCAGAGTGGTTACCATTTTGTCCGTCAGTTTCTTTCTCCATTGGTTATCATTATTCATTGACCGCTATCTCTGGTACGATCCTCGGTTATGGTCCCTCGGTTGAACATACTCGTTATCTAGCTCTAACAATTGAGCCCTCATTAACAACATCCTAATAGTGAGAAAATTTATGAGAAATGAGATATTATCGTATGCCGGGTTTCAAACCTCTCGTAAACATCCGCGTCATACGCTCCTCATTCTCCACCAAATGAGGTGCAAACCGATAACTCTCAAACTTTGCCTCTTGCATCGAGACACCGCCATGTTGTTTTGTTCTAATCTGATGAACTCCACTTCCTTCATATGACGAACACTTTCGTGAAAGTATTTGTCATTAAATAGTTTCAAACGTCTCCCAAGACATCTTTGAAAAGTACCGATGGGTACGCTTCACGATCTCCTCCACCAATGAGTCCGCCTCACCACGGAACATAAAGGTGGTGAATGGAACCTTCGTTCTCTCCGCATCCCAAGACATCGAATATCTTGGTAATTTGTTTGACCCATGTTTCCGCCATGATCGGATCCGCTTTCCTTAAATTCGTGGTCCCAACTCTTTGAACTCTTGGGTGTGACAACCCGTGAATTGCTATCATTTCCTCCTCAGATTTTGAACACGAGTCTCCTCGTTTGATTTTTTGCATGAATGCAAAAAGCTTCTAAACATCCCTCGCTCATCATCGCTTTCGGTGGTGTTGTTCATGGGAGGAACATTGCCACTTTGTTGCACGCTCTCCTCGTTGGTGAGTACAAAGCGTCTCCACGCCTCATTTCCATTGTTAATATTCTCAATCGACATTCTCAAATCACCGCCATAAAACAAGGGTTAATTAAGGAAATCAATATATCACATAATATCCTTATATCTCGACCAACTAACAAATAAGCTTAGGTAGGACACACTAGCGAAGGATTTACTCGCCTCTCCCTCCTAGTTCTATTCCCCGATCTCCGCCAGGAGATCATATCCCTAAGCTCGATACCAACCGTGACGCCCCAAAATAGGTATACATCACCCATTCTAAGTTGTCAATACATGGTATGTAAACAACTACAACTTTATTATTACAACAAGAAATCGTGAGTTTGAATACAAATATTATCTTCTAGACAATATCTATACTCAAATAAATCCTCATCACATTTATTGATACATTATTTTACAAAAATGGTGAGGACTACTAAACAACTCTCTCTAGAACTTTCATTCCATACCCCCGACTGCACTCGCTTATATTCTCTAGCCTCCCGAGAAGAAAAATGGAACAAAAAGGAAAAGGGTGAGCTCAACTAGCCCAAAGAAGAATATTATGACTAAGATAATATACAACAAATTATCGTTAGTCTTCAACAGGAAAAATCTAATAGAATACAATAGACAACAAATTTTAAATCAATATTCGCAATGAAATAATAATTCATTAGAAGAGTTAAGTAGAGAATGCAAACTACTATCTTCTATGTATGAATTTAAAAGTTCATCGCTCATCTTTTATCCTCGTAACATCAATCAATATATATCTCGAATCAAATATTCATCTTTGCACTACAGTGCCAAAGATATTCATCATTGGTCATGTTCATCTAAACACATGTTCATCTTTTTGACTACTACCAAAGATATTCTTCAGAAATCATTCATCTTTGCACTACAGCCAAAGATATTCCATAATATCATCATTTAAGACCAAGATGATGAAAAATATTTTTAAAGAAACGAATCCAAAGAAACAAAATGACAAGGATTAAGGATTAAGGATTCGTACTTTGTTTTATCCACGTCCAAAAATACCTCAAAAATAATTACAAGTGGTGTAAAATTCAAGAATGATCAAAACATGGTTACAATCAAAGCTAGTATCCGAATAGATATTTTGGACTAAAAGAAAAATTTTCATTTTTCGATGAATAAATCTTAAATGATTCGTGAATAGTGTGTATTATCGATATCGTGAATAAATGTCGTATCGTGAATAGTAACTCAGACACCAAAAGTTCCAAATTTGATAAAAACTTCAGATCAATATTTCAACATAATGATATTGAAGAAATAATATCATTACGAAAAAAATAATCTCCCTTACCTCACAAAAGACAAGACTTCTAGTTGAAACACCTGATATAAAGCTATGACTTGAACTTGCACCAGTATAGCAATACTCAAAGTATACTCAAAATACTCATAAGAATACACTCGATAATAGAGAGAGAAAAACTTCAGCCGGGTGTGATTTTCAATTCTAACCTAAGCACCCTATTTATAGAAATTGCTTAGAACACCAAAGCGAAAATTTAATAAATTAATAATAATATATATATATATATTTTTCCAACGACACATTAATTTGCCCAACATCACCCACCAACCAACCCATTACACAAGACTAACAACAAAAAAACATTTTTCTAATTTTAAATATTTTAAACTTCCAAAAATCAATTATTTCGGAGCTTCGGAGCTTCAATAATTCATAATAAATAGCCCTTTTGCCAGAAAATTCAAATCTCAAGACTTTTTATAGGAAATTCAATTCTCTACAACTTTCCAGAAGAAAGTTTTTCCAAATTCAAAACAAAATTGACCAAAATCTACAAACGGGTGATTTTACAAAAGCTATAATCAAATTTCACTCGATAAATGGGGTCCAATCACATGTTTAACATGTTTTAAACATTTATTGCAACAAAAATACTCTTCCTCCTCGTATATACTCATATATCCCACATTCGTTGTAAAAATATCACCATTATTATATTATTAAAATATAATAATATATTTAAATGAATTATTTTATCGTAAAAAGATAAAATTTCAATTTTCAACAATTGTCACATTAAAAATTTTTCCATCTATATCCACATAAAATCAATATTTTTCTTATCATATGAATCAATAATTAATTATTCACAAATAATATTATAGAATCACAATATTGACAACCGTGCGCTTCCTGGAAAGAGGGGCTTCCAATAAAGATTTCTCCTTCATTGGCGCAATTAGGTGACCAAACCTCTCCTTAGACGTAACTTTCTAGACATTGCCAATAATGTTATCCAATAATATTATTCAGATAATATGAATTATTGCTCTGATAATGGAAAATATTGTGTAATGACAATTTATTGAAACAACAAGAATATAAAATATCAATGCAAAGAATTATTGAATCAATAAAATAACGAATAAGAATTATCAGTAACCATTATTAAGTAGTGCCTTCTTACGTAAGAATCAATAATTGGTGCAATACTGGTGTAACTACGTGTTTTAACCACCGAGTATTTTAACAAAGATAATTTGAATAACTACTACTGTTATTATTTTAAACAACTTATATTTGTCATTTTCTTCATCCAATCGCTTTCAAGCATGGGGCCCACACATGGTCATACCGTCGTTTAATATTCCCCAACAAAGTCTTAATATTCCACGACCAAACGAATATTCACCGACAACAATGAATATTTTATAACCACTTGCTTATTTTGAAATATTTGCATATTTTACCTCTAACTATCCACATTAATCAAATCAACCCTTACTATTTCAAAATAATAAATAGAGAAAATTAAATTTCATTAATAATAAGTTGGGGTCTTACAACCCAACTGCAGGAATTGTTAGACATTAGCTTTATTCGTCCTATTACCTCTCCTTGGGGTGCTCCTGTTCTATTCGTGAAGAAGAAAGATGGGAGTATGCGACTTTGTATTGATTATCGGGAGTTAAATCATGTCACCATCAAAGATAGGTACCCATTGCCACGTATTGATGACCTGTTTGACCAGTTAGAAGGAGCCAAATTCTTTTCAAAGATTGATCTTCGTTTCGGATATCACCAATTAAAGATTAGAACCGATGACATTCCAAAGACGGCTTTCAGAACTCGATACGGACATTTTGAATTCCTAGTCATGTCCTTTGGATTGACTAATGCTCCTGTTGTATTTATGGATATGATGAACCGAGTATTCAAGGAATATTTGGATCACTTTGTGGTCGTCTTTATTGATGACATCCTTATTTATTCCAAAAGCCGTGAAGATCATGAGCAACATATGAGGCTGATACTCCAAAAGCTTCGTGAATACAAGTTTTATGCCAAGTTAAAGAAATGCGAGTTCTGGCTTGAGGAAGTAGCATTCCTTGGGCACGTAGTATCAAGTCATGGAATATCTGTTGACCCAGCAAAGATTGAAGCTATTCAAAGCTGGGAGCAACCCAAATCGATGATCAAGTGAAGTACGTAGCTTTCTCGGTTTAAATTTGGTTATTATCGGAGATTCGTGGAAGGATTTTCTCGAATCGCTACTCCATTAACTCAGCTGACTCGGAAAGATACAAAATTTGGTTGGAACAAGGAATGTGAAAAGAGTTTTCAAGAACTCAAGAGAAGACTCATTTCAACACTTGTTCTGACAATACCATTTGGCTCGGAGGGATTTGTCATCTACAGTGATGCTTCAGGCAAAGGGTTAGGATGTGTTCTCATGCAACATGGGAAAGTCATAGCCTATGCCTCAAGACAACTCAAAGAATATGAGAGGAATTATCCTACTCATGATCTAGAGTTGGCAGTTGTTGTCTTCACACTTAAAATTTGGAGGCTAATTGTATGGAGAGAAAGTGGAGATCTTTACGGATCATAAAAGTCTCAAATATTTCTTCACTCAAAAGGAACTCAACATGCGACAATGACGTTGGCTTGAACTGTTGAATGATTATGATCATATCATCTAATACCATCCTGGAAAAGCGAGCGTAACGGCGGCGCATCGAGTAGAAGATCATATGTGGAGTGCAGTGCAATATTGACAACACAAAAGCCCATTTTGTGTGACTTGCAAAGGATGGAGATAGAGTTAAAGACTCCAGGGACCCATGTGATGATGGCGAATATACGAGTAGAATTGACTTTAATTGATAAAGTTAAAGCTGCTCAAGCTATAGACACTGGAGGCGATCGTATGAGGAAGAAAGTGCAAGAAGGTGCTATCTTAGGAAGCAAGAATCGATGAAAAGGAATACTTTGAGTCAACTCCAGACTTTGTGTTCCTAAAAACCCTGATTTAAAGTATAAAATCATGATGGAGTTTCACAACACACCGTTTGCAATCCATCTTGGGAGTACCAAAATGTATCGTGATCTTCGTCATACATTTTGGTGGAGCAATATGAAGAGAGAGATAAGCGTTGTTTATCTCAAGGTGTCTAACTTGTCAACGAGTCAAGTAGAGCATCAAGTACCAAAAGGTCCATTACTGACCACTTGAAATTCCGTAATGGAAGTGGGAGCACATTACCATGGATTTCAAGCACGGCCTTCCTAAGGTTTCTCAAGGTATAGATGCGATTTGGGTCATTGTTGATAGATTGACCAAGTCCGCTCATTTCTTCTGGATACGAGAAACTTATACACTTGAACGTCTTGCTCAGTATGTACATAAACGAGATTATAAGATCGCATGGTATGCCAAGATCCATAGTTTCCGATCGAGACCCAAGATTCACTTCACAATTTTGGGTTAGTTTGCGAGAAAGCTATGGGCACAGATTCTGATTTAGCTTCGGCATATCATCCTCGATTTGACGGGCGATCGGAGAGGACTATTCAAACTCTTGAAGATTTATTAAGACTCGTGTCCTTGACTTCAAGGGAAGTTGGGATAAGTTCTTACCATTGGTGGAGTTTTCCTACAATAACAGTTATCAAGCAAGTATTGGCATGGCTCCATTTGACGCATTCTATGGAAGAAAGTGTCGTTCTCCAGTATGTTGGGATGAGGTGGGTGAAGCAACGTTGTTGGGACCAGAGTTGGTACGTATGACTACGGAAAAGATTCAAACAATCCAACAACGTATAAAAACATCACAAGATCAACAAAAGAGTTATGTTGATCTTCATCGAAAGGATGTGGAATTCGATATAGGAGATAATGTGTTGTTACGTGTTGCTCAATGGAAAGGAGTTACGAGATTTGGAAAGAGAGGAAAGCTCAATCCTCGATTCATCTACCCCATTTTAATCCTCGATCGAGTAGGAACCGTGGCCTATAGACTCGCTTTTACCGCCAAGTATGTCTCTTGTTCATAACGCTTTTCACATATCCATGTTACGTCGATATGTGGAAGACCGAACCACATTATTGAGTTAGAACCGGATGAAATAATGCAAGATTTGACGTATGAAGAGGTTCTGTTCAAATCTTAGATAAGAAGGAACATATTCTACGCTCCAAGGTTATACCTCAAGTCAAAGTTTTGTGGAGAAACCAATGATGTTGAAAATGACATGACTGGGAGTTAGAATCAAAATGAAATCAAGGTATCCTTACCTCTTCGACATACCAGTTCGTACCCTAATTTCGAGGGCGAAATTTCATAAGAAGGGGAGGTTGTAAGACCCCAACTTTTATAAATAAAGATGAATTTTCTATAAATATCATTTTTGAATATTATGGAATGAATTTGATATAATTTTATAGTTGTGGGTAATATTTATAAATTTTGCAAAATACATGAGTTGTTATATAATATTCGATTGGTGGAAATATTCGTTTTAACGAGGAATATTCGTATAACTAGACACAATCATTGGTGGATCCTACAACGGAATTATTATCGGATAGAAAAATGACAAAATTACTTTATGAAAATAACGGCGGAAGTTTTACTGTTAATCTGCTGTTGAAACAAAGTGTTAAAAAATACGATGTCTGGCGTAGTTGCACAAATGCATACTGCGGTATTGATTATTGATGCTTACGTGAGAAGTCACTCGGTTTTGTTCAATTATTATTACGATGAATTGCTACATAGTATCTCACGTTATTTGATTCAATTATTGTCAATATTTTATAATCAATAATTGAGATGACAAAGTTATTAATATTATTATTTGCAATATTAACGATGTCTAGAAGTTCTGTCAAGGAGAGGTTTGGTCACCTAATTGCGCGCCAATGGGGAGAAATCCTTATTGGAAAGCCCTCTCTTTCCTGGGGACGACCTGGTCTATTAATATTGTGAATTATAATAATGATGATAAATGTTGTTAAAAATATTGAAGAGGTTTTTTATAAAGAATTTGATGTAAATTTGTTTATTTTATGGACCCCCATTTACCCGTTTTTCAAAATAATCGGTAGAAAATTATTTAGTATATATATATATAAGTATTATATATATGATTATGGGGGGGTCCACGTCTTTGAAAAGGACATATGGGTGGAGAAATTTCAATGTCACGGGGGATGGCTTGAGATTGTCTAGCTTATATATATATATATATATATATATATATATATATATATATATATATATATATATATATATATATATTCACATGATTGAATCCTGTTATTCCACGGGGGGGTTTTATCACGGGTTTGATATATATATAAATATATATATATATATATATATATTTTATTTAAGATTTTGTTTTTTATTAAATCAATCTGGACCGTCCGTTTAAAAGTAAATTAATCTGGATCGTTCATGAATTAGTTACTATGCAGTCCATTCTTCTATAAATAGAAGCTCATTCCTTCATTATTTCTTACTAATTCACTAAAACTCTAGAGAGAAAAGTATAGAAAACTATAAAAAGTATTATGCTACTTCCTACTCTTATATCCAGTTTCTTTTACGGTAGAAGGGGTATTATTTCTTTTGTATTCATGAAGAGAACTTCATTATTCCATTATTTATTATTACATTAGAATAACTTGTATCATGAGCTACCCTATACTTGGTGAAATTCTTACATTATTCCATTGTTTATTATTACATTTGGAATATCCTGTTTTGTGCGCTTTTACGGGGACTGCTTTCGTCTTTATTATTATTCTTTGAATATCCTGTTTGTGCGTTTTACGCGGGACGAGTTCCATTCTTTATTATTACGTTGGAATATCACATGCACATGCGCTTTTACCGGACTGCTTCCGCCTTTATTATTACATTGGAATATCACATGCATGCGTTTTACACCTTGGTACCGGTTCCGTTATTTATTATTCTATTGGAATAACCTGCCTGTGCGGTCAATCGCATGCCTGGTGATTTCTTTTGTTATTCCATTCTTTATTATACTCAGTTGGTTAAAATTTTGACTTCTATAATCCATGAAATTAGTGGAATATCCTTGATATTTGCACTTCATCCAGTATCTTTTCATGGAAATATTCTTCTGAGCATTCTTGAATTTTACTTTACAAAGAAGTATCATATTGACAATTTGGACGTTATTAGTTCTTGGATAAATTAATTCTTGAACTTGTTTTATTGAATTCTTATATCATTGTCATCATCCTCATGTTTATATTTTGTTGAAAGTCATATGTGGCCTGTAGTGCATAGATGGACTTGGTATGTTTATGACCAAGGATTATTCGGTATAATCATGACCGTAATGTTACAAATAATGTGGTAAAAGTCCTCATTGGCTCGTAGTGCATTGATGGACAGTTGTTGGCATGATCATGACCATTGATGAATACACGAATATCCTTGGCCCGTAGTGCATGGAGAATTTGTGGTCGTGATACTAATGAATATCCTTACCCGTAGTGCAAGTGTGACAACCCGAAAATTTGGAATATTTTTAAAATTCTTACTAATTGATATATGGTTCAAAATTAGAACCTAGACAGAAAATAAGTGTATGCGTTTGATATTTTTGAGAAGGAATTTTGAGGATTTCAAAATTTTGTGAAGGAGTTAGGTGAATTATTCAGGATTAAGTGTATATGTAAATATGTTCTGTGTATATGGTATTATATGTATACAGTATGTGGTTAAGGGTCAAGGGTTGACCAGACAATGACAAACTTAAATATTATATTAAGAACGTAAACGTTCAGTTAGAAAATTCTTATGATTTATATGAAACCCTAATTTGGGAACTCTAATGCTAAGTATAAAACCCTAAGGATTAAAAGTTATGTGAGTAATGAGTATGAATATTATGTGATGATTTGTACTTGTTTATTATACAAACAAATAAAAGAAACTAGAGTGATCCTAATTATATATTATGAATGAAAAATTTATTTAACTTAAGGGTTATGGGATGAGAGAATTATGGTATGTAGAATATATACTAATTCTAAGAGATTTATTTTATACTTCTCAACTAATTAATTTCATAACCTAATTATAGCAAGTCTAATTGGGTTAATAATTTAAATGTGCATGAGTAAGGATTTATGTTTTAATTGTGGAATTTAAAACTCTAATTAAATAATTAGGGAATGGTAATGTTAGAAGTGTTGGAAGATGTTATGTGTTTGGCCCAAAGAAACTAAAGTTAGTAGCCCAAAAGAATTAATTGAGTGGCCCAACTTTTAGCCCATTTGAGAGGGGATATTATTGACATTTAATATGCTAAATAAGAATTAAAAAAGAAATCAATTTTTAAGGATAATAAGGCCACATGGACAACCAAGATAAGGAGAGGAAGGGGGGAAGAATGTAATGATTATTTCACTTTAGTTGGTGAAAAAACCTCCTATGTGTCATTGCCTCATTTAGCCAACACTTTGTCAATGCTTCCAAGAAAAGCTTTAGTGGTTGAGTGGGAGAGAGAAGAGCTAGAGATGTTGGTAGATGAATGATAGATATACCAAATATATCTATACATACTTTTCCAACAAAACAAGAAAAAGTCTAAGTCTTATCTTTTACTTTTCATCTTATTATCTAACATAAACTAAGAAAGTAAGAGAGAGACTAGAGGGAGAGAGAGAGAGAACTATCATACGACAGCTCCAAGAGGAGAAGTAGAAGAGAAGATTTTGATCTTCATACACCCAAGATCCATCTCATATTTTTGAAGGAAAAAGAAAATCAAGCAAAGGTATAAACCCCTTTTGTTTATGTAATTTTTTATTATTGTAAATCAAACCTTGAATCTATGTTTCTAACCTCAAAAACTATGGGTATCCATGTTGAGAAGTGTTTTATGTTTAGATCTACCCATATTGGGTGTTGATTTGGTTGGAATCAAAAGGAATAGAAAAATAAAATTTTCCGAAAAGCTTAAACTTGAAAGTGTGATCTAGCTTTTGATTTTTGAAATCTATGATGGATATTTGTGATTTATTTTCTTGGGATGCTAGATCTATGTATTAAGGACAAAACCCCTTTGGAATCACTCAATTAGGTTGAAAAATGAGCTCATTCCGACTTAAAATGACTAAGTTATGACCATTTCAATATTTAGATTTTTTGGACGAAAATTGCTATAACCGGAGTTCTATAACTCCGATTGCCACAGAATTTAAACTGGAGCATTACGTTAACACGTATAAGATTGTGTCAAGAGATGGGAAATTCTGGAGTTAAGCACGAGGTAGCTAAATTCTTAAGGAATTTACTAAAACTGATTTTTAAAAAATACTAAAGAAAGTTGGAAAATTTTGGGAAAATACTTTTTGTGTATGAAATATATGTATATGTGTTTGGGCAAAGGATGGAAAAATAATAAGTTGATTTGTTATTTTCGTGAAAAGGATATGGAATCCAGCTTGCTGGATTGAAAAATCTGATGAATCCAGTTTGTTGAATTGAAAAATAGTTTACTGAATTGAAAATATGTTGAATCCAGTTTGCTAGATTACAATCTAGTCACTGGATGTTATCCATTCTTTGGATTACTGCTTTTGTTTACTAGATTGGCCATCTAGATATTTGGATTTAGAATCCACTTTGTTGGATTCCAAATGCAGGGTTCATTGGATTGGTATTTGATTTATATGTTCAAGAAAAACTTATAATATATGAGATTGAAGTATTTTAAATCATATAAATATAGTATTAATGACAAAGGAATTATGTGGTATTTAATTCGTATAAATATGTTTTTAATGATTGAAAAATCAAGATAAATAGTAATAATTATTTAAAAATTATTACGAGCTTATGAAAATTATTTCGATCATTAATAAATTATCTTAGATAATGGTTAAGCGTTTAAACATAGTTTAATTGAACTTAAACTTCGTGAATTGTCCAACTGTAATCAAGTAAATGACGTTAGAATATATGTCGGTTTCAAGTCAAACTAAAATAGTTTGACCTGATACTAAGTTTTACGTGTGTTGTAGACTGATAGGGTTATATGTTATGTGTTATGTGTTTAGGTTATTCTATGTATATATATATATATATATATTATAATATTATATTGTGATGATATTATTCTAATATTGGAGATCTATATTACTAATATTAGGTCTTCGGATAAGGCAATATAAATTGCGTAGCGATAATCAAAGGTTCAGGCAAGTTTGTTTTACTTAACTCTACTAAGAGTTGTTTCATTTGGATATGCTTATGGTTAATCATTGTTGATTGCCATGTATAATTGTACTCCGTACATATTGCATGTATAAGTCAGGTATGAAAGGCTGATCACCTTCATTACCCTTCGGTCAAGATATAATTGTTCATGTAAAATACTTGTTCAGTCAAAATTTTGTTCCTGCTTGTTCACAATTATATTGTTGAATTATAGCCAGCCAATTATTCAAATCATTTCAATCATGATATATCGTTATATTATTGAACTTAAACTTGCTGGGCAATCCTTATGCTCACCCTTGCTATATCATGATAAACATTGCAGATTAAGACGAACGCGTCGGATATAGGAAAAGATTAAAGAAAGTTCCAACTTTAGTTTATGTATGCGATTAGAAATGTAATAGTGTAGTTTGATAATAAAGTTATGTGCTAGATAGTTATGAATTGTGTATTAAGTTAAGGTTACTCGACCTTGGGAATAGTGTGTAATGTATTGTATAAACAATTTATGTTTATATCTTCCGCAAATAGTAATAGTTGTATAGAATGATCGAACCGGATCCGAGGTGATTTGGGACCTGGATTCGGGGTCGTCACAGTTGGTATCAAAGCTGTAGGTTATGAACCTTAGGTAGGAATACCTGAGACTAATAACCGCAGTGATTAGGATAAGTACTAACTCAAATAGAGTTAGTTGGTCGATAAGATTCAAAGACGAATCTCGGCGAGTTAAAAGATACAGAGTTCCCTAACTCTGATAATAAAGTTGAATAGTAGTGTTGAATAGATAGTGTCTAAAAGACTAAAAGAACAGTGATAGGAGATCGTAAAACAAAACGATCAAGATATAGAAATGAATCGTAATATATACGATGAGATCACCCCGTGATCTGATAAGGTTATAGTATGGAGGAGGATCAAGCGAATGATTGAAAAGTTTACAACAAGATTGCTGGGTGTCAGTTGTACTACGAATTGGTACAAATTCAGGAAAGGATTATGAATACGAGTTAAATAAAATTCATATTGAAAAAGGGGGTTAGTGTTAGGTGGGGATTCAATTGAGGATTCATGTCGGCGGCTGAGTTGTATGATTCCTTGTATGGGTGAATTTGTACTTGGTGTAAAACTACTTAGTTCTCGCAATGATAATCATTGAAATGTTTGTGTCGCGCTATTTGATATATGCATGTTAAGAGGGTGATTCCTTTCTCATGTGTATAACAGATAGATAGGTCATAGGTAGAGGATATAAGGCTAAGTACGAGTTCTTAAAACTCATACTTATGTGACATTCTTGATTCATAGTTATATGAAATATTTATGAACCCCTCAGTGAATGGATGCCAAAGGTCTGACTAGGACAAGTTCTTAAACTCATATGATTGTGGCAATTTATGGACTCATAAGTGTGGTTTTACGAACTGGGTATAGTTGTGTGTAAATGGAATATTAAGGATAATAAGAATAGATAAACTGTTTAAGTAAATGATTATTAGTGAAGAATTAAGTTTTCCAAAACTCCTAGCTATGCTAGACTTCAAAATTTTGACATCAAGCTAAATACGCACTATGTGCCTTTAAAAAAAATAAGTAGACTCGTAATAATTTTTGAAACGGTTTAAAGTATAGTCTATGCTACTTATTTCAGCTAGACGCAAATGATTTGAAATATCAAAATTTATTTTATTTATCACTCATGTACCATGAACTCAAAAGCGAGAGATGATAAAAGTTGATAGAGTTGTAAATGCAGAAAATACTTAGTGTGAATCCGATCTAAAAATCATTGTTCCACTATTGTATGATGTGTTATGACAAAGTCATACAATGACGGCATCCTCAAACGGACTGTTAATACAGTACGGCATCATGACGTCATTCTCGAAAATATTTTCAAAAATTTTAATTTGCCAACGGGGTTTGGCTACACCTAAATAATTCGATTGAATTGAATTATTGATATGGGTCTATGCTATTCGATTCAGCTAGACTAAAGTTTATGAAAACTCTAAGTGTTCATTAAAAGAAATTTCCCGAACCAAATTGTTTTGGTGCGGAATCTAGTAAGACTGAGGTAGAATTTTGTGCCTATGGCAGTGAAGAGAAACAGATAAAATCAGTACAGGACATATCGGGCTAATCACCCTTTGTGTCTGTAAGTTATGACGGTTTGCGAATGAATTTCCATAAAACCTTTATGAAAATGATGAGATAAATAGTCTATATGACTCCTCAGCAAAATTTGAAAATTTTTACTCTTGTGAGTGGTGTACTGGGTAGCATGTGATGCTGTGTATGTATGGTGTATGGAGTAAGGTGTAAGGTAAATTTCAAGGACGAAATTTTTAGAAGAAGGGGTGAATGTGATAACCCAAAAATTTTGAATATTTTTAAAAATTTTACTAATTGATTTAAGGTTCAAAATTAGAACCTAGACAGAAAATAAGTGTATGCGTTTGATATTTTTGAGAAGGAATTTTGAGGATTTCAAAATTCTGTGAAGGAGTTAGGTGAATTATTCACGATTAAGTGTATATGTAAATATGTTCTGTGAATATGGTATTATATGTGTACAGTATGTGGTTAAGGGTCAAGGGTTGACCAGACAATGACAAACTTAAATATTATATTAAGAACGTAAACGTTCAGTTAGAAAATTCTTATGGTTTATATGAAACCCTAATTTGGGAACTCTAATGCTAAGTATAAAACCCTAAGGATAAAATGTTATGTGAGTAATGAGTATGAATATTATGTGATGATTTATACTTGTTTATTATACAAACAAATAAAAGAAACTAGAGTGATCCTAATTATATATTAGGAATGAAAAATATTTTTAACTTAAGGGTTATGGGATGAGAGAATTATGGTATGTAGAATATATACTAATTCTAAGAGATTTATTTTATACTTCTCAACTAATTAATTTCACAACCTAATTATAGCAAGTCTAATTGGGTTAATAATTTAAATGTGCATGAGTAAGGATTTATGTTTTAATTGTGGAATTGAAAACTCTAATTAAATAATTAGGGAATAGTAATGTTAGAAGTGTTGGAAGATGTTATGTGTTTGGCCCAAAGAAACTAAAGTTAGTAGCCCAAAAGAATTAATTGAGTGGCCCAACTTTTAGCCCATTTGAGAGGGGATATTATGGACATTTAATATGCTAAATAAGAATTAAAAAAAAAGAAATCAATTTTTAAGGATAATAAGGCCACATGGCCAACCAAGATAAGGAGAGGAAGGGGGGAAGAATGTAATGATTATTTCACTTTAGTTGGTGAACAAACCTCCTATGTGTCATTGCCCCATTTAGCCAACACTTTGTCAATGCTTCCAAGTAAAGCTTTAGTGGTTGAGTGGGAGAGAGAAGAGCTAGAGATGTTGGTAGATGAATGATAGATATACCAAATATATCTATACATACTTTTCCAACAAAACAAGAAAAAGTCTAAGTCTTATCTTTTCTTTTCATCTTATTATCTAACATAAACTAAGAAAGAAAGAGAGAGACTAGAGAGAGAGAGAGAGAGAGCTATCATACGGCAGCTCCAAGAGGAGAAGGAGAAGAGAAGATTTTGATCTTCATACACCCAAGATCCATCTCATATTTTTGAAGGAGAAAGAAAATCAAGCAAAGGTATAAACCCCTTTTGTTTATGTAATTTTTGATTATTATAAATCAAACCTTGAATCTATGTTTCTAATCTCAAAAACTATGGGTATCCATGTTGAGGAGTTTTTTATGTTTAGATCTACCCATATTGGGTGTTGATTTGGTTGGAATCAAAAGGAATAGAAAAATAGAATTTTTCGGAAAGCTTAAACTTGAAAGTGTGATCTAGCTTTTGATTTTTGAAATCTATGATGAATATTTGTGATTTATTTTCATGGGATGCTAGATCTATGTATTAAGGATAAAACCCCTTTGGAATCACTCAATTAGGTTGAAAAATGAGCTCATTCCGACTTAAAATTACTAAGTTATGACCATTTCAATATTTAGGTTTTTCGGACAAAAAACGCTATAACCGGAGTTCTATTACTCCGATTGCCACG
Organism: Panax quinquefolius; assembly: GCA_020205615.1. Classification (NCBI taxonomy): domain Eukaryota; kingdom Viridiplantae; phylum Streptophyta; class Magnoliopsida; order Apiales; family Araliaceae; genus Panax; species Panax quinquefolius. The sequence continues at coordinate 119,308,052 of CM035172.1, read as the reverse complement.
AAATTTAAACTGGAGCATCACGTTAACACGTATAAGATTGTGTCAAGAGATGGGAAATTCTAGAGTTAAGCACGAGGTAGCTAATTTCTTAAGGAATTTACTAAAACCGATTTTTGAAAAATACCAAAGGAAGTTGGAAAATTTTGGGAAAATACTTTTTGTGTATGAAATATATGTATATGTGTTTGGGCAAAGGATGGAAAAATAATAAGTTGATTTGGTATTTTCGTGAAAAGGATATGGAATCCAGCTTGCTGGATTGAAAAATCTGATAAATCCAGTTTGTTGAATTGAAAAATAGTTTACTGAATTGAAAATATGTTGAATCCAGTTTGCTAGATTACAATCTAGTCACTGGATGTTATCCAGTTTGCTGGATTACAGTTTGGTTTACTAGATTGGCCATCTAGATACTGGATTTAGAATCCAGCTTGTTGGATTCCAAATCTGGGTTGCTGGATTGGTATTTGATTTATATGTTCAAGAAAAACTTATAATATATGAGATTAAAGTATTTTAAATCATATAAATATAGTATTAATGACAAAGGAATTATGTGGTATTTAATTCGTATAAATATGTTTTTAATGATTGAAAAATCAAGATAAATAGTAATAATTATTTAAAAATTATTACGAGCTTATGAAAATTATTTCGACTGTTAATAAATTATCTTAGATAATGGTTAAGCGTTTAAACAGAGTTTAATTGAACTTAAACTCGTGAATTGTCCGACTAGACCGTCGTGACGTTAGAATTTATGTCGGTTTCAAGTCAGACTAAAATAGTTTGACCTGATACTAAGTTTTATGTGTGTTGTAGACTGATAGGGTTATGTGTTATGTGTTATGTGTTTAGGTTATTCTATATATATATATATATATATATATATATATATATATATATATATATATTATAGTATTATATTGATGATATTATTCTAATATTGGAGATCTATATTACTAATATTAGGTCTTCGGATAAGGCGATATAAATTGCATAGCGGTAATCAACGGTTCAGGCAAGTTTGTTTTACTTAACTCTACTAAGAGTTGTTTCATTTGGATATGCTTATGGTTAATCATTGTTGATTGCCATGTATAATTGTACTCCGTACATATTGCATGTATAAGTCAGGTATGAAAGGCTGATCACCTTCATTACCCTTCGGTTCAGATATAATTGTTCATGTAAAATACTTGTTAAGTCAAAATTTTGTTTCTGCTAGTTCACAATTATATTGTTGAATTATAGCCAGCCAATTATTCAAATCATTTCAATCATGATATATCATTATATTATTGAACTTAAACTTGATGGGCAATCCTTATGCTCACCCTTGCTATATCATGATAAACATTGCAGATTAAGACGAACGCGTCGGATACAGGAAAAGATTAAAGAAAGTTCCAGCTTTAGTTTATATATGCGATTAGAAATGTAATAGTGTAGTTTGATAATAAAGTTATGTGTTAGATAGTTATGAATTGTGTATTAAGTTAAGGTTACTCGACCTTGGGGAATAGTGTGTAATGTATTGTATAAACAATTTATGTTTATATCTTTCGCAAATAGTAATAGTTGTATAGAATGATCGAACCGGGTCCAAGGTGATTTGGGACCTGGATTCGGGGTCGTCACAGCAAGGGTGATTCGATGATGTGGATTATTTATTAAGCTGAGTCACAGCGATAAAAGTGATGAATAACCTTTTAAATCATAAAAGATAGTAGATTTTATTCTCTACTTGACTCTTTTAATGGATTGCTTGATCCGTTGCAGTTAAACTTGATGTCTATTATATTTTATCAGTTTAACATTATTGAAGACTAATGATAATTTATTCAGCATTATCTTAGTCATAATATTTCTTACTAGGCTAGTTGAGCTCACCATTTCTTTCACTGTTCTCTTCAAGAAATGAGAACGTAGCTGGGACGAGTCGGGGAACGGAGTGATGGTCCGGATGATAGTATTAGCTAGTAATCCTCACTATTTTGTTAAATAGTGTGACAATAAATGTAATGAGGACTTATTCTGAGAGTGGATATTGTCTAGAAGACAGTATTTGTATTAAAACTCACAACTCTCTTGTTGTATAATTAAGATTGTATTTGTATTCTGTACCATGTATTTGGCGACTCAGAATAGGTGATGTATACCTATTTTGGGGGCATCACAACATGGACCAATCTGATAAGCTTCAAGTGTATATACACAATATTTCTAACGTGTGAGCTCATCTGCATATAACAAGTTACTTACTACTAAACTAAGTTTAGAACAATGTTTGTGCCTAGGATCAGACTCAAACTGATTAGCTTTTGAATATAGCATGAGAACACCTTTGATACCAATTGTTAGTTCCCAAAGAGCCTGATAGATCTAGAAGGGGGTTGAATAGATCCTTTTTAATATCAAATACTTTTCTGGTTTACTTTGTATTGCTCATAATTTAGCATATGACAAACATAAGAATCTTTTCAAGCACAGCGAAATAAGTAAAAGATCCCCTTCATTGATATATTCATCATCATACATACATTGTTCGTAGAGTTAGTTTGGTTGTAAGCAGTTATAGTAGTTATAACAGTTATAGTACATAATGTAAATGACATAATGTAAAAGACACAAGGGGTTTTAAGTGGTTCAGAGACTCAAGCTCCTAATCCACTCTTCTGCTTTCAACTAGCAGGATTTCCACTAAGGAAGGGAAGCACCCTCAATCACTAAGATTCCTTCAAGGCCAGCAGCCTTGGAACTTCAGTTCACTAAGAACTCTTCGAGGCCACCAGCCTTGGAACTCCTCTAGTTCCCTAGGAACTCTTCAAGCCCAGCAGGCTTGGAACTTCATTTAGACCCTCCGGACAAGGACCCCTTAGGCCCTGGCTTCTGTTGAGTTGTTTGTTTGTTTGTTGGAGTTAGTGCTGAGCTGCTAAGATGTCTTCATGCTCTGAACATCTTCTTTACTTATCCGCTTAGCGTGATCACCCTTGAAGTACAGTTGAGTGTTGCATGATGTTCAGCTTCTTTAGTTACTCAATCACTTCAGATGATCCCTTGATGACTGCCTTGAAGATCATTCCTCTTGATACATGATGGCTGCACATGATGGGTTTCTAAGATGACTGTAAGCTCTTCTGCTAGGTACTTAGAAACTTTCTCATGCTTGCCACCATGATGACGTTTGTGATCTCCCTTCTTGATACTTGATGTCTTCTCATGATGGACTTGCTAAGATGATTATGAGCTCTTCTTTATGGTACTTAGAGTCTTCCCATGATGGGCACCAAGATGACATGATGCTCTTCTTTCTCTCGGCAGTTCAGAATACTCTTCAAGTAGTAGAACTCTCACTTCTACATTGTAAACTCTCACTTCTAATTCTTTCTTTGTCTGACTCTAAGTATTCTTGGTGGATCATAGAGTGAGCCTTTAGACTCACTATCTTACATGGTTTAGAACAGTCCACCGTTACTCCAAACTTAGCAACTTCAGCTCACTTCGATCTTTGAAGCTCTAGCAAATTTATACTCCTTCCCAATCCTTCCGTTGGAAAGTAGTTGTTGAAGGCTATTCAAATGTCTTCACAAATCTCGAGTTGACAAAGGTAGACTGCTAATGTGATAAGTCATACTTTCTCTGACATTGCAGTCTACTATTTTACCTACCCATCAGAGATGTCACTTTAATGTCTTGGGCAGGTTGAAGACTTTATTTCCTCCTTCTGATTTCTCGATCAGAGGTTGTCATTTTGCATCGATGCTCTCAATAAGCTTTTGTCCGAATATAACCCTTCAGATTGAACCGTTGCCAATGCTTTAGTCTTCAGCTATTCAAACTCTACGATTCTGATGCATGTCTTCGAGGACCTGATCGTAGTGTCATGTTGACTGGTATAGACAACACTACGATCTTGAAGAGTGTTGATTGGATCTTTAGTGTAGAACACCTCTTCCTTCTCTTGTGCAGTACTTCAACACTTTTGTTTGCTTCGACTATTCTCAGATACTGATGGCTTGACTTCTTTGATCTGGCCCCTTAAGAATAGCAAGACACTTAAGATTTGTGGCGCGTCCAGGTCGCTTTCTCCTGGTGATCTCCCGTTCACTTATCATCAATGGACTGACCCTACGCTTAATCACTTTAGCCTTGTTCTTCAGAGGCTGACCAGTATCTCTGTGCATATTCCATCAGTTCTTTCTTTATTTGGTAAACACTATGATCCTGGTTGCTTCCAAGATCGTTGTCTTCTGTCTGCTTGACAGCTACTGCACTTGCTGACTTTCTTTAGTCAGTTACTGAAATCTTCTTCTGATCAACTTGTGGAAGACTTCGTCTCGAATGGCTTCACAACTCAATCTTGATGCTGATTGGGTTGGTGCTTAGATCTTCTGTTAGCTTGCATGCCATTCGTTGAGTGCTCTCTGGTTCCCTTTAGGTGGGATGTATCTTTGCAGTGCCAACCAGAGGCTTTGTTCCTTTGGATATTCTGGGAGTGCTCATTGGTTGAAAATCGTATTTACCCTACGATTCTGCCTATGCATTGTGAGCACATATGTTGAGGTCGTAGTTCTGCACTCTACGATTCAGCTTCGGCTGTGCAGACACTACGACTCCTAGATCAGATCTTGACACTCTACGATTTTTGCCTTGTGATTGTTGTCTTTATCTGATCTCGCTCGACTACGATCTCTGCATGTAATCAATAGACTCTACGACTCAGAGTGCAGTTTACGATCCTTGACTTGGCTTCGGCATCCGTAGACTCTACAACTCTGAGTGTAGTCTACATTTCTTACTTGGCTTCGGCAGATGTTCGGTCGGCTCGTAGGCAGGCTGTCTCTACGATTCTGAACATGACTTCCTCAGCAGACTTCGGTCCTGAGGAAGTTCTACTCGACACACTACGATCCTTCCTCGTCTCTCCTGGCAGTCTACGAACTCCGAGATCTACTATCTTGCATACTACGATTCTGCCTCGATAGCTCTCGAGTTCTCCTTGACTCTCTGGCGCAAACTACGATTTACGTGTGCGGTGCTTTCGACGATCGAATGCCTATCTATTACATCATAAGACCAACCTAACATGCTTGATCTTTCTATATTTATAGTCCTTGTACATCATTTATTTTTAAGGACTTTACAAAGCTATTTTGCTTATATAGGATCAACCTAACATACTTGATCAATTCATTCTAAGTCCTTGTACACATGTTCCAATTATCTATCAAAGGACTTTACAGCTTTTCTTAATGCAAGCATACTTGCATATTCATTCATATATATCATAATAAAATCATATATAAATAGGAATAACATTTACATGCTTATTCTTGACAAGTTCCTAATTCAATCTTAATCGGTGTTAATTCTTTGATTTTATATTTCATTTTTACTATTTAGTATTTTTTTGTGTTTAGGTAAGGTGGAGTGGCAAATGGATTAAATGGGTGGAAGTTTGGCAACATTTGGCATGAAAAGGAGTAAAAAAATGAACCAGCTGACAGAAGCCATGTCCGCCGGGGCGGGCCTTTTTGTGCATGACACCCCCGCCGGGGCGGCGATCTTGATTTTCAGTTAATAGAAGCTAAGCCAGCTAGGGCTGGCTATTTACACAGCAACACCCCGTCGGGGTGGGGGTACGGAAGAAAGGAGTCCTGATGCTTTTCAAATGCTGCAGAAACGTGAGCTTGAGTGTAGGCAATGGCTTAAAACTCTATCGTGCATGGAATTGTAATCAGAATTCATGGCTTGGCATAAATAACATACAAAAAACACAAGATTGATCATCATACAAGCAAATACACTATTAAAGACAAATTTTTTGAGCAAAGCATTGGAGGGCGACGTTGAGGGCAAATTTCATGACAAGTGCAGATTGAAGCTAAAGAGAAGGGTGGTTATGGATTTATTCTTCTTCTTTAGTTTAATTTCTGTAATTGGGATGATGTTTACTTTAATTAATTCAGTATTTAATTCATTGACGATGAGCTAAATTCTTTATTAGGCTTATAAAGGATCTTTGAGTGGAATGATGATTATGTAACCTTGATTTTCAGTTTAATAAACTATTTCTCAGTTTATCTATATTGGTTTGTGATTGAATTTATAAATTGTTTGATCACCAATTTTATGTGAACTTGTATGAATTCGATAGATGAAATAAGAGTCTAGACTTAGTCAATATAGCATGTGTTCTTGAATTCTGTGAATGAATGAAATCTTGATGAATGTTAGGGTAGAGATATGCTTAATTAGCATCGCATGTAATCGGATAGAGAACTTGAACTTAAACCTTCTTTGATTGTAATTCACATAGAGATATAGTAAGTTAGTTAATAAAGGTGTTTAACTTAATTATATCTAAATTATGGATTTCAGTTAATACGGTATTAGTGCATCGAGAGGTGGCTAGTTCTACTTGAGTGTTCTTGATTAATAAACTGGGATAGTGAATTAAACTGGAATAAAGTGTACTAATCAGAGTGATGCTTAGAGTGAAGTTGTAAGCTTAATTTTGCAATATTTGTTTGAAAATTCAGTTTTTAGGGTTTGTTGTAATTTTAGTATTTTTAATATTTTTAGTTATAATCTTGAAATTGGTTAGTTTAATAAAATTTGGATTAATAGGAAATTGATAATTGTGAGGTTAATTTCTAGCTAATCTCTGTGGGAACGATACTTGACTTATCATTATATTACTCATTGACCACGTATACTTATGTGTTGTGCATATATAGATTTTACCCAACACTATACCAGACAAAATACTCTTTTTCAAGGTAAGGGGTATTATTTATTTCATATTCGCTTACGATATTATTTTTTGTATTCGTAAGAAATTTTATTTCATTCAATATTCACAAGAAATATTATTTCCGTTTAATATTCTTAAGGAATGTTATCTTCGTTCAATATTCGTAAGGAATATTATTTTCATTCAACAGTCGTAAGGGATATTATTTTTGTTCAATATTCATAAGAAATAATATTTTTTTTCATACTCTGTAGTATGTAAGTAATATTATTTCGTTTCATATTCCTAAATCTACACTTATTTTTGATTGGGACTCAGTGCAAAATGATATACACACAGAATAAGATAAAGTTGGTGATTACATATATTCTGCTTATTTTTCTCGTGATTCAGAGCTGCGTATGCTCATAATTTGGTCTATGGTTGCGCTCATGTTTCTGCATTCGCTAACATTCATTCTCATAATTTTTGCTATTACTTTCTTTCTGGAACTAGTGACATATTCTACAAAGTTTATGTTGAATTAGAAATTTTTGATTTTTATTCTAACTTTGATAAGTCAATGGTGCCTAATCTGAAGCTTGTTTGTTGCTGATAATGGACTACCATAAACATTTAGACTAAAGTATCTTCATGAAACATTAAAACTATTAATATCATACTTTAACAACCAATTTGTATGCTGAAGTATAATAATAGTAATATTAAATATTAAAGTATGCATTTGTATGGTGACGTTGTCCGTTCATATATCATGCAAGAATAGTAATCAATGACAGGTGTATTCTGTTTTAAATTAATACAAGTGTGGTGGGATACATAGCCATCTTAAATTTCCAATAAAGTCCATTCTTGAACTTGAGAAATTTGATCGGTGTTATGACTTATAAAGATGAACTGTTGATTATTGGTTTCACAATTTATATCTTTGATCGTAAAGATGAACTGTTGATCGATAGCTTTGACTCGTAGTGCAAAGATAGACAAATGTATGACATGATCATGACCACAGGTGATACAAACGAATATCCTTGGCCCGTAGTGTATGGATAATTTGTTGGTGATATATATGAATATCATTGGCCCGTAGTGCATGGATAATTCGATGATGTGAAATGTTAATTAATTAGTATTATCATTGTTATTATATTTGAATGTCTTTAGTCTTTGGGGCAAGGATATTGAGTGAAAGTTCTATTAAGCCTTTGTGACAAGGAGAGACTGTCGATTTACATTATTATAAACATGAATTGTGAATTTAATTATAATCTTTGGTGGTCATGTGAAGATAGGTGATGAAAGTTCTCTTTGTCTTGGGTACAACAAAGAACTGTTGATGGGTATTACAGGGATGAATTATTAATGATGGACTTTTAATTTGGATGAGATAGTAGACATTATGTTCTACTTGACTCTTCTAATAGATTACATGTTCCGCTGCAGTTAAACTTAATGTTTATTATATTTTATCAGTTTAACATTGTTGAAGGCTAACGATAATTTATTTTGTATTATCTTAGTCATAATATTTTTTACTGGGCTAGTTGAGCTCACCCTTTTTCTTTCATTGTTCTCTTCAGGAAATGGGAACGTAGTAGGGACTAGTCAGGGAATGGAGTGACGGTCCGAGATGGTTGTTTTAGTAGTTCTCATTATTTAGTGTGATAATAAATGTAATGAGGATTGAATTTGAGTTTGAATACTGTCTACTAGACAATATTCGTGTAAAAACTCTCAGCTACGTTTTTGTCGTATTGTATAAGGAAGTTTGTATTTGAATTTTGTACCATGTATTTGACGATTCAGAATGGGTGATGTATACCTATTTTGAGGGCGTCACAATTTTCCTAGTGGAGTACTTATATATCCATTATGCTAGATAAATTAAAAACTATAATTTCATGTTGTTATTCTCTGAAATAGATTTTTGCATCTAGTTTTTCAACTAAATATTAGCTTCATTTTGGTAATGCATATTTGTTTCGCAAAGAGTTGCTCTTTATCTAACAGTAGTTCCTAATCTAACACGATACCCCTCCGTTCGTTGCACTTTGTTTTGTGTTTTGAACAGAAAAGAAAAGAATAAAAAACTTAAATTAGAACAAAAAAAAAGAATAGAAAACTTAAAGTTTTCTATATGTTATTTATGAGTTTTTAATAGAAAAGAATAGAAAATTTAAAAAAAAATTCTTTTCTTGCGCTTTTGAGTTTCAATGAAATGAAAAGAAAAATATCACTTTTACAAATTTATCCTTATATTAATTATAACCACTGAACCATGAATAAAAATATGTAAGACAAATTTAATAAAAATTTCAAAATTACAAATAAGTTGCTACCTAATATAAATTATTTATACTAATTGCTACCATATTTCTTCTTCTCTATGTTCATGGCTCATAGTTGAATGTAACATTGGACCTTGTAATGTATTTATATGTGAAATTTTAGTTAGTTGTTAGTACAGTTATGCTACGTTTGGATTGAAGGAATGGAATAGAGTAGGAAATGGAATAGATGAAGAATGGAATAAGGAAGGGAATGGAATGATTGTTTAATATCCCATGTACATGTTTAGTTGATATTATGAATATATCTAAGAATGAAATAAATAATTAGAAAGTGACCTAAATACCCCTAAATGTTCAAATATAACTTAAATTCAATTTATATTAAAAAATTAACACATATTTCAATAGATTTTTTTATAATTATATTCTTCTTTTTTTTACTATACTTTTTCATATAATTTTTCATATACTTTTTCATATAATTTTTTTTTGGGTGGTGGTAAGGGTGTATACATAATCACATAATATTATTTTTTTTGGGTGGGGGTGGGGGGTGGGGGTGGGGGTTGGGGGTCTTGATTGGGGGTGGGGTGTATACATAATCACATAATATTATTTTTTTGCATGGGGGGGGGGGTGGGTAAGAGGTATATACATAATCACATAATATTATTTTTTTGGGGGGTGGGGTGGTGGGGTGAGGGAGGGGTGGGGTGGTGTGACACCCCCAAAATAGGTATACATCACCTATTCTAAGCCGCCAAATACATGGTACGAATACAAATACATTCTTAATTATACAACAAGAGAGTCATGAGTTTTAATACAAATCATGCTTCTGACAATATCCACTCTCGAATAAGTCCTCATTACATTTATTGTCACACTATTTAATAAAATTGTGAGGACTACTAGCTAATACTATCATCCCATTCATCACTCCTTTCCCGACTCGGCTCAAATCCACGCGTTCTCATTTCTTGAAGAGAACAGTGAAAGAAAGGGTGAGCTCAACTAGCCCAGTAAGAAATATTATGACTAAGAATAAATTATCATTAGTCTTCAACAATGTTAAACTGATAAAATACAATAGACATCAAGTTTAACTGTAGCGGATCAAGCAATCCATTAAAAGATTCAAGTAGAGAATAAAATCTACTATCTTTTATGATTTAAAAGGTTTTTCATCACTTTTATCGCTGGGACTCAGCTTAATAAATAATCCACATCATCGAATCACCCTTGCACTACTGGCTAAGGATATTCATTAGTATCATGACCACAAATTATCCATGCACTACGGGCCAAGGATATTCGTGTATTCATCAATGGTCATGATCATGCCAACAACTGTCCATTAATGCACTATGAGCCAATGAGGACTTTTACCACATTATTTATAACATTACGGTCATGATTATTCCGAATAATCCCTGGTCATAATCATACCAAGTCCATCTATGCACTACAGGCCACAGATGACTTTCAATAAAATATAAACATGAGGATAATGACAATGATATAAGAATTCAATAAAACAAGTTCAAGAATTAATTTATCCAAGAACTAATAATGTCCAAATTGTCAATATGATACTTCTTTGTAAAGTAAAATTCAAGAATGCTCAGAAGAATATTTCCATGAAAAGATACTGGATTAAGAACAAATATCAAGGATATTTCACTAATTTCATGGAGTATAGAAGTCAAAAATTTAACCAACTGAGTATAATAAAGAATGGAATAACAAAAGAAATCACCAGGCATGCGATAGACCGCACAGGCAGGTTATTCCAATAGAATAATAAATAACGTAACCCGTGTCCGGCGTAAAACGCATGCAGCACGTGATATTCCAAATGAATAATAAAGAGCGAAAGCAGTCCGGCGTAAAATGCACGCAGACGGATATTCCAACGAAATAATAAAGAATGGAACCAGATCCGTGCGTAAAACGCATGCATGTGATATTCCAAAGAATAATAAAGACGAAAGCAGTCCCACCAGTAAAACGCATGCATGCATGCATCATCCAAGCATTGCTATCACTTCCACCCGTATTTTGTACACGAGTCTCCCTCGTCTGATTTTGTATTAACTACAAAAAGCTCCTAATCATTCCATCATTCATCGTTTAGTTTGTTTGTTTACGGAGGAATATTGTGATTAAAGGTGTGATTAAAGGTGTCTCCACCGCCTCATTCACTCCATCGTTAATATTTTTCGCTGCCATTCTTAAATACTGCCATAAAACAAGGGTTAATTAAACAAATTAACATATTATCCCTATACTCTGACCAACCAAATAAATACCAAATAAACTTAGTCAGGTCATACTAGCGAAGGAATTCCCCATCTCTCCCCTCCTAGTTCTTGTCTCACATCTCAGCCAGGGATCATATCCCTAAGCTTTGATACCAACTGTGACGCCCCAAAATAGGTATACAACACCCATTCTTGAGTCGCCAAATACATGGTACAGAAAGCAAACTATAACTTCAATAATACAATTGTCGTGCAAAATACGACAACACATACTGTGAGTTTAAATACAAATATTGTCTTCTAGACAATATCCATACTCAAATAAGTCCTTATTACAATTATTCAAACACTATTTTCAGAAATAGTGAGGACTACTAAAACATCTTTCTACAACCATCACTCCATACCCCGACTAGATCCTGCTATGTTCTCACCTCTTGAGAAGAAAAATGGAACAAAAAGGAAAAGGGTGAGCTCAACTAGCCCAGTAAATAATATTATGACTAAGATAATATACAACAATTTATCATTAGTCTTCAACAGGGAAAAATCTGTAAAATATAATCGACAACAAGTTTTAGATCAACAATCGCAATGAAAAATAACAATCCATTAGAAGAGTCAAGTAGAAAAAGAATTCCACTATCTTCTAAGATTTAAAAGTCCATCATCAATATTTTATCCCTATAACAACAATCAATATACATCTTTAATCAAATATTCATCTTTTTGCACATGGGCCAAAGATATTCATTTAGATCACCAAATTGGTCATGTTCATCTCAACACTGTTCATCTTTGCACTACGCGCCAAAGATATTCATTAGGTAATCATTCATCTTTGCATTACAGACCAAAGATATTCATCAGTTAATCATTCATCTTTGCACTACAGGCCAAAGATATTCAGTAATATCATCATTTAGGACTAAGGATGATGAAAAATATATTAAAGAAAACGAATCCAGTGAGATAAAAGAACAAATATTAGGGATTCGTATTACAGTTTATCCAAGATCAATAATACTCCATAATAACCAATTTTAAAGCAAAATTCAAGAATAAAGATCAAAACATAGATACAATCAAAGATAGCAACCATAATAGACATCTTGGACAAAAAGAAGAAAATTTCATTTTTCGGTGAATAGTGTCGTATTCGTGAATAGTACCGTATTCGTGAATAGTGTCGTATACGTGAATAGTAACCTTGACACAAAAAGATAGAAATTTCACAATAAAATCCATATCAATATTTCAGTATAATGATATTGAAAGAATAACATCATTAGGAAGAAAATAACATCCCTTACCTCAAAAAGACAGTACTTCTGACTGGAATACTAGATATAGTGCTGAAGGAACTTGCACCGTATAGCAACCCTCAAAGTATCAAAATACTCACAAGAATACGCTCGATAATATAGAGAGAAAAGAGAAAAACTTGTTTCGTGTGATTTTCAATTCTAACTTAGCCCTATTTATAGGAAAATGTTAGCACGTCAAGCGCACTTGACTTCACACCGATGATGGCTTTACCTACTACTATTCCACCCACCACATTTGAATAAAAATTCCAGCACATTTCTCACCAACCAAAAGTGGGGCCCACCAATTCTAGAATTTTCCACCAAAATGATAAATTTCGAAACTTCAACAATTTCTGAACCAATCACCTCTTAAAATTTATAACAAATCATACGTTCATTTTAACAGTTCAAAATTTGTGGACATATACTCAACTTATATATGTATAACATATCCAAAAATTACAACGATCCAATGGTCGGATTAAAAATTATAACTCACGCATATATCTTAAAAACACTGGTTTAATTTTTAATACCTCCATTCCGACAAAAATACTGATAAAACACCTCAACATTAACTCCTTCATTTTTAACCACAATAAATATATCCAACATTTATATCCACATAAAATAAATATTTTCTTATCATATGAATCAATAATTAATTATTCATAAATAATATTACGAGAATCACATTTATGACAACCGCATCGCTCCTGTGAGAAAGAGGGGCTTTCCAATAAGGATTTCTCCTTACTGGCGCGCAATTAGGTGACCAAACCTCTCCTTGACAAAACTTTCTAGACATTATCAATAATGCTATCTCATAATATTATTCAAATAATATGAATTATTGATCCGATAATGGGAAATACTATGCAGTGATAATTATTGACACAACAATAATATAAAATATCTACGCAACAATTATTGAACCAATAAAATAAAATATTGAACAGTAATTAATGTAACAATTATTGAGTAGTGCCTTCTTACGTAAGAATTAATAATTCAAAAATACTGCAAAAAATCGTATGCTATCTTAAACCAACCACTACCAGACATCGTATTTTAACCACCAAGTAATCCAACAAAGTGTTAATTCGTAATAATTACGCCATTTTTTTTATAAAACTCATACTTTGTCGCTTTTCTTCATCCAACGCTTATTCTCATTATGGGCCCACAAAATGGTTTACGCCGTCGTATTTAATATTCCCAAACAACAAGAATATTCCACGACCAAACGAATATTCCCCGACAACAATGAATATTTTATAACCACTTACTTATTTTTCAAAATTTTCACATTTCACCCATAACCAAAACATTATATCAAATTAACACCTTATTATTTCAAAATAATAATTAGAGGAAAATTCAATTTTATTTATAAAAAGATGGGGTCTTACAACCTCCCCTCCTTATGAAATTTCGTCCTCGAAATTGATGTACGTACATGGTGTTTTGAAAAGGTGAGGATACCTCGCTTTCATTTCTGATTCAAACTCCCAGTTCATTTCTTCAATAGCATGGTTCCTCCACAAAACCTTAACTTGACGTATAACCTTTGTGCATAGGACATATTCTTTCCTATCCAAGATCTTGACAGGTACCTCCTCGTACGTTAAATCTTCGGCTATCTCGTCTGGTTGTAACGCAATAATATGATTAGGGTCATCCACATATTTACGTAACATCGATACGTGAAAAACGTTATGAACACGCGACATACTTAGCGTTAAGGTGAGTCTATAGGCCACAGTTCCTACTCGATCGAGGATTTCAAATAAATCGAAGGCTTGAGCTTTCTTCTCTTCATCGACTCTTGCTTCTAGAATAACGCATTCTTGCACCTTCTTCTTTATATTCATCAGCTCCAGGTCTATAGTTTGAGCGGCTTTAACGTTATCGATTAAAGTCGATTTTACTCGTATATCATCACGTGGGTCCCTAGAGTCATTAACTTTATCTCTATCATTTATAAATTATACAAAATAGGTCTTTGTGTTCAACAATATTGCACTCATACTCGCGTACGATCTTCTACTCAACGCGTCAGCTACCACGTTCGCTTTTCCAGGATGGTATGGTCAGAATATGTTCCGAAATGAGTCGCCTCTTGAGCTCTTGGAAAATCTTCTCGCATTCCTCGCTCCATACGAATTTTGTATCTTTAAGAGTCAGCTAAGTTAACGGAGTAGCGATTCGAGAAAATCCTTCCACGAATCTCTGATAGTAACCAGCTAAGCCTAGAAAGCTAGATATTTTGATTGCTGACTTAAGTTGCTCTCAATTGTGATTCATATCCCAATCTTGGATAGCACGTCACAATAGCACCTATTGTTTTACCACCAAACAAATATAGTGTCCCCTACGGAGAGTCTGGCTTTGGTGCATTCCACAAAGGAAGTTACCAGATAGAGGCTTGAGTACCAACTCTTGTAGTTGGGTTTTTAACTCCTGAAGTTCAATAGGAGCCATTTGATAAGAGATTTTAGAAATGGGTTTTGTACCGGGTTCAAAGTCAATACAAAATTCAATATCACGCTTTGGGGGTATTCCAGGAAATTCTTCAGGAAATACATCAGTAAATTCACTAACAACAGAAATATCATTCAAATCTGACGTATTTTTGTTTAAATCCGTGAAATGGGCTAAGAAAGCTTGACATCCGTTTTTCAAAAAACGAATGGCTTTATGGCTTGATATGAAAGTGTTTGACTTTAATGATTTGGTTTCTTAAATTTGCATAACAGGTTGGTTAGGAATATGAAAACTAACAACCTTACGAAAACAATCAATTTTGGCATGATGAGTAGTTAACCAATCAATTCCTAAAATTACGTCAAATATAAGTATCTTTAAAGAGATAAGATCAACAGGTAATGTGATTGTGCCCATTTGGATCAAACAAGATTTATAAATCGTGGATATGATAACAGTTTCTCTTAACGGAGTCTCCACAGATAAGTCAAAGTCTAATTTCTCCGGAGTCAAGTTTAAACGTTGAGCACAAGCAGGAGAAATAAAAGAGTGGGTAGAACCGGTATCTAATAAGGTATAGACTTTGCAAGAATTTATAATTAACTAACCCGTGCTAACCTCATTCGGGTTACTCGCTCTTTGAGAAGTTACAAAAAACACTCTTCCTAAAACCACCGACTTTGTTTTGTCCGTATCCACCTTTGGTGCCACATGTCCCAATTAGACTAGATTTTTGCTTACGTGACAAAATCGAGCTATGTGACCGCTTTTTCCACAACTAAAACATATCTTGGAAAGTTGTGAATAGTTTGGACTTATATGTCCCTCCTCTCCGCATCTGTAGCATCTAACTGGCAGTCGTTCTCCTCCCCTAGAATTTGTTATTTGTTGTTGGTGTTGTTCTAACGCGTCTTCCCGTCATCGTTAAATCTTCTTTCTTGAAATTTCCACTTGAATCATTTCTTCTATTATCTTGGCCATGATTACCACCAAAGTGGTTACCATTTTGGCATGATAATTTCCTCCACGATGGTTATCATTGTTCATGATCGCCGCCACCGTGCGATTTATTATTACCGTGTTGTTGCTCGTTATCCTTCATTAAAATGGCTCATTATCGCGTTCCAATAACTGAGCCCTATTCACTACATCTGAATATAAACAAAGTTTGTGAGAAATGAGGTGTTGACGTATTTCGGGTTTCAAACCTCGCAGAAACATTCGCGCCATTCTCTCCTCATTATCAACCAAATGGGATGCAAATCGGGACAACTCGGCAAACTTAGCTTCGTACTGTGACACTTTCATATTGTTTTGCTCCAGTTTGATGAACTCTACCTCCTTCATGTGACGAATACTTTCGAGAAAGTACTTGTCGTTGAACAATTCTTGGAACTTCTCCCAAGACATTTTTAATGCGACAAATTGAGTACGCTTTACAGATTCCCACCAGTAATCTGCCTCTCCTCGCAACATGAAGGTGGCAAAGGGAACCTTTTGCTCCTCAGAACATCCCAAGACATCAAATATCTTGGTGATCTACATTATCCACGTCTCTGTCGTAAGTGGTTCTGGCATTCCCAAAAATTCTGGTGGTCCCAACTCCTTGAACTACTTGGCTGTGACAGACCGTGCGTTGCTATCACTTCCACCCGTATTTTGTACACGAGTCTCCCTCGTCTGATTTTGCATGAACTGGAAAAAGCTCCTAATCATTCCATCATTCATCGTTTGCTCGGTAGTGTTGTTTATAGGAGGAATATTATCTTCCTGTTGCACGTTCCCCTGGGAGGTGATTAAAGGTGTCTCCACCGTCTCATTCACTCCATCGTTAATATTTCTCGCTGTCATTCTTAAATACTGCCATAAAACAAGGGTTAATTAAACAAATTAACATATTATCCCTATACTCTGACCGACCAAATAAATACCAAATAAACTTAGTCAGGTCATACTAGTGAAGGAATTCCCCATCTCTCCCCTCCTAATTCTTGTCTCACATCTCAGCCAGGGATCATATCCCTAAGCTTTGATACCAACTGTGACGCCCCCAAAATAGGTATACAACACCCATTCTGAGTCGCCAAATACATGGTACAGAAAGCAAACTATAACTTCAATAATACAATTGTCGTGCAAAAATACGACATACACATATATGTGAGTTTAAATACAAATATTGTCTTCTGTAGACAATATCCATACTCAAATAAGTCCTTATTACAATTATTCAAACACTATTTTTCGTAAATAGTGAGGACCTAAAAACATCTTTCTAGAACCATCACTCCATACCCCGACTAGATCCTCGCTATGTTCTCACCTCTTGAGAAGAAAAATGGAACAAAAAGGAAAAGGGTGAGCTCAACTAGCCCAAAGAAAGAATATTATGACTAAGATAATATACAACAATTTATCATTAGTCTTCAACAGGAAAAATCGATAAAATATAATAGACAACAAGTTTTAGATCAACAATCGCAATGAAAATAAGAATCCATTAGAAGAGTCAAGTAGAAAAGAATTTCACTATCTTCTAAGATTTAAAAGTCCATCATCAATATTTTATCCTCGTAACAACAATCAATATACATCTTTAATCAAATATTCATCTTTGCACTACAAAGCCAAAGATATTCATTTGTATCACCAATTGGTCATGTTCATCTCAACACTGCTCATCTTTTGCACTACGGGCCAAAGATATTCATTAGGTAATCATTCATCTTTGCACTACAGGCCAAAGATATTCATCAGTTAATCATTCATCTTTGCACTACAGGCCAAAGATATTCAGTAATATCATCATTTAGGACTGAGAATGATGAAAAATATATTAAAGAAAACGAATCCAGTGAGATAAAAGAACAAATATTAGGGATTCGTATTACAGTTTATCCAAGATCAATATTACTCCATAATAACCAATTTTAAAGTAAAATTCAAGAATAAAGATCAAAACATGGATACAATCAAAGATAGTAACCATAATAGACATCTTGGACAAAATGAAGAAAATTTTATTTTTCGGTGAATAAAGCCGTATTCGTGAATAGTGCCATATTCGTGAATAGTACCGTATTCGTGAATAGTGTCGTATACGTGAATAGTAACCCTGACAAAAAAAGGTAGAAATTTCACAATAAAATCCAAATCAATATTTCGGTTTAATGATATTGAAAGAATAACATCATTAGGAAGAAAATAACATCCCTTACCTCAAAAAGACAGTACTTCCGACTAGAATACTAGATATAGTGCTGAAGGAACTTGCACCATATAGCAACCCTCAAAGTATCAAAATACTCACAAGAATACGCTCGATAATATAGAGAGAGAGAGAGATAAAACTTGTTTCTGGTGTGATTTTCAATTCTAACTTAGCCCCCTATTTATTGGAAAATGTTAGCACGCCAAAGCAGACTTGACCTGCAACCAGATGGCTTTACCTGCTACTATTCCCACCCACCACATTTGAATAAAAATTTCAGCACATTTCTCACCAACCAAAAATAGGGCCCACCAATTCTAGAATTTTCCACCAAAATGATAAATTCCGAAACTTCAACAATTTCTGAAACCTCTTAAAATTCAGAACAAATCATACGTTCATTTTTAACGGTTCAAAATTTGTGGACATATACTCAACTTATATATGTATAACATATCCAAAAATTACAACGATCCAACGGTCGGATTAAAAATTATAACTCACGCATATATCTCAAAAACACTGGTTTAATTTTTAATACCTCCATTCCGACAAAAATACTGATAAAACACCTCAACGTTAACTCCTTCATTTTTAACCACAATAAATATATCCAACATTTATATCCACATAAAATAAATATTTTCTTATCATATGAATCAATAATTAATTATTCACAAATAATATTACAGAATCACATTTATGATGACCAGCATCGCTCCTCAAGAAAGAGGGGGCTTTCCAATAAGGATTTCTCCTTACTGGCGCGCAATTAGGTGACCAAACCTCTCCTTAACAAAACTTTCTAAACATTGTCAATAATGCTATCTCATAATATTATTCAAATAATATGAATTATTGATCCGATAATGGGAAATACTGTGCAGTGACAATTATTGACACAACAATAATATAAAATATCTACGCAACAATTATTGAACTAATAAAATAAAATATTGAATAAAGAATTACTTGTAATAATTATTGAGTAGTGCCTTCTTACGTAAGAATCAATAATTCAAAAATATTGTGCAAAATCGTATGTTCTTTACAAACGACCCACGTATATTCATCGTATTTTAACCACTGTGTAATCCAACAAAGTTAATTCAGTAATAATTACGCCATTATTTATAAAAACTCATACTTTGTCGCTTTCTTCATCCGACGCTTATTCATTATGGGCCCACAAATGGTCATACCATCGTATGAATATTCCCCGACAATAAGAATATTCCACGACCAAACGAATATTCCCCGACAACAATGAATATTTTATAACCACTTGCTTATTTTGCTAAATTTTCACATTTCACCCATAACCAAAACATTATATCAAATTAACACCTTATTATTTCAAAATAATAATTAGAGGAAAATTCAATTTTATTTATAAAAAGTTGGGGTCTTACACGTGGGCCCCCCCCATAATCATATATATAATATATATATATATATATATATATATACTGAATAATTTTCTACCGATTATTTTGAAAAACGGGTAAATGGGGGGGTCCATAAAATAAACAAATTTACATCAAATACTTCATAAAAAATCTCTTCAATATTTTTAACAACATTTATCATCATTATTATAATTCACAATATTAATCGACCGTGTCGCTTCTGAGAAAGGAGGAAACTTCCAATAAGGATTTCTCCGCATTGGCGCGCAATTAGGAGACCAAACCTCTCTTTGACAGAACTTCTAGACATCGTTAATATTGCAAATAATAATATTAATAACTTTCTCATCTCAATTATTGATTATAAAATATTGACAATAATTGAATCAAATAACGTGAGATCTATGCAAAGAATTACTATAACAATAATTGAACAAAACCGAGTGACTTCTCACGTAAGCATCAATAATCAATACCGTAAAGCATCTTTATGCAACTACGCCAGACATCAGTTTACTTTTAACACCGTGTGTTTCAACAGCTTAATGGTAAACTTTCCCAGTTATTTTCATAAAGTATTTTTGTCATTTTCTCAATCCGACAATAATTCCGTTGTGGGGTTCACCAATGATTGTGTCGTTGTACGAATATTCCCTGTTAAAACGAATATTCCCCGACCAATCGAATATTATATAACAACTTGCGTACTTTGCAAAATTTATAAATATTACCCACAACTATAACATTATATCAAATTCATTCCATAATATTCAAAATGATATTTATAGAAAATTCATCTTTATTCATAAAAGTTGGGGTCTTACAACCTCCCTTCTTATGAAATTTAGCCCTCGAAATTAGGGTAATGCGTTACTGGTATGTCGAAGAGGTAAGGATACCTTGATTTCATTTCGATTCTAACTCCCAAGTCATTTCCTCAACATCGTGGTTTCTCCACAAAACTTTGACTTGAGGTATAACCTTGAGCGTAGAATATGTTCCTTCTTATCCAAGATTTGAACAGAACCTCTTCATACGTCAAATCTTCCGCTATTCGTCCGGTTCTAACTCAATAATGTGGTTCGGGTCTTTCACATATTTACGTAACATGGATATGTGAAAACGTTATGAACACGAGACATACTTATGCGATAAAGCGAGTCTATAGGCCACGATTTCTACTCAATTGAGGATTAAAATGGGTAACGATGAATCGAGGATTGAGCTTTCCTCTCTTTCAAAATCTCGTAACTCCTTTCCATGGAGCAACACGTAACAACACATGATCTCCTATATCGAATTCCACATCCTTTCGATGAAGATCAACATAACTCTTTTATCGATCTTGTGAGGTTTTTATACGTTGTCGGATCGTTTGAATCTTTTCCGTAGTCATACGTACCAACTCCGGTCCCAACAACGTTGCTTCACCCACCTCATCCCAGCATACTGGAGAACGACACTTTCTTCCATACAATGCCTCAAATGGAGTCATACCAATACTTGTTTGATAACTGTTGTTGTAGGAAAACTCCACCAATGGTAAGAACTTATCCCAACTTCCCTTGAAGTCAAGGACACAGAGTCTTAATAAATCTTCAAGAGTTTGAATAGTCCTCTCTGACTGCCTGTCCGTCTGAGGATGATATACCGAGCTAAATCATAAATCTGTGCCCATAGCTTTCTGCAAACTAACCCAAAATCATGAAGTGAATCTTGGGTCTCGATCAGAAACTATGGATACCGCATACCATCTGATCTTACAATCTAATTTATATACATCTGAGCAAGACGTTCAAGTGTATAAGTTTCTCGTATCGGTGAAAGAAATGAGCAGACTTGGTCAATCTATCAACAATGACCCAAATCGCATCTATACCTTGAGAAACCTTAGGAAGACCGGTAAAAGAAATCCATGGTAATGTGCTCCCACTTCCATTCTAGAATTTCAAAAGGTCTGTAATGGACCTTTTGGTACTTGATGTTCGCCGACTTCGTTGACAAGTTAGACACATTGAGATAAACAAATAAGTCTCTCTCTTCATATTGCTCCACCAAAATGTATGACGAAGATCACGATACATTTTGGTACTCCCAAGATGGATTGCAAACGGTGTGTTGTGCGCCTCCATCATGATCATGCCAACAACTGTCCATCAATGCACTACGGCCAATAAGGATTTTTTTACCACATCATTTGTAACATTACGGTCATGATTATATCGAATAATCCCTGGTCATAATCATACCAAGTCCATTTATGCACTACAGGCCACATATGACTTTCAACATAATATAAGCCACGAGGATGATGGCAATTCAATAAAACAAGTTCAAGAATAAATTTTAAAGATTTATAAGTTAATTTTTCACGAACTCAATAACGTCCAAATTGTCAACATGATTACATTTTGTGGAGTAAAATTCAAGAATGCTCGTAAGAATATTTTCATGAAAAGATCTTTGGATGAGCATAGAAAAAAACTTTAACCAACCGAGTATAATAGAATATATGAAGTCATGCAAATGAATTTTCTCGACCATGCGGTAATCCACGTAGGCGGATCATTTTCACAAGTTAATAAGGAATGAATACAAAGGATCATTCACCATGCATGCAGTAATCCACATAAACAAAGTTATTCAACGAGTAATAAAGAATGGAACCGGTCAAATGCGTAAATTACATACAGATGTGATATTCCAAATGAATAATAAAGAATGAAACCAGTCATGTGTAATCCGTGATGATGGGATATTCCAATGAATAATAAAGAATGAAATAACAACGAATTCACTGGGCATGCGATTTAATTTACGCAGACAGATTATTTCAACGAAATAATAAAGAATGGAATAACAAAAGAATTTCACCATGTATACTCACGGTGGTCATGATATATAGGTTATTCGAGCGAATAATAAGGAATGGAATAACAATAGTTCTCTTCATGAATATGAAAGAATAATACCCTTACCTTAGAAGAAACTAGATATAGGAGTAGTGAAGTAGCAAAATACTATATTTTTGCACTATATGCAACAAAATAAAATATATTCTATTTATAATCAAATAAAAGAAAACTTTATAAAAAGTATTCTATTTTATATAAAAAGTTTTACTATCTGCAAACACTATGCAGACTATGCAAATACTATGCATAATAAAATATAATATATTCTATTTAAAATATAATAAAACAAATAACTTTAAAAAAGTATTACATTTTATATAAAAAGATTTTACTATCTGAAACACTATGCGAGCACTATATCTGAAACACTATGCGTAATAAAATATAATATATTCTATTTAAAATCTAATAAAACAAATAACTTTATAAAAGTATTACATTTTATATAAAAAAGTTTTTGTTTTATTACATTTATAATAATAATAAAACAAACTTTATCATCATTATTATAATTCACAATATTAATCGACCGTGTCGTTCCTGGAAAGATGGGGATTTCCAATAAGGATTTCTCCCTATTATGCCGTTGATTAGGTGACCAAACCTCTCCTTGATGCGAACTTCTGACATCATTAATATTGCAAAATAATATTAATAACTTTGTCGTCTCAATTATTGATTTAATAATATATAAATTATTGACAATAATTGAATCAAATAACGTGAGATACTATGCAAAGCCAATTCTTTGTAGCAATAATTGAACAAAAGCGGTGACTTCTCACGTAAGCATCAATAATCAATACCGTGTATTACTCTTATGCGACCATAAATATTACTATAATTTTAACATCGGTGTTTTAACAGTTAACGGTAAAACTTTTGCCGTTATTTTCATAAAGTATTTTTGTCGTTTTCTCAATCCGACAATAATTCCGTTGTGGGGTCCACCAATGATTGTTCCGTTGTACGAATATTCCTTGTTAAAACAAATATTCCCCGACCAATCAAATATTATATAACAACTTGCGTAGTTTGCAAAATTTATAAATATTACCCACAACTATAACATTATATCAAATTCATTCCATTATATTCAAAAATGATATTTATAAAAAAATCATCTTTATTTATAAAAGTTGGGGTCTTACAACCTCCCTTCTTATGAAATTTCGCCTCGAAATTAGGGTGCGTACACTATGTCGAAGAGGTAAGGATACCTTGATTTCATTTGATTCTAACTCCCAAGTCATTTCCTCAACATCGTGGTTTCTCCACAAAACTTTGACTTGAGGTATAACCTTGGAGCGTAGAACATTTTCCTTCTTATCCAAGATTTTAACAGGAACCTCTTCATACGTTAAATCTTCCGCTATTTCTTCTGGTTCTAACTCAATAATGTGGTGCGGGTCTTTCACATATTTACGTAACATAGATATGAAAAACGTTATGAACACGAGACATACTTGGCGGTAAAGCGAGTCTATAGGCCACAGTTCCTACTCGATCGAGGATTAAAAATGGGCCAATGAATCGAGGATTGAGCTTTCCTCTCTTTCCAAATCTTGTAACTCTTTTCCATGGAGCAACACGTAACAACATATGATCTCCAATATCGAATTCTACGTCCTTTCGATGAAGATCAACATAACTCTTTTGTCGATCTTGTGAGGTTTTTATACGTTGTCGGATCGTTTGAATCTTTTCCGTAGTCATACGTTCCAACTCCGGTCCCAACAGCGTTGCTTCACCCACCTCATCCCAGCATATTGGAGAATGACACTTTCTTCCATACAACGCCTCGAATGGAGCCATACCAATACTTGCTTGATAACTGTTGTTGTAGGAAAACTCCACCAATGGTAAGAACATGTCCCAACTTCCCTTGAAGTCAAGGACACAAAGTCTTAATAGATTTTCAAGAGTTTGAATAGTCCTCTTCGACTGCCCATCCGTCTGAGGATGATATGCCGAGCTAAATCATAAATCCGTGCCCATAGCTTTCTGCAAACTAACCCAAAATTGTGAAGTGAATCTTGGGTCTCAATCAGAAACTATGGATACTGGCATACCATTCAGTCTTATAATCTCGTTTATGTACATACGAGAAAGACGTTCAAGTTTATAAGTTTCTCGTATAGGTAAGAAATGAGCCGACTTGGTCAATCTATCAACAATGACCCAAATCGCATCTATGCCTTGAGAAACCTTGGTAAGACCGGTAATGAAATCCATGGTAATGTGCTCCCACTTCCATTCTAGAATTTCAAGTGGTTGCAATGGACCTTTTGGTACTTGATGCTCCGCCTTAACTCGTTGAAAAGTTAGACACCTTGAGATAAACAACACTATCTCTCTCTTCATATTGCTCCACCAAAATTTATGACGAAGATCACGATACAATTTGGTACTCCCAGGATGGATTGTAAATAGTGTGTTGTGCGCCTCCATCATGATTTTATACTTTAAATCAGGGTCGTTAGGAACACAAAGTCTGGAGTTGACTCAAAGTATTCCTTCTTCATCGATTCTTGCTTCCTAAGCGTAGCACCTTCTTGCACTTTCTTCCTCATACGCGCATCGGCTCCAGTGCGTAGCTTGAGCGACTTTAACTTTATCAATTAAAGTCGGTTCTACTCGTCATATATTCTCCATCATCACATGGGTCCTGAGTCTTTAACTCTATCTCCATCCTTTGTAAGTCACACAAAAATGGGCTTTTATGTTGTCAATATTGCACTTTCATCAAAGATATGATCTTCTAGTCAATCGCGCCACTACCACGTTCGCTTTTCGGGATGGTATTGATGGTATGATCATAATCTTTCAGCAGTTCAAGCCAACATCGTTGTCGCATGTTGAGTTCCTTTTGAGTGAAGAAATATTTGAGACTTTTATGATCCGTAAAGATCTCCACTTTCTCTCCATACAAGTAATGCCTCCAAATTTTAAGTGCGAAGACAACAGCTGCCAACTCTAGATCATGAGTAGAATAATTCCTCTCATATTCTTTGAGTTGTCTTGAGGCATAGGCTATGACTTTCCCATGTTGCATGCGAACACATCCTAACCCTTTTCCCGAAGCATCACTGTAGATGACAAATCCCTCCGAGCCAGATGGTATTGTCAGAGCAGTGTCTTTGAAATGAGTCTTCTCTTGAGTTCTTGAAAACTCTTCTCACATTCCTCGCTCCAATAGAATTTTGTATCTTCCGAGTCAAATTGAGTTAATGGAGTAGCGATTTGAGAAAATTCTTCCACGAATCTCTGATAATAACCAGCTAAACCGAGAAAGCTACGTACTTCGGTCACTGATTTGGGTTGCTCCCAGCTTTGAATACCTTCAATCTTGCCGGGTCAACAGATATTCCATGACTTGATACTACGTGCCCAAGGAATGCTACTTCCTCAAGCCAGAACTCGCATTTCTTCAACTTGGCATAAAGCTTGTATTCACGAAGCTTTTGGAGTATCAGCCTCAAGTGTTGCTCGTGATCTTCACGGCTTTTGGAATAAATAAGGATGTCATCAATAAAGACGACCACAAAGTGATCCAAATATTCCTTGAATACTCGGTTCATCATATCCATAAAGGCAGCAGGAGCATTAGTCAATCCAAAGGACATGACTAGGAATTCATAATGCCCGTCTGCAGGAGTTACGAAGCCGTCTTTGGAATGTCATCGGTTCTAATCTTCAATTGGTGATATCCAGAACGAAGATCAATCTTTGAAAAGAATTTGGCTCCTTGCAACTAGTCAAACAGGTCATCAATATGTGGCAATGGGTACCTATTTTTGATGGTGACATGATTTAACTCCCGATAATTAATACAAAGTCGCATACTCCCATCTTTCTTCTTCACGAATCGAACAGGAGCACCCCAAGGAGAAGTACTAGGATGAATAAAGCCAATGTCTAACAATTCCTGCGGTTGGGTCTTTAACTCCACGAAGTTTAATAGAGCCATTCGATATGGGGCTTTGGAAATGGGTTTTGTACCGGGTTCAAGGTCGATACAAAATTCAATTTCACGCTCTGGGGGTAGGCCAGGAAGTTCTTCAGGGAATACGTCAGGAAATTCATTAACAATAGAAATATCATTCAAAATTGACTTATTTTTGTTTAGATCTGTGACATGAGCTAAGAAAGCTTGACATCCGTTTTTTAATAAACAAATAGCTTTATGGCTTGAGATGACAATGATTGATTTTAATGGTTTGGTTGCTTGAATTCGCATAATAGGTTGGTTAGGAATATAAAAGCTAATAACCTTACGAAAACAATCAATTTTTGCATGATGAGTAGTTAACCAATCAATTCCTAGAATTACGTCAAATGCAAGTATTTTCAAAGAAATAAGATCAACAGGTAACGTGCGGGTGCCGATTTGAACTAAATAGGACTTATAAATAGTGGATGTAATGAAGGTTTCTCCCAACGGAGTTTCAACAGATAAGTCAAAGTCTAATTTCTCCGGAGTCAAATTTAAACGTTGAGCGCAAGTAGAAGAAATAAAAGAATGGGTAGAACCCAGTATCAAATAAGGTATAGACTTATTTAGAGTTTATGATAAGCTTACATGTGATGACCTCGTTAAGGGTTCCTTGCTTTCACGGGAGGTCACAACAAACGCTCTCCCTTACACTACCTGGCTTTGACATTTCGGGACGGACCTTTGGTGCCTCCATCCTAGTCGAACTTGTCTTGGGTGAACGACAAAATCGGGCTAGGTGACCTTCTCTTCCACATTATAACATGCTTTGGACGGCATTGCGCAATTTGGGTGATGTGTCCTCCTCCCTCGATTTTAAGCATATGATGGGTGGTCGTTCTCCTTCCTTAACAACGGTCTTTGGTCTTGGCGTCTTTCCATTATTGTTGAATCTCCTCTTCTTGAAATGTCCATTCTTATTGTTTTGGCCACGATTACCACCGAGTGGTTACCATTTCGGCTGTTGATTCCTCCACGCTTGTTGTCACCGCTTCGATTCTCGCTTCTCACTTTGGTATTATCATTTTGTCGGTTGCTTTCTCTTGGTTAAGGTTGACTCGTTATCGCTCCACTAACTGAGCCATATTTACAACATCTGAATACAAACACAGTTTATGAGAAATAAGATATTGACGTATCTCCGGCTTCAAACCTCTTAAAAACATTCGCGTCATTCTCTCTTCATTATTAACTAAATGGGACGCAAACCGGGACAACTCAAAAAACTTGGCTTCGTACTATGACACGATCATGTTATTCTGCTCCAGCTTGATGAACTCTACCTCTTTCATGTGACGAATACTTTTGGGAAAGTATTTATCGTTGAATAGTTCTTGGAACTTCTCCCAAGACATCTTTAGTGCGTCAGGTTGAGTACGTTTTACTGATTCCCACCAGTAATCTGCCTCTCCTCGTAACATAAAGGTGGCAAATGGCACCTTTTGCTCCTCGGAGCATCCCAAGACATCAAATATCTTGGTGATCTGCTTTATCCATACTTCCGCCTTAAGTGGTTTTGGCTCTCCAATAAACTCCGGTGGTCCCAGCTCCTAGAACTGTTTAGCGGTGACCGTCAGAGAGTTTCCAGTGTTTCCACCTACATTTTGGATAGGAGCCGCTCTTGCCTGATGTTGCATGAATTGTATAAAACCTCTGAACATTCCATCGTTCATCATCCGTCGGTGTTGTTGTTGTTTGCACGAGGATTGTCGCCTTCTGATGCACATTATCCTGATTATTGATCTGTGAAGACTCAACGGTCTCCTGTGCTCCATTGTTATTCTCAACATTCTCGGATGTCATTTTCAGATACTGCCATAAAACAAAGGTTAATTAACATATAACATATTATCCTTATACTCTGACCAACCAATTAAATACCAAATAAACTTAGGTAGGTCATACTAGCGAAGAAATTCCCCGTCTCTCCCCTCCTAGTTCTAGTCTCACATCTTAGCCAGGGATCATATCCCTAAGCTTTGATACAATTGTGACGCCCCAAAAATAGGTATACATCACCTATTTTGAGTCGCTAAATACATGGTACAGAATACAAATACAATCTTAATTATACAACAAGAGAGCTATGAGTTTTAATACAAATCATGTCTTACTGACAATATCCACTCTCGAGAATAAGTCCTCATTACATTTATTGTCACACTATTTAACAAAATAGTGAGGACTACTAGCTAATACTATCATCATCCCCATCACTCCGTTCCCGAGGCTAGTCCCCCACTACGTTCTCATTTCCTAAAGAGAACAAAGAAAGAAAGGGTGAGCTCAACTAGACCAATGAAATAATATTATGACTAAGATAATGCAGAATAAATTATCATTAGTCTTCAACAATGTTAAACTAATAAAATACAATAGACATAAAGTTTAACTGCAGCGGATCAAGCAATCCATTAAAAGAGTAAAGTAGAGAATAAAATCTACTATCTTTTATGATTTAAAAGGTTTTTCATCACTTTTATCATTGGGACTCGACTTAATAAATAATCCACATCATCGAATCACCCTTTCAGACTACTGACTAAGGATATTCATTAGTATCCGACCACAAATTCTCCATGCACTACGGGCCAAGGATATTCGTGTATTCATCAATGGTCATGATCATGCCAACAACTGTCCATCAATGCACTACGAGCCAATGAGAACTTTTACCACATTATTTGTAACATTACGGTCATGATTATACCGAATAATCTCTAGTCATAATCATACCAAGTCCATCTATGCACTACAGGCCACAGATGACTTTCAACAAAATATAAACATGAGGATGATGACAATGATATAAGAATTCAATAAAACAAGTTCAAGAATTAATTTATCCAAGAACTAATAACGTCCAAATTGTCAACATGATACTTCTTTGTAAAGTAAAATTCAAGAATGCTCAGAAGAATATTTTCATGAAAAGATAATGGATGAAGCCTTGAATATCGAGGATATTCCACTAATTTCATGGAGTATAAAGTCAAAATTTTAACCAATTTGAGAATAATAAAGAATGGAATATCAAAAGAAATCACCGGGCATGCGATAGACCCTTACGGGTAGGTTATTCAATGAAATAATAAATAACGGAACCCGTGTTCGTAAAAACGCATGCGATGTGATATTCCAATGAGAATATTAAAGAGCGAAAATAGGTCCCGTAAAATGCATGCATGAGCGTGATATTCCAACCGAATAATAAAGAATGGAACCAGTGTCCCAAAGTAAAAGCAGCGCATGACGAGGATATTCAAATGAATAATAAAAAGATTTAAAATCGAATTAAGGCGTAAAACGCATGCATGACGGGATATTCCAATGAATAATAAAGAATGGAATAACGAAGAGAATTTCACCAAGTATAGGGTATCCAGCGTATATAGGTTATTCAATGAGAATAATAAATAATGGAATAACAGAAGATCTCTTCATGAATACAAAAGAAATAATACCCCTTACCGTAAAAGAAACTGGATATAAGAGTAGGGAAGTAGCAGAATATTTTTCTATAATTTCTCTATACTTTCTCTCTCTAGAGTTTTAATGAATTCGTAAGAAATAATGAAGGAATGAGCTTCTATTTATAGAAGAATGGACTGCATAGTAAATGATTCATGATCGGTCCAGATTGATTTACTTTTAAACGGGCGGTCCAGATTGATTTAAAAAAACAAAATCTTAAATAAAATATTATATATATATATATATTATATATTATATATATATATATCAAACCAATGATAACTTCACGTGGAATAACAGATTCAATCACGTGAATCTATATATATATATATATATATTATATATAATATATATATATATATATATATATATATATATATATATATACTTACAAAATTATCATATAATATATATATATATATAACTTATAAGCCGAACTAATCTCAAGCCATCCCCCGTGACATTGAAATTTCTCCACCCATATGTCCTTTTCAAAGACGTGCCCCCCATAATCATATATATAATACTTATATATATCTTGAATAATTTTCACCGATTATTTTGAAAAAGCGGGTAAATAGGGGTCCATAAAATAAACAAATTTACATCAAATACTTCATAAAAAATCTCTTCAATATTTTTAACAACATTTATCATAATTATTATAATTCACAATATTAATCGATCAGGTCGTTCCCAAAAAAAAAGGGGCTTTCAATAAGGATTTCTCCCCATCAAGGCGCCTGATTAGATGATCAAACCTCTCCTTGATGTAACTTCTGACATATCGTTAATATTGCGAATAATAATATTAATAACTTTGTCATCTCAATTATTGATTATAAAATATTGACAATAATTGAATCAAATAACGTGAGATACTTGTCAAAGTGATTCATCGTAACAATAATTGAACAAAACCGAGTGACTTCTCACGTAAGCATCAATAATCAATCTGAGTATTATCTTGTGCGACTCACGATATTCTTTGTACTTTTAACACCGTGTTTTTCAACAGATTAACTGTAAAACTTTCGCCATTATTTTCATAAAAAGTATTTTTGTCGTTTTCTCAATCCGACAATAATTCCGTTAATAGGGTACACCAATGATTGTGCCATTAGTACGAATATTCCTGTTAAAAGCGAATATTCCCCAGCCAATCGAATATTATATAACAACTTGCATACTTTTGCAAAATTTATAAATATTACCCACAACTATAACATTATATCAAATTCATTCCATAATATTCAAAATGATATTTATAGAAAATTCATCTTTATTCATAAAAGTTGGGGTCTTACAATTGGGGGTGGGGATGGAGGTGGGGTTGGGGTGTATACATAATCACATAATATTATTTTTTTTTTTGGTGGGGTGGTGGTGGGGGTGGGGTGGGGGGGGGTGGGTGGGTGGGTGGGGGGGGGGTGGTGGGGGTGTGGGGGGTGGGGGGTATGGGTGGGGGTAAGAGGTGTATACATAATCACATAATATTATTTTTTTGGGGTGGGGTGGGGTGGGGTGATGGTAAGGGTATATACATAATCACATAATATTATTTTTTTGGGTGGGGTGAGGGGTGGGTGGGTGGGTGGGGTGAGGGGTGGGTGGTGGGGTGAGGTGGGATGGGGTGTGGGGGAGGGTGGGGGTGTGGGGGAGGGTGGGGGTGTGGGGGTGGGGTGTGAGTGGGGGTGGCTCTGTTCCTCTTTCGCAGATCGATAGATTGATTGAATGAAAGAACATGGAACCCTATTTTATTTTTAAGAGACATATTTGTCAATTACGTAAAAATAATAGATGGAATAAGTTAATCCTGACCCCCCTTCCAGGAATAACAATTATAATTTTAAGTTAACACCTATTCCACTAGGAATACATTATTCCGTTGGAATAAACAAACAAACAATATTTTTATCATTCCAATGGAATGATTCATTCCATTCTCCCTCCTATTCCATCGATCCAAACATAGCATTACTGTCTTCATTGTTTTGATATAAATCTTGTGGAACCTTGAGATTTTGAGGGAATATTATTGCAATCATGTAGCACCTCATTCTGGCATAATGGTATATTTTTTTGATGTGGATTTTTTTTTCTTCATCATATTTGATATTGTTTAATTTAGATTTAGAAAACAACAATGGTTCGACTTCTTTTTCATTCAATTAATCAAGCAACATTAGTATTTTTGTTCAACCACGTTACAATTGAATGATATGTTATGACTTATAAACAAGTCTGAACTGAAATACAACAAGATTTTATTGTCCATGCAAACGAATCAAATTTAGGAGTTGCAAATGCAATGACCACATTTAGAACGGTACAAAAGTAGTCCATTTATTTGCACACAATTTATGTAGAACAAATAACCAAAAAAAATCATATATATGAGTCCACTTTGCACCTGTAGAGATTCAGCGAGTAAATTGTTTCATTTCCCAACAAATTTTCTTTAATCTTACACTTTCTTCATTTTCTCTAGTTCTCAATTTTCAAGTCCATGAATGAGTGCATAATTAAAAGAATTTTTTAAAGAAAACAAAGAACTGTGCTTGTCAAATCTACTCACTTGTTAGTATGAACAGGGTAGGTTGTATGAGTATATGAGGCTATATACATCTCAGTGTAGTCAAATGAAAATTTCGTGTCATCCATATCCATACATACCATACCATGAGTTTACTGTGAGATGCAAATTTAAATCCCATGTTACCAGTTTAATATGGGATGCAAATTCTAATTTCCATAACTCTCAACTGTATAGTATATGTTATGTAATTTTTTTTATACTATTACTTTGACATATTGGAGGAAACTAAAACGATGGCTAGTACATTGTAAGTAATGTTTAATTGCAATCTACTATTTAAGATTCAGAAAAAGGGAATCATTACACTAATCATAACTTATACTTCATATGAAGTCTTCACAAGGAAATTGCAAAAAAAGCCGATTTTCAAGAGAAGGTAAAGAAGATAAACAAATGCATTTACCTGAATCATTCGCGGTAGTCTGAGAACTCATTCGTGGCAACAAAGAAGTCGTTCGAAGTCTTTTTCTCCTTATCAGCTTAAGTTTAGTAGATAAAAACAAATTGGGGACATGTGTTATAATTTAAAATTTATTATATTAAAAATTGAGGATAATATGAGAATTATAAAAATATTAATTATCCCAATTTCTTTTCCGTCTAAATTTAGATCAGGTTAAATTTGGACGGAAAAAGTGGCCCAATTTTCTATCAATTTCTTTTCTTTTTTATTTATTAAAAAACTCAAAAACATGAAAATTAGAAGAAAAAAAACTTATATTTTCCGTCAATTTCTTTTCTATTCTATACACTTTAAAACTCAAAAAAAGAGTGCAAAAGTCCCATTTGCAAACTTTTCAAACTTTAAAAATACACCCTTCTTTCCATATTATTCAATCATTATTAACTTTTTAAAACCAATTTGAGAGATTTTAAACTCAAAATTGATATAATTTCTTTTAATTTTAATCAATACAATAATAAATACTATAAACTATCTAAAAAATATTACTCGTTAAATTTTATTGTTTTATAATTTTAATGAGTTATTTAAATTTTGAGTTTGAAAATATCTTAAATTAATTTTTAAAAATCAATAATGATCATATAAATTAAAACGGAGATATAAGTATTATTTTTCCATATTTATCTCTAAATTTATTAAAAGAAAATTTTCTTTTTTTAGAAATTTTTATTTATCAACTAGGTCAACCGACACCAGCATCACCACTACGGAAACGAAAATTCCTTTGTAAAGTTATTGAAAGGTTAGTTTAGTAGTAATGCATCACGATGAAATTGTGATGGTAAAAGTCATTTATACTACAATAAAAAGAAATATGACTTTTTAGAACAATTTTTTTTGGCAAATGAGACTATTTTTGTGGGACAAGTATAGAAGGTCAGCAAAATTTTTGTGCATAATTGGCACACTGTCAAGTAGTATTCTACCCTGGAGTAGAAGCTAAGAGGTATATAAATTTGAGAAGGCAGTGTGACAATTGACCACTGGATTTTGCAAGGGTTAGGTAATGACAATCTACCAAGATCCAGAAGCTGAGAAACGAGAAGCTGTTACAAATTACAAACAGGGCCAATGCTGTTAACTGAGTAACAAGATTTATACATGAAGTTGCTTGGTTGCACACTCCAGCTCTTCATATTTAGTAAATTATAAGTAGGACAATATAACATTTCAGGTTCATATATTCACCTGCCCGAGATCCATGCTCAAATCACTCAACCCATAACTGAAAATGTACACAACAAACATGCTCACACATGTAATTGACAATACTTATTTGTGAACAAATTAAGAAAGAAAAAGACAGCTACTTACATAGAAAAAGAGGCTAAGCATATGGCTATGATTTACCTATATAAAAAGAAGAACATACTAGTAACCAACATTCTGACTCTTGTTAATTTGCCATGAGACAAGGCTGTTTACATGCGGTTGGTAGCAGCCATGGACAGGAAAATGTTCCCTTTTCATGTCAATCTTTTTCATTACCTGGAATTGAAAATCATAAGCAAATAGAGAGCCATCTTTGTCCAAGAAAATCATTTCACCTTCAAATTTAGAACAATAGAGGGGGACCAAATCCTTTATGCAACCAACTCTGATGGTATACGTCTTTGTCCAATCTTCTCCACAAATATTCCTCAAGATCCACACGTCAATTTCATTCATCTCTTCATGAGTGACAAAACAAAGATGCCCACCCATTTCAACAATTCTGTCATTAGTTCTGCTACTTTTTGGGAGCAGTATCTTGTGAAACTTTTCATTATCGACTGTCATAGACATTATGTACTCGCTATGATCAATATGTGGAATCCAGTGTAAAGCCCCAGTTGCAGAAATTGGTTCATACCCAAACCAACTAAAGAGTCCAAAAGCAGGTCCATTGACCAACCTCCACGATCTTGTTCCCAGCATTAGAATCTCGCAACCAATGAAGTTCAGTTCGTCCAGAAATAAATGAACCAATTTAAAATAACCTGTACTTTTACAAAAGGATAGTCCATATGATTCCTTGTGGGGAGGATATAAAGTACCTAAAGGAAGCATAGTCAATTCCCTAGTCACAGGATTCATGATAACTAGCCCACCTTTCTTCATCTCGTCATTAAGAACAATTAGACCATTGCAAGTTGCTCTAATTTTCCCCAAACATGTAGAATTGAACTCTCCGATCATGACTTTTCCATTTTTGATTACCATGTACTTTATATAGAATTTTGACGAAGGGCATATGAGGGGTTGATGAAATACATGTACAGACTGCAATTGGAAAACTCTGGCTTCAACAGAAAAAATGTTTGGCTTTTCTTGTGTGATTGATGCTGTAGAATAATGGTGGAAAGCTTCTTTTTTCAAAAAGATCAAGACAGTCTCAGCTCGACGGAGATGGGCATCAATGAAAACAGGACTATAAATAATGTTATACCATGGCTTGCAAACAAACCTTGACCTTTGGAGAGATTCAAGAGGTAGTCGAACAAGTATATTAGAGATGCAGTCCTTTGGAAGATAAGGTACAACAGTTAGTTGTTTTTTGTTCTTATCTTCATCCAGCTGCTTCTTTGACAATGCTCTTTCTTCTACTATCCTAAATAAGCTGGTAGTGCCTTTGTTTGTCATCGTTTTTGTAATCATGTTCTTCTTGTTGGCTCTGTAGTTCAAAAATAAAAGAAATGTTTGAAGATAACAAGTGGAATATTTTAATTGAGAGGATGTCACAAATGAAAGAAGAGTGACGCATAATTAGGATTACAAATACTAATCCACTTCTCTAACAAACTTCAAGATCTATGTGATGCTTCGTGAGCAGGATAAATTTGGGTTTTTGGGGATAAGCAGAATACCATGTACCATAAGGCAGTCACTAAGCCAATGATGTACCATATATGATCAAAGTGAAGGTGTCCAACATAGTTTGTAGGTCATACTTATATTATGATAATGATCACAGTTTGTAATTATGAAAAGTTAACATGATAAGCAATTTATTCCTTTTCATAAGGGTGAATTACCTTCCTTGTCTTTTCCTTTTGACTTATTAAAATCATTAGTTTCATAGATCGTACCACTGCATCATTCTAAAATTAAGTAACAAATAGCTTATTTGCTTTGACAAGAACATTTGGAGTTCGGACAAACAAAGATTACCACAAACATATTCCTAATTCTATATAACGAACGAACCCTGAAAACATCAACCTGAAACACTGTAGCAATAATTCAAGTTCACATAGTGACACTTTAGAGGTATTGCTTATGTTTTAAGGATCATATTAGATAGCATTAATGATGACCAGTAGCTTTTGGATTATGTTTTACTAGCCTATACAAGTCTTTGGTGTTTTATTAATTTCAAGACTCGGTTGACATGGAGTATAAGTTTTGTCCATCAAAAATAACAAGGATCAACATAATAATAGTTTTATGATATCAAAAGGTAGCTCTTTAGAATAATCATAGGCAATTTAGTATAATCTTCTTCTTTTCTCTTCCATAAAAGTGATAAAACAAGGAACTTTATTGGAGAGAAAAAGTGACTACAGCTGGGGGTGGTAGAAATAGTCCTTATAAGATAAATAAAAAAGTAAAACCGAACTGCCCACCAATTTCAATGAATGTCAAAATTAGAAATCCTCAAAAAAGTCCCAAAGGTAGATGCACCCGAAATGATGCTAAAAACTCATGATGATAAAAACTCACAGGTCTTACCAAAAACATGGAAATGTACCTAAAATTCTATGAAAAAACAAGCAGTCCCCAACATTCCATAAACTCAAGAATCATCTTATTTCTTGTAATGATACAAGGCTTCCATGAGGTTAGGAGTGGGTTTCGTGGACAATTTATAATAGAAAGGATTAGGAGGTATATAAAGTTGAAAAAGAAAGTGAGAGTAAAGTGTGAAAGATTATTCCAATTTATCATATTCCCAGGCACAACTGTTGATCATTTTCATTTCCTGTAAGTCTTACAAAGTCCAATTTCCAGCAAATAACACAAAACTATAACACATCTGATATCATCATCTTTAAAAGTGGCATTTAAAACCAATTTGTGGTTTCAAATGGGAATTTTTTCAGCGGTGGTATGAAATGGGAATTTTTTCAGTGTTGTTTCACACATTTAAAGTGTTTAAGGACCGTCATGCCCCTTTTAGTTTTTTTCTTTTTCGTTTTTTATAAACCTCTCTTCCCTTTCTTGTAGAGACATTTCTTTGAAAAGTTTGTGTGAAGAGGTAATGTCTATGGATTCAAGTAACTAAGGGATGAGGATCAGAGGCATCAGGAAGATAGTGATACTGAATCAACATGTAGTATAAAATAAAATTTCCAAACTCCGTACAATGAAATTACACTTTTTCCACATTCATAAGCCTGACAAATAAGATACGAGTATTCCAATTTTTCTATAGAAAATAGAGAGGTTCATTAAAGTAAACTGGAAGACAAACTTTTGTGGGATCCTTGCCAATGCTATCTTTAAACGTTGACTAGAGACTTAGGTTGTGTTTGATTACTTCTTATTGCCTCTTAATAGAAGTACCTCTGATTCGGTCAGAGGCTAAACATGTTTGGTAAAAAAAATTTGCCTCTTAATCGGTAAGGGACAAATATAAATCTATACTATTCAGAGGTGGATCTGAACGAAATTGGCTATTTTTGGACAAAAATAACCTCTTCAATATTACAAAATTCCTATTATATCCCTCTGCCTCTTCAATTTCCAGATTCCCAAATCGATCCGTCCGTCCGTCAACACTTAACATTGTTTCAATACCCTTTTGTCTCATTTGCAATTGATATATACTTATTTCGGATTTTTTCCTATCATTTTTTTCTTGTATTGTGTTATATTTCTCTCCCAAAATAACACGAGGTTCTTCTTCGATCTCTGCGTTGCAGAAGGACCCAGTTCATTCCTTGAAACCATATATGTTAGGGTTTCTTTTATAAACACTTTATTTGGGGTTGTTATTAGAAATTTGCATACATACACGATCATGTATCGTGGCCTAATAATATTGATACTGCTATTTATCTCCATTGTTCCACTGGAATCTGATGCAGAATCTCTCATTCGTATATTCCGTCAACTATCTGCTGTATCACGACGTATTCCCAATCCCAAATTAGTCATTCAGGTATTATTCTTTTTAAATTTTTTTCTCAATTATGTCATAGCTTAAATTACAAACATAATGCCATAATGGTTTGTGAATTCTGGGATTGAAGAAGCTCAGAGCAAAGAGAAAGAAAGAATGAAGGGAGGGAAGAAGATAGAGAAGAGTTTTTTGCTGAAATTGAATATAGTGGGTGGAGGGTTAAAATAGTAAAATAGTGTTATGCAGACATTTTATAAAAATTAATTATCAAACACCATTTTTTCATTCAGATACAATTTTAGACAGAAGTTCTATATTATTCAGATGTCTAAATTATTCAGATCTTAACATTCAATTTTATCAAACGCAACCTTACTCACTATTCTTGTTCAAATGGATTAGGCAATTAGCACCAACAGATCTAATGGAAGGTTCACCGCCATCTCCAAAGTCTCACTGAATTTCTTCATCATTTGACTTTAAAAAATGGTGTCCGATAGTCAGACCCATTTCTTCTAAATGAACTTGATAAGTGAAAATTTCTAGTTTCAAAAATTGCATTAGCATTTTTCAAAAAATTTTGTTTGAGGTAAAATATAGTATTTATGAGTATGACATAAATACCTTATTCCCTATTGTGCCTAATTTAAGCTATAATCTGATTATACTTTATCAAAACAGTTGCAGCACGTTTTCACATTAAAGAAACTGTGATTAGCACATTATTCAATCTATTATTCTATATACTCTATTATTCGCAGTTGATAATGGCTAACAATAAGTGTCATAGCAAATATATATTTAGCCATTATTTTACACTTCAACGACACTAATTAGTTTGCCAGTCAGACCCTATTATTTACTAACTTTTGGCAAGTATATAAAAATATAAACACATGGCTAGATTGTACTTCCAATTGATAATTCATAATCGTGAAACTGACAAAGGACAAATAAATCGTCGAACAGATTCATAATTTGCAAAAGAAAAAGAAAACGGAATCATTAGAACCATTATGAGGAAAAGAAACTAGAGTCAAGTAAACGTAATTAGGAGCAATACTTGCCTGTTTTAGCGGCCATTAGCTTCCAAAATCGCTAATCCAGATAATACATAAAATTGTGGGCATGAAAGTTATCAAATATTTTGGGCGAATCTGATGGGTGATGATTACTTTCGGCGAGATCGCCAAAGTCTT
Organism: Panax quinquefolius; assembly: GCA_020205615.1. Taxonomy (NCBI): domain Eukaryota; kingdom Viridiplantae; phylum Streptophyta; class Magnoliopsida; order Apiales; family Araliaceae; genus Panax; species Panax quinquefolius. The sequence goes on along the minus strand of CM035172.1, from coordinate 119,268,569 downwards.
TGCCTTCGATCACTCTATGCTGACCTGCCGGGTTTACTAAAATACAGTTTGTTTGTTACATAAAGTTTGGGGTTAAAAACATAAAATTAGGTATACAGTTCCAGACAAGAGAATATATACAGCTTTGTAATAACAACAAGTCTGGGGGACATTTTTTTAGTGATATTTTCTAGCGACCTTTTTTTGTTTTTTTTTGGTTTTTTTCGTAGTTCTCTCAAAAAATGTATAATATTTATTCTAACTTGAATTTTTGTAAAAAACAATGATTTAGATGTAATTTAGATACATACAAGAAACAAGGTTGTAAAGACGGTACATGCCCTATTTCTCTAAGACCCCAAATTATTAATAAATGAAATTTATTTTCCTCTATTTATTATTTTGAAATAGTAAGGGTTGATTTGATTAATGTGGATAGTTATGGGTAAAATCATGAAATATTTGAATAAGCAGTGGTTATAAAATATTCATTATTATTAGGGGAATATTAGTTTGGTGGTGGAATATTAAATGCTTTGTCGAGGAATATTAAATGCGGACGGTATTAAGCGATCTTTTATGGGCCCATATGCGGAAAGCGATTGGATGAAAAAAGCGACAAATATAAGTTGTTTATAAATAACGGCGTAGTTATTCTGAGATTATCTTGTTGGAATACCGGTGGTTAAAAAACACACTAATCTGGCGTTGTTGAGCGATGTGTGCACGGTATTGCACCAATTATTGATTCTTACGTGAAAGGCCTTTACTCGATAATTATTACGATAATTCTTATTCGATATTTTATTTTATTGATTCAATAATTGCTTGCATTGATATTTTATATTCTTTTGTTTTGATAAATTGTCATTACGATATTTTCCATTATCGAACAATAATTCATATTATCTGAATAATATTATTAGATAACATTATTGGCGATGTCTAGAAAGTTACATCTACAGGAGAGGTTTGGTCACTAATTGCTTGCGCGATGAAGGAGAATTCTTTATTGGAAAGCCCCTCTTTCTGAGGAGCGGCACAGTTGCCGATCTTGTGATTACTAATATTATTTGTGAATAATTAATTATTGATTTATATGATGAGGAAAATATTGATTTTATGTGGATATAGATGGAAAAAATTTTTAAAATGACAATTGTTGAAAATTAATATTTTATCTTTTTACGATAAAATAATTCATTTAAATATATTATTTTAATAATATAATAATGGTGATATTTTATAATGAATGTGGGATATATGAGTATATGAGGAGGAAGAGTATTTTGTGGCATTAAATGTTTAACACATATTTTGTGTGTTGGTGGACCTGATTATTGGTAGAAATTTGATTATAGCTTGTAAAATCGCTTGGTTTATGGATTTGGTCAATTTACATTTGGAATTTGGAAAAACTTTCTTACGCAAAGTTGTAGAAATTGAATTTCCTATAAAAATTCATGAGATTCAATTTTTCGATAAAAAGGGCTATTTATTATGAATTATTGAAGTTAGAAGTTCAAAATAATTGATTTTTGAAGTTTTAATTATTTTAATTAGAAAAACGTTTTTTTGTTTTGGGACTCATTTAACATGTGTTAGGATGGCTGAGTTCAGATTCATGGATGCGTGCGTATGAAGATGTGGAAAAAAATATAATATTATTATATATATTAAATTTTCTACTTTGGTGTTACTAGCATTTTCTATAAATAGGGTCTTGGGTTAGAATTGAAAATCACACGAAAGCTGAAGTTTTCTCTCTATATTATCGGCGTATTCTTGTGAGTATTTTGAGTATACTTTGAGTATTGCTATCTGGTCTGAAGTTCAAGTCATAGCTTTATATCAGGTGTTTTATTAAATCTTGTCTTTTCGAGGTAAGGGATGTTATTTTATTAGAAAATGATATTATTTCTTGATATCATTATCTTGAAAATATTGGTTGGAAATTTTTATCAAATTTGGAACTTTTTCATGTCGGGGTTACTATTCATGAGTTCTTATTCATTCTTATTCTTATTCTATTCATGATTCTTATTCACGAGTTCTTATTCACGAGTACTATTTTCATGAAGCGTGATGATGTTTTTGTGAAATTTCTATCTTTTGGTGTCGAGATTCTTATTCACGTGTCTCGACGACTTTATTCACGTATCTGACACTATTCACGAATCTGACACTTTATTCATTAAAAAATGAAATTTCTTCTTTTTGTCCAAAATATCTATTATGGATACTAGCTTTGATTGTATCCATGTTTTGATCATTCTTGAATTTTACTCCACTCGATTACTTATGAAGTATTTTTGAACTTGGATTGTTTAAAATCTGAATCCTTAATATTGTTCTTTTGTTTCCTTTGGATTCGTTTCCTTTAAAATATTTTTCATCATCCTCGGTCTAAAAATGATGATATTCTTGAATATCTTTGGCACATAGTGCAAAGATGAATGATTTCTTGATGAATATCTTTGGCCGTAGTGCAAAAGATGAGCAGTGTTGAGATGAACATGACCCCATGATTAATATCTTTGGCGTAGTGATGCAAAGATGAGCAGTGTTTAGATGAACATGACCAAGTGATGAATATCTTTGGCACATGTGCAAAGATGAATATTTGATTCGAGATATATATTGATTGATGTTCTGAGGGATAAAATATCGACGATGAACTTTTAAATTCATATATAGAAGATAGTAGTTTGCATTCTCTACTTAACTCTTCTAATGAATTATTATTTCATTGCGAAGATTGATTTAAAAGCTGGTTGTCTATTGTATTCTATTAGATTTTTCCTGTTGAAGACTAACGATAATTTGTTGTATATTATCTTAGTCATAATATTCTTCTTTGGGCTAGTTGAGCTCACCCTTTTCCTTTTTGTTCCATTTTTTTTCTTCTCGGGGAGGCGAGAATGTAGCGAGTACTTAGTCGGGGTATGGAATGAAGGTTACAGAGAGTTGTTTAGTAGTCCTCACCATTTTGTAAAATAATGTATCAATAATTATGATGAGGGATTTATTTGCGTGTGGATATTATCTAGAAGGCAATATTGTATTTAAACTCACATGATATATATGTTGTTGTAAGTATTTTGCACGCAAATGTATTAATAAAGTTGTAGTTATTTACGTACCATGTATTTGGCGACTTCGAGAATGGGTTGGATGGAATGGACCTATTTTGGGGGCGTCACGGTTGGTATCGAGCTTAGGGATATGATCTCTGGCGGAGATCGGGGAATAGAACTAGGAGGGAGAGGCAGTAAATCCTTATTAGTGTGTCTACTAAGCTTATTTGTTAGTTGGTTAGTATATAGGGATATTATGTGATATATTGATTTCCTTAATTAACCCTTGTTTTATGGCGATGTTTGAGAATGTCGTTGAGAATATTAACGATGGAGTAAATGAGGCCGTGGAGATGCTGTCTTTTTAGCGAGGAGAGCGTCTGCAGCAGTGGCAATGTACCTCCTGTGAAACAACACCAGCTTGAAGAGATGATGAGCGAGGGATGTTTAGAAGCTTTTTGCGATTCATGCAAAATCGAGCGAGGAGACTTCGTGTTCAAAATCTGAGGAGAAATGATAGCAATTCACGGGTGGTCACGACGAGCGATTCAAAGTTGGGACCACGAGAATTTAAGGGAAGCGGATCCGATTAAAGGCGGAGGCGTGGGTCAAACAAATTACCAATATATTCGATGTCTTGGGATGCGGAGGAGGAACGAAAAAGTTCCATTCGCTACTTTTATGTTAAAATGCGAGGCGATTCTTGGTGGGAATCGTGAAGCGTACCCATCCATTTGCCTTTCGGCGTATGTCGTGGGAGATGTTTGAAAGCAGTTCAATGACAAGTACTTCCACAAAGTATTAAATCGTATGAAGGAAGTGGAGTTTATTAGGCTGGAAGCGAGAATAACATGGCGGTGTCCCGGTCTGGATGCGAAGTTAGCGGAGTTATCGAGTTTGCACCTCATTTGGTGGAGAATGAGGAGCGTGTATGGCGGATGTTTACGAGAGGTTTGAAACCCGGCGCATCGTCGATATCTCATTTCTCATAAATTTTCTCTCTATTCGGATGTTGTCAGCGAGGGCTCGGTTGTTAGGCGAGATAACGAAATACGTTCAATGAGGGACCATAACGAGGATCATCTGAGAAGATAGCGATCATCGAAATAACGATAACCGGCGGAGAAAAGAAGAATACGGACAAAGCGGTAACCACTCTGGTGGTAATCGTGGCCATGAAAATAGAAGAAGCGAGTCGGGAGGAGATTTTAAAAAGGAGATTCAACAACGACCATGTGAAGGCGTCGGCGCCGATGTGGCTGGTTCGAGGGAGGAGAAAGACCACCGGTCGTATGTTACAAATCTTGGGAAAGAGGGACATATCATTGAAGCGCCCTAGCAGTTTAAGGTATGCTATAATTGTGGAAAAAGAAGGACATATAAACTCGAGATTTATGCGATATCGAAACCCAGATCCAGCGAGAATGGTGACTCGAAATGTGTCGAGAAAAAGTCAAAGTCAGCGGTTCTGGAAGAAGCGTTTGTCGTGGCCGGTCAAAATCGAGGAACACGACGAAGTTAGCACAGGGTTAGTTAATTATAAATTCTTGCGAAGTTTATACCTTACTGAATCTGGGTTCTACCCATTCTTTTATCTCTCTTGCTTTGCGCTCAGCGTTTGAACTTGACTACGGAGAAATTAGACTTTGACTTTATTTATGGAGACTCAGTTAGGAAAACTTTCATTACATCAGTTGTTTAGAAATCTTGCTTGATTCGGGTTGGCACTATCACATTACACATTAACCTTATTTCTATAGAGATATTTGCTTTTGATGATGTGATTTTAAGGTTAACTACTCATCATGCAAAAAATTGATTACTTTACGTAAGGTTGTTAGTTTTCATATTCTAAAGCAACACATTTATTGAATTCAAGCAATCAAACCATTGTAGTCAAACATTTTCATATCAAGCCATGAAGTCGTTCGTTTATTACGGATGTCGAGTTTTCTTAGTCCATGTTATGGATTTGAATAAAGACACGTCGATTTGAATAATATTCTGTTGTTATTGATTTTTTCTGGCCGTATTTCTGAAGAATTTCTTGGCTTACTCCCAAAGCACGATATTAAATTTTGTATCGACTTTGAACCGGTACAAAACTCATTTCTAAAATCTCATATCGAATGGCTCTATTGAACTTGAGGAGTTAAAAATTCAACTATAAATTTGGTACTGAGCCTTTATCTGGTGACTTCCTTTGTGGAATGCAAAAGCCGGACTCTCCGTGGGGACACCATATTAGTGCGATAGTAAAGCGATAGGTGTCATTGTAGCGTCTTATCAAGGTTGGGATATGAGTCACGATTGAGAACAACCTAAGTCGATGTCGAAATCGTAGCTTTACAAGCTTAGTTGGTTATTATCGGAGATTAGTTGAAGGATATTCTCGAATCGCTATTCCATTAACTTGTGGTGACTTCGTAGAGATACAAAATTCGAATGGAGCGAGGAATGTGGGAAGAGCTTGAAGAACTTCGAGAGAGACTCATTTAACACGTGTTACGACCATGCCATCTGGGCGCGAGCGTGGTAGGCGGCGTGTTGAGTAGAAGATCGTATCTGAAATCTGAGTGCGATATTGTCAAAGACTCATTTAATTATAATTTACAAATAATAGAGATGGAGATGAAAACTCTAGGTACCCGCGTGATGATATCTGAGTATAATCGACTTTAATCGATAAAGTTAAAAATTTATTGAAGCTACACAGGGTGATGAATTTGAAGAAGGAGGTCTGAAGTTGTTATTTCAAAAGCGAGAATCGGTGAGGTGAGAAAGCTCGAACCTTGATTTATTAATCCATTTGAAATTCTCGATCGAATAGGAGCGTGGCCTATAGACTCGTTTTACCTTGAAGTATGGCGGCGTGTTCATAACGTTTTTCACGTGTCGATGTTACGTAAATATGTGGACGACCGAACCACGTCATTGAGTTAGAAGCAGGACGAGATAGGCAGAAGACTTAACGTCACGAGGAGGTACTGTCGAGATCTTGGATAGGAAAGAACATGTCCTATGTCTGGGGTTATACCACAAGTTAAAGTTTTGTGGAGAAACCATGCTATTGAGGAAATGACACAGGAGTTGGAAAGCGGAAATGAAAGCGAGGTATTCTCATCTTTTGAAACACACGAATCGTCGTCGATTTAGAGGATGAAATTTCATAAGGAGGGAGGTTGTAAGACCCCAAATTATTAATAAATGAAATTTATTTTCCTCTATTTATTATTTTGAAATAGTAAGGGTTGATTTGATTAATGTGGATAGTTATGGGTAAAATCATGAATATATTTGAATAAGCAGTGGTTATAAAATATTCATTATTATTAGGGAATATTAGTTTGGTGGTGGAATATTAAATGCTTGTCGGGAATAATATTAAATGCTGACGGTAGCGATCTTTTGGGGCCCCATATGCGAAGCGATTGGATGAAGAAAAGCGACAAATATAAGTTGTTTATAAATAACGGCGTAGTTATTCACAGATTATCTTGTTGGAATACGGTTGGTTAAAACACACTAATACTGGCGTTGTTGAGCGATGGCACGCGGTATTGCACCAATTATTGATTCTTACGTGAAAGGCACTACTCGATAATTATTACGATAATTCTTGTTTCGATATTTTATTTTATTGATTCAATAATTCTTTGCGTTGATATTTTATATTCTTTGTTGTTTGATAAATTGTCATTACGCGTATTTTTTCATTATCGAAGCAATAATTCATATTATCTGAATAATATTATTGGATAACATTATTGGCGATGTCTAGAAAGTTACATCTAAGGAGAGTTTGGTCACTAATTTGCTTGGCGCCCGATGAGGAGAAATCTTATTGGAAAGCCCCTCTTTCACAGGAGCGGCACAGGTTGCCGATCTTGTGATTACTGTAATATTATTTGTGAATAATTAATTATTGATTTATATGATGAGGAAAATATTGATTTTATGTGGATATAGATGGAGAAAATTTTTAATGTGACAATTGTTGAAAATTAATATTTTATCTTTTTACGATAAAATAATTCATTTAAATATATTATTTTAATAATATAATAATGGTGATATTTTATAATGAATGTGGGATATATGAGTATATGAGGAGGAAAGAGTATTTTTGTGGCATTAAATGTTTAACACATATTTTGTGTGTTGGTGGACCTGATTATTAGTAGAAATTTGATTATAGCTTGTAAAATCGCTTGTTTTATGGATTTGGTCAATTTACATTTGGAATTTGGAAAAACTTTCTTACGCAAAAGTTGTAGAAATTGAATTTCCTATAAAAAATCATGAGATTCAAATTTTTTGATAAAAGGGCTATTTATTATGAATTATTGAAGTTAGAAGCTCAAAATAATTGATTTTTGAAGTTTTAAATATTTTTAATAACAAAAACGTTTTTTTGTTTTGGGACTCATTTAACATGTGTTAGGATGGCTGAATTCAGATTCATAAGATGTGTATGAAGATGTGGAAAAAATATATATTAATATTATTAAATTTTCTACTTTGGTGTTCTAGCATTTTCTATAAATAGGGTCTTGGGTTAGAATTGAAAATCACACGAGCTGAAGTTTTCTCTCTATATATTATCGGCGTATTCTTGTGAGTATTTTGAGTATACTTTGAGTATTGCTATACGGTGCAAGTTCAAGTCATAGCTTTATATCAATTGTTTTACTAAATCTTGTCTTTTCGAGGTAAGGGATGTTATTTTATTAGAAAATGATATTATTTCTTGATATCATTATCTTAGAAATATTGGTTGGAAATTTTATCAAATTTGGAACTTTTTCATGTCGGGGTTACTTTCATGAGTTCTTATTCACGAGTTCTTATTCACGAGTTCTTATTCACGAGTTCTTATTCACGAGTTCTTATTCACTTATTCACGATTGATTCAAGCGTGAAGATGTTTTTTGTGAAATTTCTATCTTTTGGTGTCGGAGATTCTTATTCACGTATCGACCTTTATTCACGTATCTGACCTTATTCACGAATCTGACACTTATTCATTCGAAAAATGAAATTTCTTCTTTTTGTCCAAAATATCTATTATGGATACTAGCTTTGATTGTATCCATGTTTTGATCATTCTTGAATTTTACTCCACTCGATTACTTATGAAGTATTTTTGAACTTGGATTGTTTAAAATACGAATCCTTAATATTTGTTCTTTTGTTTCCTTTGGATTCGTTTCCTTTAAAATATTTTCATCATCCTCGGTCCTAAATGATGATATTCTTGAATATCTTTGGCACATAGTGCAAAGATGAATGATTTCTTGATGAATATCTTTGGCCGTAGTGCAAAGATGAGCAGTGTTGAGATGAACATGACCGGTTGATTAATATCTTTGGCCGTAGTGCAAAGATGAGCAGTGTTTAGATGAACATGACCCGGTGATGAATATCTTTGGCTGTAGTGCAAAGATGAATATTTGATTCGATATATATTGATTGATGTTACGAGGGATAAAATATCGACGATGAACTTTTAAATTCATATATAGAAGATAGTAGTTTGCATTCTCTACTTAACTCTTCTAATGAATTATTATTTCCATTGCGATTGTTGATTTAAAAGCTGGTTGTCTATTGTATTCTATTAGATTTTTCCTGTTGAAGACTAACGATAATTTGTTGTATATTATCTTAGTCGTAATATTCTTCTTGGGCTAGTTGAGCTCACCCTTTTCCTTTTTGTTCCATTTTTCTTCTCGGGAGCGAGAATGTAGCGAATCTTAGTCGGGTATGGAATGAAGGTTAGAGAGAGTTGTTTAGTAGTCCTCACCATTTTTGTAAAATAATGTATCAATAATTATGATGAGGATTTATTTGCGTGTGGATATTATCTAGAAGGCAATAATTGTATTTAAACTCACATTATTTATATGTTGTATTATTTTGCAACAAATGTATTAATAAAGTTGTAGTTATTTACATACCACCATGTATTTGGCGACTCGAGAATGGGTTGGATGGAATGGACCTATTTTGTTGGATGGAATGGACTTTGAGGCGTCATACGTCATATGATATCCAACGTCTGAATTAATAGAATATATCCGAATCAACATATTTAACGAGACAAACAGAAGAGTGAAGAATGACCTGAAGTAACTAACTCAATTAATTAAACAGAATATAAACAAACAAAACTAATACAATGAAATAATAGGTCAATCAAATGGTCAAGGTGTTATTTCATACAAAAGTGAGCTTCGAAATATATACATTGCCACACAGGCAAGTCAAAACAATGCCACACAAGCAAGCCACAATAATGCCACACAGGCAAATCACACATTGGACCGTGAATTCAAATGTATGCAAATCGGATAGGTGTGTTTGGCACAACATCACCAATCCATAGAACAAAAAACTAGGGTTAACCCATACGCCTCCCACAATAAAACACCAAATGGCCCACTTCCTCCGGAGCCCAAAACAGAGACGCCATGGACTAATCACACCGCCACGGAAAGTGTCATGCCTCTCGTGCCAAGACGACATGCGTGTGGTACCCCCACAGGTGGTTATAGCTCAGGTATACCCTACGATATATATTCTAACAAAAATACTATGTGACAATACATGCGACATAATACCAACAAAAGGGTTCTATATGTACATGTTAAACCAAATCAAATTATAGTCACAAGGTTTCAAAAAGAAGGTAGCAACATGTACCGCTCTACAATTATCAAAAATAAATACTAAACATGATATCCTAATTCAAAAAGTAAAAATACGAGTCATGTGTATCAACTCCAAAATGAAACTAATATATTTATTTCACAGGAAATAATTATGTGAAATCATAACAAAATTCGAAATAAGGAAACAAACGAACAAATCAAATTTAACAAGTGTATCATTTGAAAGAGTACGTGAAATCCGTACAAAAACTTCCAAACCATTTATAGTACACTCCACAAAATCTTACCCTCAAATGCCAGCGATATCAAATACTGAAACATTATTCATCACCTAAACATATTCACCTCAAATTAAATATAATCCAATTCAATAATTCCAAAATAATTCATAATCTATTTAATACACCTTTAATCATCGCCTTATATCAATTATTAATACTCCAAAATTTATATTCCAAATATAACTCTTTAAGTTCCTTCCGTCCGAACTAATTACATAAATTAATAATACTAAATGTAAGTACATTTATAAAAATATGAACACTTCTATTTAGTACGACTATAAAATATAATTACTTATAATATTAAGATTTAATTCATTCCATATAATCTTACATATTTATTTGTATAACATCTCTTGCAAATTATGCAAGTTTTAAGTAAACTTTAATTACTACTTGCTATATATTTTTTTATTTAAAGAAATCATCAATTTATTATTTTAGGATCTCTAAAATCAATCACAGACTACTCCCTTCGTTCAATCTGATTGGAATAAAGTGATAATAATAATAAGTACATCCGTATAATTATTACATTAATAAATAAACTCTCCCATCTTTAAAGATCGCTCTTAGTTCTTGAATTACAAAAGTACTTGCTCATGATGAAAAAAAACAACATACTAAATTTAATAATTTAATATAGAACCACGTAATTTATCCCCACTTTATATAATGTATAATATACTTACTTGTTACTGATGAAATTTCCCCACTAGTGATCAAAATCTTTAGTCTTTCTTCACCTGGGCCCCCTTTGTAGTTGTTCCCTTTATCTCCAAAGTAGCCACCTCTTCTTATTCAGTTTGTATAATGAAGTAATATTATGTTTAGCTATTTATTAATTAAGTTGACCTAATAAACTTCTATTTGGGTTAAATTAATATTAAGGCCCAAATTTTAACCACATAATATTATCTATCACTTATTAATATTTATTAGCCCACATAATTTAAATGACTACTTTGACCCAATTTAAAGACAAAAAATTCAAACAATATATTTAAAACACAAACATAAATAATTTTCTTTTTTTTTTTGGGTATTACATTACCTCCCCTTAAAAAGGATCCTGCTCCTTAAATCAAAAGAATGGAAAGTACCTAATTATCAAAAGATGCGGATATTCGCTCGAATAGACTCTCGATCTCCCAGTAGCTCACGCTTCAGGATGATTTTTTTTCACAAAATTTTAACAAATGGGACGTTCTTCCTCCTCATAACCCGCTTTTGACAATCTAAAATTATCTCAAGTTGCTTACTTCTTCAAAATTGTAGATGATTTAAAAAGCGAAGGAACACGATTTGGATTCACTCAATTCCAGACATCGGATGAATTAATTATAATTTTTTTCTAATGAATTGCGTACGTACGTATAAGTATTCTACTCTCGAAAATTCAACTAATCAAATTAGAATATGATTAAAGTTACAACTTCACTCTTTAAATATAAATATAGCTCAATATAGGAGCTACCAAAACTCTAATGGACTTCCCATTTTTAATTTAATCGATTATTTAATTATCTACTAAAATAATTTAACTTTCCAAACAAAACAAAAGAAAAAAATAATCACTTACCTTTTCCAATTTGAATACAATTGTATAAAATAAAGTTAATTAATATTTAATTTTTAAAAAAATATGGGTTATTACATTTTCACTCCTTAAAATAATTCCGTATTCGAATTTAAATAAGCTACTAAAAAAATTTTAATTCTGACGTAAGCATGCGCCATTTATAACGATCAACGCGGATAAGTCTTGATCCACGTAATTATCAATGTATTTGTAAAAGATTAAATCGACTACTGAGTGTCAAGCCTTGGTAAGGTTCTTAGCGTTGCATCAAATTAGATCACATGATCAATCGTTGGTGTGAGACCAGTCGCTAATATCTTTGAATTTAATTCTTGTAAACGTCGTACCCTTGAACATAATTCGAAATCAAAAAAAAAAAAAAAGCCTGCACAATGTCAGAATTCTTCATCTAAATACGATTCGAATACCCAAAATATTTAAAATTATTTTTAATTAAGTAAAAGCGTTTATGTTTCACACATGATAAAGATTTAATAAATTATTTTTATTTAATTTACATAAAATCATACAAAACTTCAAGGATATCGGATAAACCAAACAACTCTACAAACTATATCAACTTTTCGTAAATCCTCAAGAGCTTCAAAATATTCAAACCATAATTCGAACTAGCTAGTTCTTAAATATTATTACACCAAAGAATATACTACTAAGATCTTTTTATCATCATATCAACTCTAAGTCAAATATTCTACTATCTGCGCATAAGCAAACTAGAAATATTCAAGATCTCTCAAAATTAATGGAATTTCATCACTTACTATCTAATCATATAATAAATCAATCATCCTTATTGCAAAACCTTAATCCAATAAATTTCAATGTCTCCCCATACTATCACAAAGAAAGTTCATAGAACATAACTCCAATATCCTACTAGAAAATAGCCACAAAATTAATCATTAACTCCAATTGATTAATCTAATTACCTCGAATATCAACAACTCAAATTATAAGAAATCCTCTATACTTAATAATTTTCACTTTATCATAGTATCCCATCAATACACAGATCTCAAATTATCAACAAGCTTAACATAAATCAAAACCTAACTAAAATCAAATCCTCAATTCAACGATCATAATGATTGTCACAAAAAAAAACTCTAACAAATAATTTTTTCCAAAATCAAATTCTCGTCGATACAAATAATCACATCATAATCGTATAATCATTTCTCAACTGAATAAAATATGACATTATTCACCTTAATGATCCAATCACAAATCCTTAACTAATATTATTGCTCCAACGCATAACAATAATAATCTTAACAAATTATCTCGCCTTTCTCAAATCAACTACAACTCAAAGAGCTAAAAACACTTGGTCAAAATCAAGACCAACCAAACAGAGAGAACAAAATCGAATCAAACTCCTACGTCTACCCGGTGGTTTACCCATTAACTCATGAATTCGAACCTAAATAGGTTTTCTACAAGAAAGAACTGGCTCGATACCATCTCTAACACCCTCTTCCCGAAAAGGAAAGGGAGGTCACGTGTAAAGCACAACAAACCTCAAAATAAGTAAACAGAGCACTAACAACTTCAAAATATTAATAGTGATATCCATCAATGAAGTACTAAATACAATTCTCCAACTAGAGTCAAAATAATCAAAACTAAAAAAAAATTGAATCAACCTAGATGGTCAAAGACAACTCTCTCATCAAACTAGCCCTGAATCACCCCTGCAAACCTGCCGGAAGAAAAACACAGCATGAGCCAATTGCCCAGTACAGATATAGATAATACAAAGATGTATAACTGAAATACAAAATCAACTGAAGCAATATACTTAACAAAGCCTCAAGCTTAAAGACTGACGAAAATATGATATCCAACGTCTGAATTAATAGAATATATCCGAATCAACAGATTTAACGAGACAAACAAAAGAGTGAAGAATGAACTGAAGTAACTAACTCAATTAATTAAACAGAATATAAACAAACAAAACTAATACAATGAAATAATAGGCTGAATCAAATGGCTGGGTGTTATTTCATACCGAGTGAGCTCAGAAATATACATTGCCACACAGGCAAGTCAAAACAATGCCACACAGGCAAGTCAAAACAATGCCACACAGGCAAGCCAAAATAATGCCACACAGACAAATCACACATTGGACCGCGAATCCAAATGTATGCAAATCGGATAGGTGTGTTTGGCACAACATCACCAATCTGCGAGAATGTAAACTAGGGTTAACCCATCGCCTCCCACAACAAAACACCAATGGCCCACTTCCTCCGGAGCCCAAAACGAGAGCGCCGTGGACTAATCACACTTCACGAAAAGTGTCATGCCTCTCGTGCGAGCGACGTGCGTGTGGTACCCCCACACGTGGTTATAGCTCAAGTATACCCTACGATATTTATTCTAACAAAAATACTATGTCACAACACATGCGACATAATACCAACAAAAGGGTTCTATATGTACATGTTAAACTAAATCAAATTATAGTCACAAGGTTTCAAAAAGAAGGTAGCAACATGTACCGCTCTACAATTATCAAAAATAAATACTAAACATGATATCCTAATTCAAAAAGTAAAAATACGAGTCATGTGTATCAACTTCAAAATGAAACTAATATATTTATTTCACAGGAAACAATTATGTGAAATCATAACAAAATTCGAAATAAGGAAACAAACGAACAAATCAAATTTAACAAGTGTATCGCTGAAAGAGTACAGAATCCGTACCTGATACTTCCAAACCATTTATAGCACACTCCACAAAATCTTACCCTCAAATGCCAACGATATCAAATACGAAACATTATTCATCACTTAAACATATTCACCTCAAATTAAATATAATCCAATTCAATAATTCCAAAATAATTCATAATCTATTTAATATACCTTTAATCATCGCCTTATATCAATTATTAATACTCCAAAATTTATATTCCAAATATAACTCTTTAAGTTCCTTCCGTCCGAACTAATTACACAAATTAATAATACTAAATGTAAGTACATTTATTAAAATATGAACACTTCTATTTGGTACGACTATAAAATATAATTACTTATAATATTAAGATTTAATTCATTCCATATAATCTTACATATTTATTTGTATAACATCTCTTACAAATTATGCAAGTTTTAAGTAAACTTTAATTACTACTTTATATATATTTTTTATTTAAAGAAATCATCAATTTATTATTTTAGGATCTCCAAAATCAATCACGCATTACTCCTCCGCTTCAATCTGATTGGAATAAAGTGATAATAATAATAAGTACATCCGTATAAGTATTACATTAATAAATAAACTCTCCCATCTTTAAAGATCGCTCTTAGTTCTTGAATTACAAAAGTACTTGCTCATGATGAAAAAACAACATACTAAATTTAATAATTTAATATGGAACCACGTAATTTATCCCCACTTTATATAATGTATAATATACTTACTTGTTACTGATGAAATTTCCTCACTAGTGATCAAAATCTTTAGTCTTTCTTCACCTGAGCCCCCTTTGTAGCTGTTCCCTTTATCTCCAAAGTAGCCACCTCTTCTTATTCAGTTTGTATAATGAAGTAATATTAGGTTTAGCTATTTATTAATTAAGTTGCCCTAATAAACTTCTATTTGGGTTAAATTAATATTAAGACCCAAATTTTAACCACATAATATTATCTATCACTTATTAATATTTATTAGCCCACATAATTTAAATGACTACTTTGACCCAATTTAAAAACAAAAAAAATTCAAACAATATATTTAAAACACAAACATAAATACTTCTTCTTTTTTTTCGGGTATTACATTACCCCCCCCCCCTCAAAAAGGATTCCGTTCCCGGAATCAAAAGAATGGAAAGTACCTAATTATCAAAAAGGTACGGATACTCCGCTCGAATAGACTCCTCAATCTCCCAAGTAGCTCCGCGCTCCGGATGATTTTTTTTTCACAAAATTTTAACAAATGGGATTGTTTTCCTCCTCATAACCCGCTTTTGACAATCTAAAATTATCTCAAGTTGCTTACTTCTTCAAAATTGTAGATGTTTAAAACCCAAGGAACTCGATTTGGATTCACTCAATTCACATCGATGAATTAATTATAATTTTTTCTAATGGATTGCAAAGACGTATAAGTATTTCTACTCGAAAATTTAACTAATCAAATTAGAATATGATTAAAGTTACAACTTCACTCTTTAAATATAAATATAGCTCAATATAGGAGCTACCAAAACTCTAATGGACTTCCCATTTTTAATTTGATTGATTATTTAATTATCTACTAAAATAATTTAACTTTCCAAACAAAACAAAGAAAAAAAAATAGTCACTTACCTTTTCCAATTTGAATACAATTGTATAAAATAAAGTTAATTAATATTTAATTTTAAAAAAAATATAGGTTATTACAGGCGCGGTAGCGCTGTGTGTCGGTACTCGAAAAACCTTCCTCTGGACTTTGGGCATGGCAGCGCTGTTTCAAGAGCATATCCTTGCGTGGTCGCGCCATTACGGGATTTAGAAATTTTCTAGCTTTGCAATTTTTAAGAAATTCTACTAGGATATGGATTGTTAATTCTTAGAGGCTTAGGATTTTATTCTAGGAGTACAAATACATGTTACTAGTCAAGTTTTAACATGCTTAGCTACACAATTGTGAACCCTAGATTTGGAGGCGAGATTGAAGGCATATCAGGCTAAGTTTTTACTTTCAGTTCTAAGGAATGTTGAACATTATTCATAATTAATGATTTGATTGAGTATTCATTATTTATTCCTTCTTATATGAAATTCCTTATTGATAATATGATTGAACTGTTGAATGTTATTTGGTTTAATTAATTTGATTTCTGCAGGATTGAATTGATTAACTAATATCATTTGCTAGATTAAGGAGTAGTATACGTGTAATTGATATTATTCATAATAACAAGTATTAATTAGTAATACATGATTGTGGACAAACTTTTGAGTATTGCAAAGATTATCGGAAGACAAGTTAAAGAATCCGAGCTCATGTGATTGTTGCTTAGAATAGTCCAATTCCCTAATTCTTAATGCTATTATTATGTTAAATCTATAGAGCTTGTTTTAGGTTTTATAAGAGTTAGAATTTTGTGAAGATCTTGTTTCATTGAGTGATCATATAAGGGAAATTTCAATTAACAGAGCTTATTGTTGTTGATCGATTTCACAATCAATATATGCGTGCAAGTATACACGGCCAAGAAGTAATAAAATGAAAGTAGAGTATCGTTCCCACGATGAATTATTTAATAAAAATCACCAAATACTAGTTCTTAATCAAACTAATGTTATTTAAACAATTGATTTAATGTTGTGAATTAAAATATATAATTAAACTACTACTACTACCACTAGTTGAAAATCAGGTTATGGAGATTTAAGATCACAACTTCACTTATTGTTTCACTTATATTAAAATACTTCTTATTAATTATGCTTATTATTATGGATTGTTAATTAAGAACTTATTAGTATTTATAACCACCTTTCGATGCATCACAAACATATTAATCCAAATCTACAGTTGATAGAATTGAATCAAACACCCTAATTAACTAATTCACTATATTCCTATGTGAATTAAAATTAAAAATGATTTAAAGTACATGTTCCATATCAGATTACACGCGGCGTAAAGGCATATCCCTATCCTAAACAGAAATCATGAAGTCCAACACCATGTAGAAAATACAATCACATGCTATTATGATCAGATCTAAATCTATACTTCATCTCCCAAATCCATATAGATATTATCATGGTAATTGTTAGCTAGACAATTAAACAATTATACGCAATCATAATAGACAATCCATAGAATAAATCACAATACTTAACAGAAAAGCATATTAAAATAAGTTATGTAATAAGATCTGTTGCAATCTTAAACAAGGGTTGAACTCATAATCATTGAATTAAAATCAAGAATCCACAACTGAATAGACATTAAAAGATAAAACTAAGATTAGAGAAAGAGAATAGAATCTGTTGTCAGCAGTCTTGAGACTCCTCTTCCGCTCCTGCTTTGAATCTTCAATGATCCCCAAGTTGCTTTAATCTCCAACAATCCAATATAAACAAGGGTTTATGCTCTAATTTAATGGAGTATTTTATCTAAGCTAATCTATCTAATCTCCTCTTATTCTATGCCTCCCATCATGTATTTATAGGTTACAAGTCCAATTTTTAGCTTAGGAGGAAATCCAATCCAATTTAGAGTCAAAAAGTGTCAAAATTAGCCCCAAAACACGTCCAAGCTTGATCAAGCCCTACACCAAATTGCTTTGCTCACTCACTCTTCATGATTACGCCCCCCTAAGCGCCCATTGAAATAGGTAAAGGAATGGGCGCCCATACCGGTTTATTTTGGAATTTTTTGCTTTGACGTCCTTTGGGAAAATGGCCATAACTTCTTCGTCCAAACTCCGATTTCGATGACTCAAGATGTTCCAAAAAGAGAAGATGTAGATCTACAACTTTCATTCTTTGAGTGTTCCGAAATAAGGGTTGGAGTAATGCTGAAATGGGCCTTGAAGTGGCTACTATGTAAAAGGCAAGCCGAAAATGCGAATCTAGCAACCCCAAATGTTGATTCAAGTAACTTTTGTCCCAATTCCTACAAAACAACTTAAAACATGCATGAATACACACAAACACTTAAAAAAATCCAAAAGATTAAGCTCAAATGCACTCAATTATGGATATAAAACTCATTCATCAAATACCCCTAAACTTAAACCTTTGTTTGTCCTCAAACAAAAACACAAAAGAACAAAAAATAAATAAACTAACTCAACTACATGAATGCATATGCATTGTGACACCCCCAAATCCGGGTACTTCAATTCCCACGTGATTTAGTGTTCACTGTAAAAACATCATATGTATATCTACCCATAATAAATCAAACCATAAAATAGATAGAAATAAATCCTCTCCTTAAGGAGTTACAATATCTGAAAGTAAATATATCAATCCCAGGTCATACTAACCTTAAATCTCAAATGCGGAAACATAAACAAATAATAAGTCTTACACAACTTAAACATATTTCTAAAACATAAATACATCAATAACAACAAGTCTTCATCACTTGTTAACTTTGCCCTTGCCTTTGCTAGTAGAAGGCTCGTCAGACCTTTCATTCTTAACTACAATGTTATTATTACACAAGAGTGAACACGATTGCCCACAAGTATAGTAATGTACAATAATATAATAACATGCAAGTGAATCAAAGACTTCTGAAATAAGAAACTTGACTTTTGAATCAAGAATGAATAACAAGAATCAAAAGACTTCTGAGGGTCATAAGACCTTGAACAATGTCCTAGGTTATCAAGTGTTATACCTGAAACCTTTAACTGTCATAAGAATATGGACACTTTGTAGCGCCCCCAAATCCGAGTATCTTCCAACCCGACAGATGGTGCTATACTGTACAACATTCATACATTCATTCAATTGAAAAAGTCTCAAAGAACGAACATAACTTCTATATATTTAAAGTATTATTTACATTTCCCAGGTTCTATACCCATTACAAAGGTTCTTTGTCATAATATCAGTTACATTACAACAATAGAACTCTACTATTACAAGACAGCTTAACAATCTGCCTTAGCTTTTCCTTTATCCTTTTTCGATCCTTCGGGACGTTCAGTCTTAGCTGCATTCATATGGTTCAAGCAAGAGTGAGCATTACTAGCTCAACAAGTATAACAATTCAATAACAACATCCTTGACACATACGAATCCTATATCTTCAATAACTGAACAATAGTTATGAAGTACTATTGATAATTCAAAATAGCACTTCATCTTTCTTTCAAAATGTTTTACAAACATAACAATATTTAGTAAAACCTTAACTCCGGTCAAAGACCTCGAGTATTCATTCTTTATTGGAAAAGGACAACCCGGAAGCAAGTCCGTAAGCCCGATATTACTTATGAGCACATCTAGGTGATCAGCCTATTGTACTCTATGTTGATCAACACTACATCCATTAAACGTATGCACGTTTAAGCAATTGGCAACCTCACGTGCCTGTCGTTTTACCGACAAAACCTTTGTTTAACATTTCAGTCTTCTTTTGAAAACCATATCGAGTAGTTGACAAAAGATAACAACATTTGATATTAAATGAATAGATTATCAATATATCACGTCTAGCCAAAGGAATCAGCTTTAACTTCCACATACTTCAATTCATGCGAAAGGATACATGAACTTCAAAAACTTGTTCAGAATAAACTGAGACAAGAGTTAGAATACTTGCCTTTAGCGTATGCTACGGTATATTAACTTTATGTTCAAGTCGTTCAAGTCTCTACAATACATGATCACATAATGCCTTACATTAGGTCACATATAATCAAGTATGTATATAACTATATCGTACCCTTCATCTCAATCTAATTGTGTATTAGATTCAGTTATTATTCGTTCCGGTTTATCATTATCCTTGCATTTATATTTAACTAGTTTATCTCAACCTTTATACAACATTCTTAAGGTTTAACAATGTTACATTACATTTCTTAAGTTGTGTTTACTTTTAAATAAATTAACTTTCTTTTCTTTGTACTTAGAAACATTCATCACCATCCTTGTTCTAGACCGGTGCTGTTCTTGCGCTGACATCTCACTTAGTACATGGCCTATTGTCATTGTCCCACTCTAGAATTTTTTATCATGCATATGGCATACACTACCTATTAAATTTTGAATACTACGATTCGTACCAATGATATCTTCTATAGTTGCGATTATTGTTCGGACGGCTTTATTCTACATGACTCTTGGCGTGACTAATTTAACTTTGGGTTGGCGCCATGCCAACTTTGTGCACCAGAAAAAAAATTTAGTCTTTGAATTTTGTGAACTTCCCGGACGCATAACTTCTTCGTTATAAGTCCGAATTGGCTCGTTCAAAAGCCTACGGTTCACAAATTACGTAATCTACGTGTTCATGCAAGAATTTTATCTATTTAACTTCGTTTGCTAAAAATTAATCTATTGGTTCATTTTAATGATAACGATAAGCGTTATGAACGAGCAACGCCGCTTTCGTTCTTCGTTCTAAGTCGAATCCTGGTCATTTTTGAGTCATGAACTCTTAAATGCCAAATATGACTTGTCTCCATTGGAAAACAATGGTTCCAAGTTCAAACACAAAATTTGACTTCTATTCCGAGAATTTTACTGAATTAACGATTATCGTCGATCAATCGCAAATTTTCCTAAGAAATCTTCATTCTCATGATTTGTTCAACATTACAAATGAATTCCACTTATCATGTGAACATCTCATCCTACTCATTACAACAACTTATATTCATTGTTGGATTTTGGACTTATTCTTCATGAGCTTATAACTTGTCAAATTATAAACTACTTAAGATTTTATTGCTCATATAACTTATGACCATTAAAGTTTCTTAATCATCATATTTTATATGTTATTAACATATAATTTTACTTATGTATTCATAATATATAATATCATATAAGTTTCTTACATTCATATACTTCTTTTACTAAACTCATTACAAGTTCAAAATTTTCATACTAACATTTAAGGTTAACTTATAATAAGTTTATAACTTTTATAAGTTCAAATGACTTATTGCCATCTTATGTGGTTTAAGTTCATGACTTACACATTCTTCTTACTTTTTATCATTCATGTTTCTTAATCCATCTTTTTCTTATCAACCTATTATGGTAGAGATAGAAGATAATTTAGAGAAGAAGTCTTTCTTTTGAATTCTTGGTAATGTAGTTTTCTTCTTCTTCTTATAAATGAAAGTGACTTATTTGTAGCTTATTCTCTCTAACACTTAAGCACTTTATAATATGTTGGTTTATTTTAACAAGTGTTAAATGGCTAGCAAGCCTTCTCTATTTATAGAAGTTGCAAAGCTAGGGTAGTTTAGTCATTAAATCTTCCCACCTCCTTTAAGCCATCTCCTTACTATTCATTACTTGATTAATCACAACACTTATCCTATGCTTGGCCATTACTTCATTACTTGGTCATTACTTTAACATTACTACCTTTAACTGGTCACCACATATTAACTTGGTCACCATACTTAACCATATTAATATGGTTTTCCCCATGGGTCATTACAAGTCATGGATTCTAGCTTGGGCTTAATTTAATAAATCTTTAGGCTTTGCATTAATAAACACTAGTTGGTTCATTAATTAATAATTGGGCCTTAACATTTAATTCACTTGGACTTGTAGTAAATTCTAATCCACCTTTCCAAGTCCATTAACATTACTTAATACATATATAAATAGTTTATATATTATTTTCGTATTCTAATTCATATAGAATTTATATATACGATATTTTATCCTTCATATTAACTCGTCGTATAATACTTATTATTATACTTGTTTTCATTACCCTTGTATAATACTTAAGTATTATACAATTATTATTTATTCATTAATACTTACGCTTTCCTTAAAGTTTATAAATTAAGTCCACAAGCGAAATTATTACATTTTCCATAAATAGATTTTTATTACATAATCCATCTTACCTTGTCATTCTATCATTACGTATTTCTTGAAAATTCAAAAAGAAATCCGAGCAAATATCGATGAATAGTGTTTTTTCGGAAAATTTCTCGGAAAACTTTTATTTTAAATCTTGAAATTCAAACACTTTAATTCATTCACGTAGCTCAAATACTACGACATTCTAACATCAATAGGTTATATAATGACAACCATCTTGATAAAACATATATATAGAATTTATTATTAATTTATTTATTTTAATAAAATCATTTTATTTGATTCTATCCCTTTAATCTTAATAGATGAGGAAAAATTTTTTTCATCTTTTCTTCTAGTTCCCACGTTGCTTCTTGACATCGGGTTCTTCCATAATACCTTCTTGATGGTATTACCTTGTTCTCTAACTTGTTCATTTCTATCAATGATCTGCATCGGCGATTCTTCATATGTTAAGTCTTTCTCGATATAGAATCGGCTCATACTCGATTACATGCTTATAGTCCGGCTTATATGGACGTAATACAGATACGTGAAATACGTTATGTATTCGTTCTAGGTCTGGAGGTAATGCTATCACATAAGCTACCTTTCCCACCCGTTTTAATACTTCAAAAGGTCTTATAAACCTTGGACTTAACTTTCCTTTCTTTCCAAAGCGTATCTTTCCTTTCCAGGGAGATACCTTTAGAAAAATATATGAGCCCACCTCAAACTCTCGACTTAGTCTATCCAAGTCCGCATACTTCTTCTGTCTGTTCTGAGCCGTGACGAGACGCATCCGAATTAACTTTACCACATCCGCTGTCTGCTGCACCAATTCTGGTCCTAGATCCGGCATTCTCCCACCTCATCCCAACACAATGGTGTTCTGCACTTTCTTCCATACAGAGCTTCATAAGGCGACATACCTATGCTTGCATGATAACTATTGTTATACGCAAATTCTACCAGTGGTAGGTGATCATCCCAACTACCCTTGAAATCCATGACGCAAGACCTCAACATGTCATCTAACGCCTGAATTGTTCTCTCGCTCTGCCCATCAGTCTGTGGATGATAAGCTGTGCTTAACTTCATCTATGTTCCCAACTGTTCTTGCAAACTCCTCCAAAAATTCGATGTGAATTGTGGATCACGATCTGACACAATCGATATTGGTACTCCATGTCTGGAAATGATTTCCTTAACATAAAGTTTAGCTAACTGGTCTAAGTTATACTTGACCCTAATTGGCAAAAAGTGAGCCGATTTATTAATCGGTCCACTATTACCCAAATCGAATCGTACCCTTTATTCGTCATTGGAAGTCCCACCACAAAGTCCATCGTGATATGCTCCCACTTCCATTCTGGAATCTCCAATGACTGTAATAAGCCACTGGGTCGTTGATGTTCGACCTTAACTTTTTGACAAGTCAAGCACCTACTCATATACTCTGCTATTTCTCTCTTCATGTTTGGCCACCAAAAACTATGTCGAAGGTCTTGATACATCTTAGTGCTACCAGGATGTATCGAGTACCTCGAACTATGAGCTTCTTGTAACACTTGCTCTTTTAATTCCGTCTCATTTGGAACCCAAATTCTTCCTTCAAATCTTAATAATCCCTCATTATCAAGACTATACTTAGTATCTTCCTTCTCGGATAACCGCTTCTTTATTTGGTTACACTCGTCGGTCTTGAGTTGTACCTCCTTGACTCTGTCTACGATGGTAGATTGTACTCTCCTTGACTCTCTCTTTGATGATAGATTTCATCTAGCCAATTAAAGATTTTGTATTTGCCTCGCATCCTTCTCGGCATCTTTACTTCTATTTCCATCCTATCCATCTCTCTTATTAACTCATTTGAAATATATTAACATAGATATATATTTTAGACTCTTATACCCTTCCTACTTAATAAAGATAATGTCTCCACTACATCTAGCCTTTCGGGTGATCTTGAAAGTAGTATGCACACAAGCCAATCATGTTTGATGATAAAACATATACTTTGTAATAATCTTATTCATTTATTAATAAAAAGTATTAATTTATTAAAGGCTTTTAATTATCTACACGATCTTTGTTTTATAATATGTGATAAACCCATAGTTTTAAGCAATGCTTTTAGAATAATGATGATGATCATTCTAATGAGATCTAAATTCTTAGAAAGCTTAAAACTAAAATAGTTCCCAATCGTTGGATTACTAAATTGGGGATTAGTGAATCCGGATAGATTGGTACATACGTTGCTTGCTCATTGGATGAGGATGATTGATCTCATGATCATTTGTGTGGAGACACTAAAACAAGTATGTAGGTGCTTATTAGAGAATAAGTTCACTGAACATGGCTCGCTAAGGAATACCTAATGGAGTTTTACTTGCCTGTCAATAGGAATTCCTGTAGTGATAGTAGTACAAGTAATCCTTGGACTTGAGATCATCATAGTATCTTGTGTATGATGAGTTATACTTTGACTTATTCCTTAAGACCCTTAGGGTATATCAAAGGGGTATGCTTGGGTATAATAAGTTGTATATGGAGATAATGTATGATCAATAAAGAATCTACCACTTCTAATAAAGAAGAGAAATGTCCTATGTGATTCGATAAATGACAACCCAAAGAGTCCTTGGCCAAAAGCGAATGAAATTAGAAAGGAGTTTCTAATTTGCATTATTTGGTGTTGTGCATTTAAGGATCGAAATACATATAATTAAATAAAATAAGACTTGACAAGAATTCCATGTCTTATATTTAATTGGGACATTGTATGGTGGAAGGATTGAATTGTGCGGTAACTATTTACTCAAAGGTTCTTTTATGATTAATGTTGAAATCTATATTATCTGGAAAGTCGCTGATCGCTAGGAGAGGCTTATCCCTATTGTAGAATAAATATTATTTATTTAAATAAATTAATTGTTTAATTTATTTATTTAAATAAGATTAGAATTGTTCTAATTGATTTATTCACAACCCAGGTTTAATATGGAGAACCTAAAGGGTCACACCATAAAAAGGAAGAATAATTATTTAAGAAGTTAATGGCATAATCGTAATAATATGTTATGTATATTTAATTTAATCTATGGTGATAGAATAAATTAAATAGCTTAATATTTATTATTTAATATTTTAGAAATATTAAATATAAAATTAATAAGAGGAGTCTTATTAATATTATTACAATTATTATTATTTTAATTTCTAAAAGAGTTTAGGAATTAATTTAATATAAGTACTCTCATTTATTCCTAATTGGATTAGGAAGGAAAATTAGTTAAAGGAGTTTAATTAATTATCCCTAATAAGATTAGGGAGCTTAATTAATTAAAAAATTTAATTAATTAAATAAAACCCAATTCCTTAATTGTTAAGGTGGGTTGCCCACATCTATAAATAAGAGGAGTCTTATTATGGGTGGTGGTGGTTGTTGACTTTTACTACGTACATAATTCCAATTTGTTGGAGAGTACCCTTTTCTATAGAGATAGAAAACTAGGGTTTGAGCCAATACACCTTCTTCTTGAATTCTTTATTTTTCCTTGGTGGATCACCTCTGAGAGGCCAAACACTTGGGTGGCTAACGTTGATCAAAGGAAGGAACCAAACCCGTGGATTCAAGTTGAATCGCGAAAAGGATTGGAGGTGAACTTGTACTGAGGAAGCTCGGATCTTCAAGGGTATGATTTTATTCTTCATCTTTTTCGTTTAATTAATAATTGTGCATAAAGGGTGATCCGGGTATATGGTTTGTAAAATTTTTTAAACTCGATTTTATACGTTTAGCATTTTTTTTGCAATTTGATTGCGTTCATGAATATTACAAACCCTAACGGTGGCATCGAGCCAAACCTTTATGCGAATTATTAATTGTTTTAATTTGATATGTATATTGATATGTGTTTAGAACAATTTAATTGGGCATAATTTTTATTGTATAAAATTTAATAAAAAAAAAAAAAAAAAATTTTTTTTTTTTTTTATTGATTTTTGTTCCCAAGTTGACTTGGTACATATTTTTTTTTATGAATATTAATTAGATGACTACCATGCTAGGATTTCAAGGATATATCTTGTTGGTGAAACAAGATTAATTTGTTTGATGAATCAAAAAAAACACGCCACTTAAATATAAAGTTATAGGAGGCATATATTTATTATATTTACAATATAAGTAACAAGATGATTCGGTAATCATTTCTTAATGATTTTATTACTTGAATCTACTATATATATATATATATATATATATATATATATATATATATATATATATATATATATATATATATATATATATATATATATATATATATATATATATATATATATATATATATATATATATATATATATATATATATATATATATATATATATATATATATATATATATATATATATTTTAATAATTTTATAATTAAAATAAAAGGTTTATTTTAATTTTAAAATAAAAGTTTATTTTAATTTTAAAATAAAAGTTTTATTTTAATTTTAAAATTAAATTTCATGCTAACTAATTAGAGTTGAAATTGGATTCCATGATAACTAATTGGAGTTGAAATTGGATTCTATTTTCCTTAAATAAAGGAGTTTATTTAGATATGAAATAAGATTTCATATTATTCAAAATAAAAGAGTTTATTTGTGAATAGGAAAGAGAATCCATATATCCTTAAATAAAGGAGTTTATTTAGATATAAATAGTTTATTTTCAAATAAAAGAGTTTATTTGTGAATAAAAGATTTTTCCTTAAATAAAGGAGTTTATTTATTATGAAATAAAAATTATTCAAAATAAAGAGTTTATTTGTGAATAGGAAAGAAAATCAAGTGTTTCCTTTAATAAAGGAGTTTTTTTTTTACATGGAATTGGATTCCATAATTAATTAAAATAAAGGAGTTTATTTTGATTAAAGATTTTGATTAAAATAAAATAGTTTATTTTATTCAAAATTGGATAAATTAAAATAAAATAGTTTTATTTTGATTTAAATTTGGATTAAAATAAAGGAGTTTATTTTGATTCAAAATTAGATTTTATACTAACTAAATTTGCCCATTAAATGATATCAATATATATTAAATGTTTATTATTCATAAGATGAATGTTATTTATTGATGCATATGATGATGTGTATGATAATAAATGGGATTGATTATGGACTATTGACCAATGTGATTGGATTTTATTTTAGTTGGATGCATGAATGTATGGGTTTTATTAAATGGGGTCTCACAGACTTCGTCTTCTCTAATTTTTCTTAATGTAAATTCTATCTCCTCCTATGTACTTCCCTTCGATCACGATCAAGGTTTCTATTTATTTTAAATAGTTTTGTAATAGGAATAGTTAGAATTAATTTTGAAGAATTGAGATCAAGGAACAAGGAGCGCTTGAAGACCCGTTTGTAATGGAGCCCTAGGGTTTAAATGTAATAGTTATATTTAAATATTATTTCTTGCACCCTAGGGTTTGACCTTTTGGTTCACTTGGTGGCTCTAGTGAACCAAACTAGAATAAAAGTCCATAATCAATCCGGGTAGAATATAGTATTCTATATGTGCATGCTTATACTATATATATATATATATTATGCAAACATGCTTCAAGATGTGTTCATTAATATAACGCGTATTTTATATATATATATGCATGCGCTAAACAAGATGAGACAAATTAATAACAAACCCTCAATTTTTTTATATTAAGTCCTAAGCGTTCAAAGATATTTGGAATATCGAACGTCGCCTTTCTAGCATGATAAAATTAATAGAGTATTAAATATTTAATATGAGTTTGTTGTGTCACACCACAAGGCAAGTATTAAGTATTTAAGATGTTAATTTATCACATTTGATGCTTATAAAGAAAATTGAACAATATTGTTTTGTTGTGTCACCACAAGGATGATATTTTTCTTTTTTGAATATATGGAGTGCTAGGTCGGACTTAACTTGGATAATTTTGATTCGGATGTGCCACCACTTGATCAAAATAATCTAAGAGGCAAAAATAAAAGGAGTTGCATAGTTGATGTAATTGACAAAAGTTGTCTACCTATTTATTTATATATAGTTTGTTGTGTCACCACAAGGCTATATACATTTGAAATGGGATCCTTATTCTCACTAGCAAATCTTTAATTAGATTTTGCCGAACTATATATATTGAGGGTAATATAGTTTGAAGAAAATAGTGGGAGATACCAATTTAAAACAAGACCTAATTTATTTTGGTAATTAATAAAAGAATGTATGTTAAAATGTTGTTAATTACAAATTCATTTACTGAAATTTTACAATGTCTAAAATTACTATCATCATGAAGCATATTAGATGCTAAATTAACCGAATCAATTAAACGGATTGGTTAAGGAATTTGAGAATAGTTCTCATAGTTTGAAAAGCTATCTTATGTCCTTAATACGCCTATCCTCGCAATGGTTGCGCATATAATGCCTCGAGGAAGAGATTGCTACTTTTTAGAAAGTGGCAAGATGATGCACACTTGGCTCAATGCATCATGCTCGCATCCATGAGTAACGAGCTTCAACGTCAGCATGAAACTATGGATGCTCCTACTATATTCCTGCACATCAAGTAGTTGATGGTGAGGAAAGTAGGACTGATAGATATCAGATATCTAAGGAGCTCTTCCGATCTAGAATGGCCAATGACACTATAATACAGAGATAAAAAGTTCTTAACATAATCAATTTGATTGATCAATTAGACAACGAGTTTTGTCATGGATGGAGAGTTGAGCCAAGATTTGATCTTGCACTCACTCCGGACTCCTTTCACAATTGTTGTGAATTTTTCATATGAACAAGCTAGATATCGCCATCACGATTTGCTTAACATATTGAAAAATGTTGAGAGTCACTTTCCAACAAGAAAGATCAAGTCTTACCGGTAGGGGCCAAAGGATCTTCCGAAAAAGAAGAACGATTCAAGAGAAGGTAAATAGAAAGGCATAAACAAAGGATAATAAGAACAAAAGCGATACGGATAGCAAAGGAGTTTGCTTCCCTTTACCGCTATAAGCTTTGACAACTTGGAAAAAGCTGCGAAGCATCTTGCAGAGGCTAACCAAAGAAGCTTAGTGAAGTTTTGGTTACAATACAGTTTTTGTTCATAATTTAAAATAAATTTTTCTTTAAGTCAAGGTTCTACTTGGGTATTGGATACCGACTTTGGTTATCATAAATATAGATTTATGAAGGGACCAAGCAAGTAGAAAGCTAAACAAATATAAGTAATCCTATGTGGAAAATGTAGTAAAGGTTGCCATATTAGCCATAGAAACTTATAGTTTAGCAATGCCTACTGAGCAAATCTATTAAGTCAATAAGTTGTTATTGTATTCCAGTTCTTGTTAAAAATATTATTTCCATTTTATTGTTGGACAATGAAATCTTTGGTATTATAATTAAGAACAATTGTTGTTCTATTTATAATAATAATGTTTTATATAGAACTGGAATATTACTTAATGGATTTTGTATACTTGACTTACGTGAAAATAATTTTTGCAAATTGAACAAACTAGTATAAGAAAAGGAGATGATCATTCAAAGAGTTGAATGTGTGTATTTGCTGAAATACAAGTGTGAATTATTTGAAAGGTTCAAAGAATTCAAAAGTGAAACAAATTGACAAAGTATTAAGATTCTTTGATTAGATCAAGGAATAAATACTTGTGCAATAAGTTTCTAGATCATCTCAAATGGTTTTCTCATAATGGACACATCCTGATACGTAATAATTGATTGATGTATCTGAAAGGAAAAATCGTACCTTGTTGGACATGGTGCGGTCCATAATGATTTTACCGACATTCCAGTATCCTTCTAGGATCATGTCCTAGAAATGGCTGCATATCTACGAAAAAGGTAACCTCAAAATCCATTTCAAGACTCCATAAAAGTTATGGATGGGGAGGATTCCTAATCTTAAGTATGTTAAGATAAGGGGTTGTCCAACTTATGTGAAAAGGTTTCAAAGGATAAGCTTGGGACAAGATTTGACAAGTACAATTTGTGGGACATCCTAAAGTAAGTTTAGGGTATATGTTCTATAATTCTACTTAGCAAAAGGTGTTTGTTATGAAACACGCCCCTTCTAAGATAAAGGTGTTTATCATTAAAAGGGCTAGTGGGAGGATAATAGATCTTGAAGAGTTCAAGAACCACAAAACACTATAAGTCAAATAAGAGGAACCCGTAGATATGACCTATTATACCACAAACCAATCATAAATCGAATAGTACCAAAGATACCTAGGAGGTATGGATTCATCATGGATGATGATGATGAGGTACGATCATAGAATGATGATGATCCAGCTTACATACGATGAGGTAAGTGTTGTAGACACTCGTAGAAAATGGATTGAAGCAAGTTTCTCAAATATGGAACATTCGTTTTGATGAGGCAATCAAAAGAGTTTGATTTTATCAAAAATAAGAATGAACCTAGTGTGTACAAAAGGGTCGATGGGGAGCATCGTGACATTCCTAGTACTATATGTTGATATACTACGGATAAGGAATGACATACCAATGCTACAATCGGTAAAGATAAAGTTGTCTAAACATTCCTCCATGAATGATTTGGAAGAGTATCTTAATTGGGGATATAAATCTATATAGATAGATTTAAGAGGATGCTCGACTTAACCCAAGGAACGATATTCATTTGATGCTAAAGTCGTTTAGCATGGCAAACTCCAAGAGATGTCTCATGTCGATGAGCTATGGAGTGTATCTCTCTTAATAGTCCCCACAGACTCCACGAAAAGAGAGATCGCATGAGTGACAATCATCATGTATGCAATGAAATATACGAGACCCGATGTTGATCATCCATATTATGGAGAAGTTCACTATGAGTCGTTGAAAAACATCTTAAAGTGCTTAACCTAAGACTAAGGATGTGATCATATTCATGGTGGGTCTAAATTAAAACTAGAGGGCTTAACGCACTCAAGTTTTTCGAGACGGACCAAGATGACGAAAAATCCACTTTAAGGTAAAGCGTTACCTTGAATAGTGGTGCGATGAATTGAAAGGTTCCAAACAAAGAAAGAGTTCTTTGGTTTAGTGATAAAGACAAAGTATATAGCTATAAATGAAGTCGCAAGTTGATTGTTTGGATTAAAAGTTCATTACGTAACTAGGAATAGTTCCTAAGTCTCATCTTGGATCTAAACATGTGTTGTGGCACTTTCATTTGATTATTAGAATCATTGAAAGATGGGAAATCACTATAGAGATAGTGGACTCTCATGAACAACATTACATATCCATTAACTAAAGCTTATCCAACAGCAGGATAATCGTCACTTAGAGAAGAAGAGTATAAGATACCATGACGATTGGCTTTAATGCAAGTGGGAGATTGAAAGTAGTATGCACACAAGCCAATCATGTTTGATGATAAAGCATATACTTTGTAACAATCTTATTCATTTATTAATAAAAAGTATTAATTTATTAAAGGCTTTTAATTATCTACACGATCTTTGTTTTATAATATGTGATAAACCCATAGTTTTAAGCAATGCTTTTAGAATAATGATGATGATCATTCTAATGAGATCTAAATTCTTAGAAAGCTTAAAACTAAAATAGTTCCCAATCATTGGATTACTAAATTGGGGATTAGTGAATCCGGATAGATTGGTACATACGTTAACTTGCTCATTGGATGAGGATGATTGATCTCATGATCATTTGTGTGGAGACACTAAAAGCAAGTATGTAGGTGCTTATTAGAGAATAAGTTCAATTTGAACGTGGCTCGCTAAGGAATACCTAATGGAGTTTTACTTGCTTGTCAATAGGAATTCCTGTAGTGATAGTAGTACAAGTAATCCTTGGACTTGAGATCATCATAGTATCTTGTGTATGATGAGTTATACTTTGACTTATTCCTTAAGACCCTTAGGGTATATCAAAGGGTATGCTTGGGTATAATAAGTTGTACATGGAGATAATGTATGATCAATAAAGAATCTACCACTTCTAATAAAAGAAGAGAAATGTCCTATGTGATTCGATAAATGACAACCCAAAGAGTCCTTGGCGAAGGCAGAATGAAATTAGAAAGGAGTTTCTAATTTGCATTATTTGGAGTTGTGCATTTAAGAGTCGAAATACATATAATTAAATAAAATAAGACTTGACAATAATTCCATGTCTTATATTTAATTGGGACATTGTATGGTGGAAGGATTGAATTGTGCGGTAACTATTTACTCAAAGGTTCTTTTATGATTAATGTTGAAATCTATATTATCTGGAAAGTCGTTGATCGCTAGGGAGGCTTATCCCTATTGTAGAATAAATATTATTTATTTAAATAAATTAATTGTTTAATTTATTTATTTAAATAAGATTAGAATTGTTCTAATTGATTTATTCACAACCGGGTTTAATATGGAGAACCTAAAGGGTCACACCATAAAAGGAAGAATAATTATTTAAGAAGTTAATGGCATAATCGTAATAATATGTTATGTATATTTAATTTAATCTATGGTGATAGAATAAATTAAATAGCTTAATATTTATTATTTAATATTTTAGAAATATTAAATATAAATTAATAAGAGGAGTCTTATTAATATTATTACAATTATTATTATTTTAATTTCTAAAAGAGTTTAGGAATTAATTTAATATAAGTACTCTCATTTATTCCTAATTGGATTAGGAAGGAAAATTAGTTAAAGGAGTTTAATTAATTATCCCTAATAAGATTAGGGAGCTTAATTAATTAAAAGAATTTAATTAATTAAATAAATCCGTATTCCTTAATTGTTAAGGTGGGTTGCCCACATCTATAAATAAGAGGAGTCTTATTATGGGTGAGGGGGTTGTTGACTTTGACAACTATGACATAATTCCAATTTGTTGGAGAGTACGCCCGTTTCTATACAGATAGAAAAAACTAGGGTTTGAGCCAAATACCCCTTCTTCTTGAATTCTTCTTTTTCCTTGGTGGATCACCTCTAGAGGCCAAACACTTGGGTGGCTAACGTTGATCAAAGGAAGGAACCAAACCCGGTGGGATTCAAGTTGAATCTAAAAAGGATTGATCGAGGTGAACTTGTACCGAGGAAGCTCGATCTTCAAGGGTATGATTTCATTCTTCATATCTTTTTTGTTTAATTAATAATTGTGCATAAAGGGTGATCCGGGTATATGGTTTATAAAATTTTTAAACTCGATTTTTACACGTTTCGCACTTTTTTTGCAATTTGATTGCGTTCATGAATATTACAAACCCTAAACTGAGATAATGAGGATTTCACAATCATAATCCTTTATCAACTCTAGCCATCTTCTATCTCTCATATTCGGTTCCTTCGAGTGAAGATATACTTTAGACTTTTATGGTGCAGATATATCTCACATTTTCCCCATAAAGATAATGTCTCCATATCTTTACAAGGCCGATTCCTGATCATGAGTAGGATAAAACTTTCTCATAATCCTTTAAATGTCGTGATGCATCTTTGCATAATAACTTTGCCATCTTTGCATAAGCAAACAACTAAGTCCTCTATGTGAAGCATTACTATACACTACAAAATTTCCTGTGTCATCTGGCAATGACAAAACAGGCGCTTCACTTAATCTTTTCTTCAGTTCTTGAAAATTATCTTCACATTTATCCGTCCATCGTATTTCATCGTCTTCCTTGTTAAATTAGTCAATGAGGTAGCTATCTTTGAAAAATCTTGGATAAATCTTGATAGTACCTCGCTAACCCTAGAAACTCCGCACCTCAGTCGGCGTTTTTGGTTGTTCCCAATTCATTACTGCTTCTACCTTCGCTGGATCCACTGAAATCCCTCTTGGTCAATGACATGACCTAAAAACTGCACCTTTCCCAGCCAAAATTCACATTTGGTGAATTTCACATATAACTTCTCCTTCCTTAGTGTTTCCAACACTAATCTTAAGTGTTCAACATGATCTTCTGGCGTCTTAGAGTAGACTAGAATATCATCGATAAACACAACGACGAACTTGTCCAAATATGGTTTGAACACTCTGTTCATCATATCCATAAATGCAGCTGGTGCATTAGTTAACCCAAATGACATCACCAGAAACTCGTAATGACCATAACGAGTCCTGAATGCCGTCTTTGGTACATCTTCCTTCCTAACCTTCAACTAATGATACCCGTCTCAAGAAATCTATTTTAGAAAAATACTTTGCCCCTTTCAATTGATCAAAGAGATCATCGATCCTGGGCAATGGGTATTTATTCTTTATAGTTAATTTGTTCAACTCCCGATAGTAGATACAAAGTCTTAACGATCCGTCTTTCTTCTTGACAAATAACACCGGTGTTTCCCCGGAAACACTTGGTTGAATGTACTTTCATCCAATAGTTCTTGTAGTTTGAACCATTAGTTCTTTCATTTCCACAGCGCCAACGGATGCGGTGCCCTTGAGGCCGATGCCGCTCTGGCACAATGTCTATCACAAATTCGATCTCCCTGTCCGTGGTAAACCCAGAACTCACTTGGAAATACATCCATGAATTCGTTTACTATAGGTATTTGTTCTATGGTTGCTCCCACTCTCTGGGTATCAACAACATGGCATAGATAACCTACACATCCCTTCCTTAAGAGTTTTCTAGTTTGTGTCATCGTAAGGCAACACGAACGTCCTGGCGATTTATTACCGTAAAATACTATAGGAGGTTGTTTCAACGTCCTGATGCTCACACATTTCTTTTGGCAATCTATAATTGCTCCATGGTTAATCAACCAATCCATTCCGAGAATTACATCGAATTCTCCTAACTTTATCGGTATTAAATCTATCGATAACTTATAACCACGTACATCTACGCAACAACTCCTATGAATATCTTCAACAGGAATTATCTCTTCATTTGCTACCTTAATGTTCAAAGGTATAGGCAATTTTTTGGGAAATAATTCTAGTCATCTAGCAAAATCATATGCTATAAACGAACAAGTAGCACCCGATTCAAAAAGCATGTATACATTTATGTTATTGATCGGAATAATACCTGCAACTACATCCCTTGATGCCACCGCATCTTGGACCATCATATTAAAAGTTTGGGTCCATTGATTTACTTATTGAAATTTGGACCACTAATAGTCAACTTACCGCTATTAGTTCCTTTATTTCCTTCTGTCCCCTTCTTCGGGCAGTTCTTTGCTATGTGGTCAGTTGATCCACATACAAAACATCCGTGATTTTTCTTCGGATTTGGACAGTTAGGCAAAATGTGCCCTTCCTGTCCACAATTATAACATACTGCCTTTCCTTTGAGATAGACTCCTAAGTGAGTCTTCCCACAGGTTTTACAGGCCTCCATCCTCCTCTTAGCATCCCCTTGTTTTACTCCGGTATTCCTAGAGTTAAATCCCTTCCTTTTTTGACCGTTGCCACTTCTACTGGCTCCCTCGGTCTTGGTTCCTCCATCAACCTTGCCCTTGTTTTTCTTATCCTTGTGGTACTGGCTGAGAGCCTCATTTCCACCTTCGATAATTATTGCCTTTTCTAATATGGTTCCAAAGGAAGTACTTTGGAACACAGAGTTTCGGCTATAGAGCCAGGGTTTCAAGCCCTGCTCAAATCTTCTAGCCTTTCTCACTTCAGTGTCCACTTGATGTGGAGCAAATCGTGCCGATTCATTAAACTTGGCGAAGATCTTTGAGGAACTTCATCATCCCTCTTGTTTCAATTCAAGAAACCTCATTTCCATCCTCCTCTTGCATACTTGTGGGAAAATAGTTCTCAAGAAAATCTCCTTGAACCTCTCCCACGTTAGGTTTCCTATATCGG
This sequence comes from Panax quinquefolius, assembly GCA_020205615.1. Classification (NCBI taxonomy): domain Eukaryota; kingdom Viridiplantae; phylum Streptophyta; class Magnoliopsida; order Apiales; family Araliaceae; genus Panax; species Panax quinquefolius. Next base: position 119,232,534 of record CM035172.1, on the reverse strand, counting down.
CCCTAACTTTGGTTTGCCTCCCACCGTAAATTGGCTCTCCTTTCATCAAATAGGTTGCAAAAGGCAACCTTTTGACCCTCCTTCAACATTTCTATTACAAATTCTTTCTCGATTTTTTTTACCCAAGTCTGGGCTTCTATAGGGTCCGTAGTTCCTTTGAACTCCGATGGACCTACACTTTTAAAATCCTTAAAAGTAGTAACTCGTACTACTCCAGGAATTACGGGTACATTAGCCCCCGTTCTATTAAATGCAGCCGTTAAAAGATTAACGAACTCCTGCATTGGATTAACTGGACCACCCTCCGGTTGGTTAACATTAGTGCCTTGATTTCGTGGTATCCTTCTTGGCAGCATTTTGCTGTTTAAGAAAACAACACATCATTATTACTTTATTCTTGTTAGTTTGTTATTATTTATAATAAAATAATAACTCATACTCATTACTCAATATATTCCATAAAAAGACTTATATTGATTCATAACTTGTAGTATAACACTACATTGATTACAATACTCAGCCTTAGCTGATTACATTACCTTCCCACAATTACTTTCTAAAAATTGGGATTTACAAAAGACTACCCTTTGTTATACAAAAAGAGGGTTTTACGTCACTACTAGATATATAATATTTACATATCTAAACTACTCTAGCTATTGCTAGATTACATCTGTAGTAATGGCATTCTCAAAATCTTTCTTGGCCAAATCAAGTGATAACATCTCTCTTGATGGTGTGACGGGTTTGTCTCTGCTTCTATCGATACCCGACTACTACTGTCATGGAAATCCACATGAGAACTCCTATGTATATAGGACATCCTCTCAAACTTTATTTGTTTAGTCTTTAGCTCTGCTTGAGCTCAAAGACATCACATTTCACTCTCGGACCTTGTCCTTAGCTAGAACTCTATCATCATGCTCCTCTTCCCACATTCCCTCCATACTAGTCTTGTCCTCCTCACGGACGACTTGGAGTTCCTCTTTCAACTCCTTAACCTCCACGAAAGTAATGGACATTCCTATCCAATCTTGACATAAACAAAGGCCTTCATCGATTCCCCCGTAGACAATTCCTCTGTAGGTGGAACCTGGTCAAAGGACATCACATCCACCTCTTCCTCTAGCATGCCATCAAATATAGACATGTAGTCTAAATCGTCCGAGTCTCCAGACTCGATTGTCACAACTTCTCGGTTCTACTTACTACGGGATTTGGTAGTATCTCTACCCATTAACCAATTCTCGCTCACTACATGTATATCTCTATACATATCATTTTCTCCTGACATCTACAATAAAATAATATAGTTTGATTAGTACACGTCAGTAAAATAATAGAAACACATAACATAATATAATGCATTTTTATAGGGTTAATTTCCATCTTTTACTTCTTTATTCTTTCTTAAGGTTATGACTTAAGGTTCTACTTTCCCCCTTAAGTTTTATAACCTAGGCTTTGATACCAACTTGTAGCGCCCCCAAATCCGAGTATCTTCCAACCCGACAGATGGTGCTATACTGTACAACATTCACACATTCATTCAATTGAAAAAGTCTCAAAGAACGAATATAACTTCTATATATTTAAAGTAATATTTACATTTCCCAGGTTCTATACCCATTACAAAGGTTCTTTGTCATAATATCAGTTACATTACAACAATAGACCTATACTATTACAAGAGAGCTTAACAATCTACCTTATCTTTTCCTTTATCCTTTTTCGATCCTTCGGGACGTTCAGTCATAGCTGCATTCATATGGTTCAAGCAAGAGTGAGCATTACTAGCTCAGCAAGTATAACAATTCAATAACAACATGCTTGACATATACGAATCGTATATCTTCAATAACTGAACAATAGTTATGAAGTACTATTGATAATTCAAAATAGCACTTCATCTTTCTTTCAAAATGTTTTACAATCATAACAATATTTAGTAAAACCTTTACTCCGGTCAAAGACCTCGAGTATTCATTCTTTATTGGAAAAGGACAACCCGGAAGAAAGTCCGTAAGCCCGATATTACTTACGAGCACTTCTAGGTGATCAGCCTATTGTACTCTATGTTAATCAACACTACATCCATTACACGTATGCCCGTTAAAGCATTTGGCAACCTCACGTGCCTGTCATTTTACCAACAAAACTTTTGTTTAACATTTCAGTCTTCTTTTGAAAACCATATCGAGTAGTTGACAAAAGATAACAACATTTGATAATAACTGAATAGATTATCAATATATCACGTCTAGCCAAATGAATCGGCTTTAACTTCCAAATACTTCAATTCATGCGAAAGAATATATGAACTTCAAAAACTTGTTCAGAATGAACTGAGACAAGAGTTAGAATACTTGCCTTTAGCGTCTGTTACGGTATATTAACTTTATGTTCAAGTCGTTCAAGTCTCTACAATACATGATCACATAATGCCTTACATTAGGTCACATATAATCAAGTATGTATATGACTATATCTTACCCTTCATCTCAATCTAATTGTGTATTAGATTTGTTTATTATTCGTTTAGGTTTATCATTATCCTTGCATTTATATTTAACTAGGTTATCTCAACCTTTATACAACATTCTTAAGGTTTAACAAAGTTTAACAATGTTACATTACATTCCTTAAGTTGTGTTTACTTTTAAATAAATTAACTTTCTTTTCTTTGTACTTAGAAACATTCATCACCATCCTTGTTACGAGACCCAGCGTGTGTGAGTCCTTACTTAGTGGGCATATTTGCTACCACACCTCGAGAGGATTTTCAATCGCATGTACATGCATCGCGACGCCACAAATTGTACTACAGTTCGCACTGCGGCGAACTCTTGCGAGGTCTTTCGGACATTTATTACGCTATTGCGACGCGACCCGATTTAGCTTTAGGGTTGGCGCCATGGCCAACTCTGTACTGAAAAAAAAATTTCAGTCTTTGAATTTTGTGAACTTCCCGGATGCATAACTTCTTCGTTATAATTTTGAATTGGCTTGTTCAAAAGCCCACGGTTCACAAATTATGTAACCTACGTGTTCATACAAGAATTTTATCTATTTGACTTTGTTTGCTAAAAATTCACCTATTGGTTCATTTTTAACGAAAACGATAAACGTTTGTGAACGTTCAACGCTCGTTTCTTCGTTCTAGGTCGGAATTCGGTCATTTTCGAGTCCACAACTCTTAAATGCCAAATATGACTTGTCTCCATTGGAAAACAATGGTTCCGAGTTCAAACACAAAATTTGACTTCTATTCCGAGAATTTTACGAATTCGACGATTATCGTCCAATCGTACAATTTTCGGCAAATCTTCATTCTCATGATTTGTTCAACATTACAAATGAATTCCACTCATCATGTGAACATCTCATCCTACTCATTACAACAACTTATATTCATTGTTGGATTTTGGACTTATTTTTCATGAGCTTATAACTTGTCAAATTATAAACTACTTAAGATTTTATTGCTCATAACTTATGACCATTAAAGTTTCTTAATCATCATACTTTATATGTTATTAACATATAATTTTACTTATGTATTCACGATACATAGGATCATACAAGTTTCTTACATTCATATACTTTCTTTTACTAAACTCATTACAAGTTCAAAATTTTCATACTAACATTCAAGGTTAACTTATAATAAGTTTATAACTTTTATAAGTTCAAATGACTTATTGCTAACTTATGTGGCTTAAGTTCATGACTTACACATTCTTCTTGCTTCTTATCATTCATGTTTCTTAATCCATCTTTTCTTATCAACCTATCATGGTAGAGATAGAAGATAATTTAGAGAAGAAGTCTTACTTTTGAATTCTTGGTAAGGTAGCTTTCTTCTTCTTCTTACAAATGAAAGTGACTTATTTGTAGCTTATTCTCTCTAACACTTAAGCACTTTGTAATATGTTGGATTATTTGAACAAGTGTTAAATGGCTAGCAAGCCTTCTCTATTTATAGAAGTTGCAAAGCTAGGGTAGTTTAGTCATTAAATCTTCCCACCTCCTTTAAGCCACCTCCTTACTATTCATTACTTGCTAATCACAACACTTATCCTATGCTTGGCCATTACTTCTATTACTTGGTCATTACTCCTAACTTGGTCACCACATTAACTTGGTCACCATACTTACCATATTAATATGGTTTGCCCCATGGGTCATTACAACTCATGGATTCTAGCTTGGGCTTGGATTCAATAAATCCTTGGGCTTTGCATTAATAAACACTAGTTGGTTCATTAATTAATAATTTGGCCTTAACATTTTATTCACTTGGACTTGTAGTAATTCCAATCCACCTTTCCAAGTCCATTAACATTACTTAATACATATATAAATAGTTTATGTAATATTTTCGTATTCTAATTCATATAGAATTTATATACGATATTTCATCCTTCCTACTAACTTGTATAATACTTCGTATTATACTTGTTTTCATTACCCTTGTACAATACTTAAGTATTATACAATTATTATTTATTCATTACTACTCCGCCTTACTTAAAGTTTATAAATTAAGTCCACAAGCGAATTATTACATTTTCTATAAATAGATTTTTATTACATAATCCATCTTACCTTGTCATTCTATCATTACGTATTTCTCGGAAATTCAAAAAGAAATCCCAAGCAAATATCGATGAATAGTGTTTTTAGGAAAATTCCTCGAAAAACTTTTATTTTCATCTTGGAAATTCAAACACTTTAATTCATTCACGTAGCTCAAATACTACGACATTCTAACATCAATAGGTCATACAATGACAACCATCTTGATAACACATATAATAGAATTTTATTATTATTTAATTTAATAAAAATCATTTTACAATAAGATCCAAATTTCTCGGTCGTTACACTCTTCTTCTCGTACTTAGGAAGATCAAATTTTAGTACCATCACATGCACAATATCTCAACGCTAAAAGCATAAGTAATCACTTATAATAGGGTTGTTCATTTCAGTTTGACATTAGAGTCCACACCAAAAAAAGTTTGGTTTGGATAAATTCAACAATAGTTCTGAAATTTAGAACGCTCATCAACTATGGACTAGTCAAATCATTAAGGGTTCGCTAGTCTTACAAGGTTTCAAAATAAACTGATACTCAATTTGAATAACAATTCTAAAAAATATACAATCGAATAAGTATTGTATGACTGAATTCATGCTTTAAAAGAATTATAACATCTAATATGAAATCTTGAACTTTAACAATTAAGAATAAGAACTTACTCGATATAGAATACAAATCTAAGACTTGATCAAGGAATAATTTAGAATTTAAGGAACTTGCTTAACAACAATAATTTAGGAATATAATACTTGCTCAATATAAAAGTAAGGTTTAGAAACTTGCCTCTTGCATAAACTACGATTAATTCACGTTCCTTATTAAATCCTACATATCAATACATTCACAATACCCATAAATCAATAGTTCAATATACCTATCGAATTCTAACATTGGTCTTTGAATATGTTATTGGACTTTTAAGTCTTATTAATTAATCACATAACGTAAGTTAATTAATTTATTATTATATGCTTGACATGTCTTCATGTTCATTACATTAGGTTTTAAAAACACATTTTCAAAACTTGAACACTAAGAAAAATTTTTGAAGTTCTGCAGGTAGGGTGCGGGCGTGCTACATTTGTTCTTTGAAGCGGCGCTTGGCCACACTGCGCAGTAAGCGCGCCTCCATTTGTTCTTTGGAGCTGCACGCGCGCCATTTATCGCAGAACCAGATTCTGCGATTCATGAAGAACAACACGTAATGTACCCCAATAAATCCCAAATTAAACTATCACGGTGAATTTTAATGCTACCCATGACTTATAGACTTCACAAAAACATCAAATAAAGTCATTAGCATGATTCTAACACTTTAATTCACATAATTACATAATTTACAACATTTAATTTCACTGTTTTTCATATTTTGTAAAGTTTTGAAGAAAAACATGAATTTTAATTATTCTGATTCGTTAATTCACCGAATCCATCCGCTTAAATTCTTTTTTGTTCGTTTCAACATACATAAGCATAAGTGTACATTTTTATACAACTTATGATTAAAGCATTTAATTTGTATGTAAAGGGCCATATGGCCATATATACAACTTTTTATACTCAGTAACTTAAAAAATATCCAATTACTACATATTTATATGGATTTAATGTTTTAAAACATACATAGATGGTAGAAAACATGTTATGATTATATATTATCATGTATATACACATAAATCGCCAATTCATGCATTGATCACTATATTTTTGTTTTACAGAGAACTCAAAATACTTATTAATGGAAAACTCTGATTTTAGCATGATTACATGAAATCAATTACTTTAAATACATGAGTATATGATATACACTTATTATAAACATAAATTAACCTATACATCACATCATATACTCATCAATTTGTAACTTTCTTCAATCACAGAGGACTTAGAGATAGTTTTTCATAGAAAATAATAACAACGTAATTTACAAATTGGGTTGGAGAGATTACCCTATAGTAATTCCTCTGATTCTTTGCTTTCTTCTCCAATATCACAAATTCTCTCTAAACTCTCTCTGAATTTTCTCTGCACTTTGCTCTCCAGGTTGAAACTAAGAACTGAATATAAGACGCATAATATAACTGGCGTCGATGTGGTTATTTAATCTGTGACGCCCCCAAAATAGGTATACATCACCCATCTTGAGTCGCCAAATACATGGTACAAAATTCAAATATAACTTAATAATACAACTGTCGTGTAGAATACGACAAGACATAACTGAGAGTTTTAATAAGAATATTGTCATCTAGACAATATCCACACTCAATGGAGGACATTATATTTATTATCATACTATTTAACAGAATAGTGAGGAGTACTAATGCTATCATCTAGACCGTCACTCCGTTCCCCGACTAGTCCTGGCTACGTTTTCATTTCCTGAAGAGAACGGTAAAAGAAAGGGTGAGCTCAACTAGCCCAGTAAGAAATATTATGACTAAGATAATGCGAGATAATTTATCGTTAGCCTTCAACAAAGGTTAAACCGATAAAATATAATAAACATCAAGTTTAACTGCGCAATGAATAAGCAATCCATTAGAAGAGTCAAGTAGAGAATAAAATCTACCATCTTCTATGATTTAAAAGGGTTTTCATTACTTTTATCGTTGAGACTCAACTTAATAAATAATCCACATCATCCCTGCACTACAGCCAAGGATATTCATTAGTATCACGACCACAAATTATCCATGCACTACGAGCCAAGGATATTCGTGTATTCATCAATGGTCATGATCATGCCAACAACTGTCCATCAATGCACTACGGCCAATAAGGATTTTTTTACCACATCATTTGTAACATTACGGTCATGATTATATCGAATAATCCCCGGTCATAATCATATCAAGTCCATTTATGCACTACATGCCACATATGACTTTCAACATAATATAAGCACGAGGATGATGGCAATTCAATAAAACAAGTTCAAGAATAAATTTTAAAGATTTATAAGTTAATTTATCCTGAACTCAATAACGTCCAAATTGTCAACATGATACTGTTTTGTGGAGTAAAATTCAAGAATGCTCAGAAGAATATTTCCATGAAAAGATACTGGATGAGCATAGAAGCCAAAACTTTAACCAACTGAGTATAATAGAATATATGAAGCTGTAAATGAATTTTCTCCAGCCATGCGGTAATCCACGTAGACAGATCATTTTCACAAGTTAATAAGGAATGAATACAAAGGATCATTCACCATGCATGCGGTAATCCACATAAACAGGTTATTCCAACAGAGTAATAAAGAATGGAACCAGGTCATGCGTAATTCGCACAGACAGGATATTCCAACAGAATAATAAAGAATGAAACCAGGTCATGCGTAATCCGTACAGACAGGATATTCCAACAGAATAATAAAGAATGAAATAACAACAGAATTCACCAGGCATGCGATTGACCGCACAGACAGATTATTTCAACAGAATAATAAAGAATGGAATAACAAAAGAATTTCACCATGTATACGGTGGTCCGCGTATATAGGTTATTCGAACAGAATAATAAGGAATGGAATAACAATAGTTCTCTTCATGAATATGAAAGAATAATACCCCTTACCTTAGAAGAAACTAGATATAGGAGTAGTGAAGTAGCAAAATACTATGCTGCACTATGCAACAAAATAAAATATATTCTATTTATAATCAAATAAAAGAAAACTTTATAAAAAGTATTCTATTTTATATAAAAAGTTTTTACTATGCAAACACTATGCAGGCACTATGCAAATACTATGCATAATAAAATATAATATATTCTATTTAAAATATAATAAAACAAATAACTTTATAAAAGTATTACATTTTTATATAAAAAGATTTTACTATCTGAAACACTATGCAGGGCACTATGCAAACACTATGCATAATAAAATATAATATATTCTATTTAAAATCTAAAAAACAAATAACTTTATAAAAGTATTCTGCTTTATATAAAAAGTTTTTGTTTTATTACATTTATAATAATAATAAAACAAACTTTATCATCATTATTATAATTCACAATATTAATCGACTGTGTCGCTCCCGTGAAAGATGGGGATTTCAATACACTTTCTTCCATACAACGCTCGAATGGAGCCATGCCAATACTTGCTTGATAATCTGCTTGTTGTAGGAAAACTCCACCAATGGTAAGAACTTATCCCAACTTCCTTGAAGTCAAGGACACGAGAGTCTTAATAGATCTTAAATAGTTTGAATCGCCTTCTCCAACCGCCGTCTCAAATAAGGATGATATCTTTGAAGCTAAATCGTAAATCCGTGCCCATAGCTTTTTGCAAACTAACCCAAAATCTTGAAGTGAATCTTGGGTCTCAATCAGAAACTATGGATACTGGCATACCATGCAATCTTACAACCTCGTTTATGTACATACGAGCAAGACGTTCAAGTGTATAAGCTTCTCGTATCGGTAAGAAATGAGCAGACTTGGTCAATCTATCAACAATGACCCAAATCGCATCTATGCCTTGAGAAACTTTGGGAAGACCGTTAACGAAATCCATGGTAATGTGCTCCCACTTCCATTCTGGAATTTCAAGTGGTTGCAATGGACCTTTTGGTACTTGATGCTCCGTCTTGACTCGTTGACACGTTAAACACCTTGAGATAAACAGCGCTATCTCTCTCTTCATATTGCTCCACCAAAATGTATGACGAATATCATGATACATTTTGGTACTCCCAGGATGGATTGCAAACGGTGTGTTATGCGCCTCCATCATGATTTTATACTTTAAATCAGGGTCGTTTGGAACACAAAGTCTGGAGTTGACTCGAAGTATTCCTTCTTCATCGATTCTTACTTCCGGCATAGCACCTTCTTGCACTTTCTTCCTCATACGCATCAGCTCTCTAGGTCCGTAGCTTGAGCGAATTTTAACTTTATCAATTAAAGTCGGTTCTACTCAGATATATCGCCATCATCACATGGGTCCCCGGGTCTTTAACTCTATTTCCATCCTTTGCAAGTCACACAAAATGGGCCTTTGCATTGATAATATCGCACTTTTCGTGCTTGCATATGATCTTGTACTCAATCGCCGCCTACCACGCTCGCTTTTCGGGATGGTATTGGATGGTATGATCATAATCTTTCAACAGCTCAAGCCAACGTCATTGTCGCATGTTGAGTTCCTTTTGAGTGAAGAAATATTTGAGGCTTTTATGATCCGTAAAGATCTCCACTTTCTCCTATACAAGTAATGCCTCCAAATCTTTAGTGGAAGACAATGACTACTAACTCGGATCATGAGTAGGATAATTCCTCTCATATTCTTTGAGTTGTCGTGAGGCATAAAGGCTATGACTTTCCCATATTGTGAGAACACATCCTAACCTTTTGCTCAAGCATCATCATGTAGATGACAAATCCTCCAACCGGATGGTATTGTCGTAACAGGTCTTTGAAATGAGTCTCCTCTTGATTTCTTAAAACTCTTCTCATATTCCTCGCCTCAATCGAACTTTGTATCTTTCCGAGTCAATTTGAGTTAATGGAGTAGCAATTCGAGAAAACCTTCTACGAATCTCCGATAATAACCATTAAGCCGAGAAAAGCTACGATATTCGATCATCGATTTAGGTTGCTCCCAAACTTTGAATAGCTTCAATCTTTGCTAGGTCAACAGATATTCCCTGACTTGATATCACGTGCCCAAGGAATGTTACTTCCTCAAGCCAGAACTCGTATTTCTTCAACTTGGCATAAAGCTTATATTCACGAAGCTTTTGGAGTATCAGCCTCAAGTGTTGCTCATGATCTTCATCGATTTTGGAATATATGAGGATGTCATCAATAAAGACGACCACAAAGTGATCCAAATATTCCTTGAATGCTCGGTTCATCATATCCATGAAGGCAGTAGGAGCATTAGTCAATCCAAAGGACATGACTAGGAATTCTTAATGCCCGTACCGAGTTTTGAAAGCCGTCTTTGGAATGTCATCGGTTCTAATCTTTAATTGGTGATATCCGGAACGAATATCAATCTTTGAAAATAATTTGGCTCCTTGCAACTGGTCAAACAGGTCATCAATACGTGGCAATGGGTACCTATTTTTGATGGTGACATGATTCAACTCCCGATAATCAATACAAAGTCGCATACTCCCATCTTTCTTTTTCACGAATAGAACAGGATCACCCCAAGGAGAAGTACTAGGACGAATGAAACCGATGTCTAACAATTCCTGTAGTTGGGTCTTTAATTCCTGAAGTTCAATAGGAGCCATTCGATATGGGGCGTTGGAAATAGGTTTTGTACCAGGTTCAAGGTCGATAAAAAATTCAATTTCACGCTTTGGGGGTAGGCCAGGAAGTTCTTCAGGGAATACGTCAGGAAATTCATTAACAATAGAAATATCATTCAAAACTGACGTATTTTTGTTTAGATCCGTGACATGAGCTAAGAAAGCTTGACATCTATTTTTCAATAAACGAATAGCTTTATGGCTTGAGATGACAGTGATTTATTTTAATGGTTTGGTTGCTTGAATTCGCATAATTGGTTGATTAGGAATATGAAAGCTAACAACCTTACGAAAACAATCAATTTTTGCATGATGAGTAATTAACCTATCAATCCCTAGAATTACATCAAATGCAAGTATTTTCAATGAAATAAGATCGACAGGTAATGTGAGAGTACCGATTTGAACCAAATAAGACTTATAAACGATTGGATGTAATGAAGGTTTCTCCCAACGGAGTTTCAACAGATAAGTCAAAGTCTAATTTCTCCGAGTCAAATTTAATCGTTGGCGCAGTAGGAGAAATAAAAGAATGGGTAGAACCAGAATTATCAAATAAGGTATAGACTTATTTAGAGTTTATGATAAGCTTACCCGTGATGACCTCATTCGAGTTCCTTGCTTTACGGGAGGTCACAACAAACGCTCTCCTTGCACTACCGGGCCAGACTTTTCTCGGGACTGCCTTTGGTGCCTCCATCCTGGCTGAACTTGTCTTCTGAATGAATGACAAAATCGGGCTAGGTGACCTTCTCTCCACAATTATAACATGCTTTGGATGGCATCGCGCAGCTTTGACCGATATGTCCTCCCCTCCGCATTTGAAGAATATAATAGGTGGTCGTTCTCCTTCCTTAACCACGGTTCTTTGGTCTTTGCGACGCTTTCCATCATTGTTGAATCTCCTTTTCTTGAAATGTCCATTTTTACTATCTTGGCCATGATTACCACTGAAGTGGTTACCATTTCTGGCATGTTGATTCTCTCTACGTTTGTTGTCACCGCTTCGATGACTGATACCACTGGTATTTTCATGCTGTCGGCTACTTTCTCTTGGTTGCGTTGACTCGTTACCGCTGCGCTCCAATAACTGAGCCCTATTTACAACATCTAAGTACAAACACAGTTTATGAGAAATAAGATATTGACGTATCTCCGGTTTCAAACCTCTTAAAACATTCGCATCATTCGCTCCTCATTATAGACCAAATGGGATGTGAACCGGGATAACTCAAGTATTTTAGCCTCGTATTGCGACACGGTCATATTATTTTGTTCCAAATTGATAAACTCCACTTCTTTCATGTGACGAATACTCTCGGGAAAGTACTTGTTGTTGAATAGCTCTTGGAACTTCTACCAAGACATCTTGAGTGCGTCAGGCTGTGTACATTTTACAGATTTCCACCAGTAATCTGCCTCTTCACGCAACATAAGGGTGGCGAAGAGAACCTTTTGCTCCTCGGAGCATCCCAAGACATCAAATATCTTGGTGATCTTCTTTATCCATGCTTCCGCCTTAAGTGGTTTTGGCTCTCCAATAAACTCCGGTGGTCCTAGCTCCTTGAACTGTTTAGCGGTGACCGTCCGAGAGTTTCCAGAGTTTCCACCTACATTTTGGATGTGAGAGCTCTACTTTGATGTTGCATGAATTGCATAAAGCCTCTGAACAATCCATCATTAATTATTTGGTCCGTGTTGTTTGCATGAGGATTGTCGCCTTCCTGATGCACATTATCCTGATTATTGATATGTGGAGACTCAACGGTCTCTTGTGCTCCATTGCTATTCTCAACATTCTTGGATGTCATTTTCAGATACAAACACAAAACAAGGGTTAGTTGACATGTAACATATTATCTCTAAACTCTGACCAACTAATTTAAATACAAAATAAATTTAAGTAGGTCATACTAGCGAAGGAATTCCCCGTCTCTCCCCTCCTAGTTCTAGTCTCACATCTTAGCCAGGGATCATATCTCTAAGCTTCGATACCAACTGTGACGCCCCCAAAATTAGGTATACATCACCCATCTTGAGTCGCCAGATACATGGTATGTAATTCAAATCTGACTTAATAATACAACTGTGTGTGTACAATACGACAAAACATAAACTGTGAGTTTGAATACAAATATTGTCTACTAGAGAGTATACAAACTCAAAAGGAGTCCTCATTACAATTATTATCACACTATTTCACGAATAGCAAGGACTACTAATACACCATCTAGGACCATCACTCCGCTCCCAGGCTAATCCCGACTATATTCTCATTTCAAGAAGAACAAAGTGAAAGAAAGGGTGAGCTCAACTAGCCCGATGAAAATATTATGACTAAGATAATGAATAATAAATTATCATTAGCCTTAAGCGATGTTAAACGATAAAATATAACAAACATCAAGTTTAACTGCTTGAATGAAAACAAGCAATCCATTAAAAGAGTCAAGTGGAGAATAAAATCTACTATCTTTTATGATTTAAAAGGTTTTCATCACTTTTATCATTTGGGACTCGACAATAAATAATCCACATCATCGAATCACCCCCTTTTCTGACGAAGGATATTCTTTAGTATCACGACCACAATTATCCATGCACTCTGGGCCAAGAATATTTGTGTATTCATTAATGGTCATGATCATGCCAACAATCGTCCCATCAATGTACTCTGGAAGCCAATGAGAACTTTTACCACATCATTTGTAATATTACGGTCATGATTACACCGAATAATCCATTATCATAATCATACCAAGTCCATCTATGCACTACAGGCCACAGACGACTTTCAAAAAAATATAAACATGAGGATGATGACAATGATATAAGAATTGAATAAAACAAGTTCAAGAATTAATTTGTCCAAGAACCAATAACGTCCAAATTGTAATCATGATACTGCTTTGTAGAGTAAAATTCAAGAATGCTCAGAAGAATATTTCCATGAAAAGATACTGGATGAAGCGCAAATATCAAGGATATTCCACTATTTTCATGGAGTATAGAGGTCAAAACTTTAACCAATTGAGTATAATAAAGAATGGAATAACAAAAGAAATCACCATACATGCGGTACTTCGCATAGACAGGTTATTCCAACAGAATACTAAATAACGGAACGGTCGAAGTGAAATTACGCCCCAAGCCGGGATGTTCCAAAGAATAATAAAGAATGGAATAACAACGAAATCACCTTGCATGCAAGATTGCGCATGGCGAGTTATTCCAATGAAATACTAATAAGAATGACGGAATCGAATTAACAGTAAAATGCATGCATACGATATTCCAACGAATAATAATAAAGATGAACCGGTCCCAAGTAAAGCACCATGACGGGATATTCCAATAGAATAATAAAGACGGAATCGAATCCGGCGTAAAAGCATGCATGAGCATATATTCCAATGAATAGTAAAGACGGAATAATAGAAGAATGTCACCAAGTATAGGGTAGCCCGCGTATACAGGTTATTCCAACAGAATAATAAAGAATGGAATAACATAAGTTCTCTTCATGAATACAAACGAAATAATACTCCCTACGAGTACAACAAATAATATTCCCTACCTTAAGAAGAAGAGTACTGGATATATAAGTAGTGAAGTACTGAAGTAGCAGAATATTTTCTTCTTTCTCTCTATAGTTTATCTCTCTAGAGTTTCAGTGAATTCGTAAGAAAATAATGAAGGAATGAGCTTCTATTTATAGAAAAATGGACTGCATAGTAACTAACTCATGAACGGTCTAGATTGATTTACTTTAATCTGACGGTCCATATTTAAAGCAAAATCTTTTAAATAAAATATAATATATTCTATTTATAATCTAATAAAACGAATAACTTTATAAAAGATTTTACTATGCAAACACTATCTTGCGGCACTATGCAAACACTATGCATAATAAAATATAATATATTCTAATTATTGTCTAATAAAATGTATAACTTTATAAAAGTATTGTGTTTTTATATAAAAAGATTTTACTATGTAAAAATCTTATGCGAAGCAGACACTATGCAACACTATGCATAATAGAATATAATATATTCTATTTATAGAATAACTTTGTAAAAGTATTCTATTTTATATAAAAGATTTTCTCGTATTATTACATTAATAATACCAACAAAACTAAGTGACTTATCACGTAAGCATCAATAATTAATCTTGTGTGCTACTTATGTAACCACATGTGACATTCTTTTACTTTACAGGTGTTTCAAATGAGTTAACGGTAAAACTTCCGCCGTTATTTTCATAAAGTATTTTTGTCGTTTTTCAATCAATCCGATAATTACATCCGTAGGGTCCACCAATGATTGTGTCTTGGTTGTACGAATATTCCTGTTTAAACGAATATTCCCCACCAATCGAATATTATATAACAACTTGCATACTTTGCAAAATTTATAAATATTACCCACAACTATAACATTATATCAATTTCACTCCATAATATTCAAAATAATATTTATAGAAAACTCATCTTTATTCAAAAGTTGGGGTTTTATAAGAGAGGTAATCCCAAACCTAACCCTAAGTAAATTTTCTTTAAGTTTTATATGTTTAAAACATAGCTTAATGAGAATAAGAATTAAAAGATGTTAAGAATGGTTTCATATGGTTGAAATCATGAGAAATAGAAGAAATAAGATTTATAAGTTTAGTTTATAAATTTCTTAAGGAAGTATAAGATTAAGTAATGAATTTGAGCGATCCGAATGTATCATATTAATAATTCGGTGATATTAGTAAGGAATGATGTTTTATAACATCAAATTCCAGGAAAAGTGAAATCGTAATAAAAATATCGATTAAAAATGAAGAACGAGCGAAGAACATGAACAACACGCGAAGAACACGAAGAACGTTGTTGATGGACAAATTTAAAACCATCGCATATAAGTTATATGCTTATTGCTTGGTTAGGAACGGTAGAAACGTTCATGAAGAACGGATTAAACTAAGCTATAACGAAGTTGTGGAAAAATTTTAAGTAAAAGAAAATCGAGAAATAGAAAGTGTGTAAATGAACCCGAATGAATAGGGTTTTATAAGAATGTAAGAGAACCTAAAAAACGTGAGTCGTGGACTCAAGAACGAGCGAGTTCAAGTTCAAATGACCGAATTACAGACGAACAAACGAAGAACGTTAATAATATAAAACAAACGAGTAATGAAATTTAAGCCAATCGAATGGCATGTTAACGGATTCGAGAATAATTTTATGTCCTAGGAATTTGAAGTATGTATGATAAGGAAGTGAATGGCTTTGGAGCGACCTCGCGTTAGAGTTATAACGAAGGAGTTATGAGATTGTAAAGTAAGCGTGTCAAACCGGTTTAAGACTTAGAAGCAAAAATAGAAGGGACCCCATTGAAGTGAACATTTGTTGAAGCGAAACCCCATTTGAAGTGGGTACTTAGTTCGTTAACAGAAGAGGCCAAAGGTATGCGCTATTTTAGAGTCTGAACCCCGTAGCGGCTGGGTATGGGAAAAACCTAGATATGAGCTTTTAACGCTCAACTCTTGGGGAAGTGTAAGGAAGATAAAGAACATATAGTTCGCCTAAAGTAACACTTAATCAAGTGACTTAAACCTTTATTAAAGGTTGAGCATAAAGACCCGAACATGATTAAAAGATAAATAACATAAATGCAAATTACTGAAACCGATATCCGAGGACCAGTAGTCACGATAAAAACGAACGTGGGGATTACTATGATTTTGATTCCTTAGATATTGAGTGACAAGGGTGATGTATAACATTCTGATGTTATGATGTCGTTATGAGAGTTAAGTGTAAAGCGTTTAGACGCTGTGAATGCAACGCTGTTGCGATGAACGATCGGTCTTAGCAAACAACGAACAATATGGCTTTGACATTAAGAAAAAATGATGAACGTGGGATTCATGGGATGGATAATGATTGAAAGCAATTAAAACCTTGAGTAAAGGTTGAATGAGAGATTAAGAGACGAGAAATGTGCATGTTGAAATGTAAACGATCCTCGTGAATCGTATTCGCGTTGGACGAACATTCTAAGTGTACAATGGTTGTATGACTTGGACGTTGACGAAAGCAGTAAGTAAGATATGAATTATCATAAAAAGTCGTAGTGAACGGTAACATGAGTAATGAAAGTTCGAGTATGAGTCGGATAGAGAATGTTAGAATGAATGTAAGTGTTAAACACTTTAACAGACGTGAGGGTTGAGTGTACGCAGTTATTAAACAGACAGAACCTACACTTCGTGTATGGTTTGACCGTAAAGCAATGAAGACTAATGATTTAACTTGTGAGCGGTGAAGAACTTAATTAAGGACAATGACGTATAACGTAAAGAAGTCGAGTTAATGATTTTAACTTGAATAACATTCAGAGTCGAATGAACCGGACATTATAAGATATGAATAAGTTACTATAAAATGTTAACACTATGAACGTATAGTATTGACATTGAACGATAGTTCCGAGTATACAAAAGACTGTATGACTTAGACGATAAGAAATGAATCCTGAGGTATGTCATTTATTTTCCAGAAAGCCATAAAGAATAAGAATTGACTTAATGAACATTATAGTTTAATAGTTCAGATAAGTTAAGATAAGTTAGGTTATGGTACAATCGTATTCTTTGATGGTTGACATATGGGAGTTGGGCTAAACAATTTCTTCAGAGAGCGGAGGTATATACAAAACTGGACAACGATCTAACTCAATGTGAAAGATAGTGTAGACGAGATGGGAACTTGTTTGTTGGTTGTTTGTGGAAAACCACTCAGAGTACCATATGGACTACTGGTAGAAACGCGATGTGTACTTAGTCCTAGAAAGGTTATAAGAAGAAGATAAGAATGTAAATCATCAAAGATGATGAATGTATGAATAAGACATCTTCGTATGTCATGAAACCGTAAAGCGGTAGAAAAAAGTTGGTCGCGTAAACTTAGATTACAAGAAAGCAAACCCTAAGAAGTAAAGTTAAGTAAACTAATGAGTAAGTCAAGTATATGACTAATTGGTGTATGTGTTATTTCCTTATGTGTTATATAGGATTTGGAATGAGCAGTTCAGTGTAAGTTGTATCTGTGCGTAAGGCAAGTTTCCTAACTTCACTCATATTACATGAATGCTAGTTTCTTAAACTTCTCAGATGTTGAACTTGAGAAGTTCTGTCTATGTGCAAATGTGTGATATTTGTACAAGGTGGTAGAACTTATGAGGCCGTGTGCCATAATTTTAACACTTTGGTGTTTATATGAGATGAACTATTCTGTGATTGAGTTGTTCAATACAAGTATGTTCTGTTATACATGAACCGTTATTGTTAAGTCTGTGCTAATGATTCTGGCCAGACAGGATGTGTATGGAAAAAGGTAGAAGAATTAAAGTATTTCAAAGAGTATGTGACTAATGTTTTAAAATGATAGGAATCGAGATTATTCCTATTATTCAAACTATTTCATAACCTTTGTTCGGTTATTGAAGTCTTAAACGAATGTTTAGATACTTGAAGTTGTTTGTTCAACTACTATGACTTGCTGGGCAATTGAATGCTCACACTTGCTTTAAATAAAAACATTTTCATTGACGATGTTAGAAAGAACTTAAGGATCCGTAAAGATCAAGATGAATGGTATCCGGATGAAGTGCCATTCGGATGTGAATGTGCATGAAAGATCAAGCCAAGACTTGTAATGTAGAATAGTTTAATTAAACTATAGATTAGTTTAATGAATTGTTATGTATCCTTGGTGGCGGATAAAAGTCACTCTTGTACGATGTAAAGAATAATGTAATTATCATTATATTTAATGCACGAGGTTATAAGGTAATAGAACATGGGATTTGAGAATGTATGTTGTTATATTTAACTATATAATGATGTATGTTTGGTAAGAAGTGGGATCGTGACGTACGGAATCTGGGTGTGAAAATAGACCGGATTTCGGGGCGTTACAGAGTGGTATCAAAGCTGATAGGTTATAAATCTTAGGTATGAGTACATAAGACTATAATCGTAGGGAGAAGGATTAGAAAATCGTTGAGTTAAATGATTCAGAAGAATATCACCACGTGATCATAGTAAATCATAATAACAGTTATTTTGTTAAATGGTGGATGATTTATAACTAATGCTATAAGTGAATGGTACTATAAATTAGTACAGGAAGAAGAACTCAGATTGAGTTATAAAGGTTAGCATATGAATTAAAGAAAATTCGTATTAGGTAAAGAGAAAGTAAGAAGTTCTAAGATTCCGATTGAGGACTCATGTGATAGCTGAGTTGTATGAACCTTTGTATGGGCAGAGGTTTGTTCTTCAGTGTAACAACTGCTTAGCTTATTACAGAGATAATCATTGGAATAGTATGTTGCGCTATCAATATGTATATGACGAGAAGGTGAATCTTTTCTCATGTATATACTTGATATGTAGAGAATGTTAAGATAGGTGTGAGTTCTTAAAACTCAAACTTATGAAAAGTTTGTGACTCATAGTTATATGCTATGTTTCTGAGCCCTAAGCGTATGGATAGTCCTTGATTTGTTCTTAGATTACATATTGCAAAGATACGTTCTTAAACATATATGGTTGTGGAAAGTTCCTAAACACATAGAGTGTGGTAAGTTAATGGACTATACTAGGGTATAAGAATGTTTAGACTGGAAATGAGTATTTTCAGTAGACTTAGCATTGAAGGTGCTAGAGAGGATTAAGTATTATCACAAGTAAGACAATGAAGGAAGATGGAGAAATAGGATATTCCTAGTCATCTAGCTATGCTAGATTTCAAAGTTTATTGAAATCGTGCTAATATGTGTGTTTTGAAAAGGAAAGAATTAGTTCAATTTTTGGAACTAACGGATTTTAAAAGAGATATTATTTGTATGTCTATGCTAATTGTTTCAGCTAGACAAAAATTGATTTGAAATATCAAAATGAATTTTATATCATCAATGCATTTGATGCAAGGATGGTAAAAGGATTGAGTTATTAATGCAATTGAACCTAGTGTTGGATGTGGTCTTATGATCAACAACCCGCTATGGTATGATGTATAATGATGAAGTCATAAACTATCGAAGTCCTCAACGTACTGTGAAGAGTACGGTATAATGACGTCATGAAATGTTTTAATGTATTGTAAAAGAATTTAAAGAAGTAGTTGATGTCAATTGATTTGACTAGGCAGTGTGTTTTAAGTTGATGTCCAATTTATTGTTATGGTCTAAGCTATTTGATTTGGCTAGGACAAATGGTATGTCATGTTTGAAAGAAAATCGAGCCTTCTTTGAGGAAGTTATGCCAAGCCAAATTGTTTTGGTGCGGAATCTAATGATTAAGTCTTGGGTGAACATACCCCAAAATGGGGTTATATGATGGATTAATCACCTACGTATGGAAGAGGTAGTTTACTTTCTTGGTGATTGTAAACTGACCGTGGTAGAAGGGTTTACGGTGAAATGATGTTAAATCTAGTAAGAGTTATGGTCGATTTGACCCATCAGCAAAAGTATGAAATGTTTTAAAGGAATCCTTATGTTCCTCGTTATTCCAACTACTTCGTGATTCTTGATAATTTATGAAGATTAGGGAATGTTTGAAAGATAAGAACTTCTTTGAAGAGAAGTTGAGAAGAAGAGTAAGTTAAAATTTCGAGGACGAAATTCTGTGAAGAAGGGGAAAATGTGAGGACCCGGGTATGGGTATGGTTTTATGAAATTCTGAGGACATCATTTTTATAAGGAGGGAAGAATGTGACAACCCAGAAAATTGGATTGTCTAGAATTTAAGTTTAAAGAATTAGTTAATAATAAAATGAATTTTTATTAATAATATTATGTGTTATGTGTTTAGTAATCGTTCTAGAACCTAGGATGATTATAATACGGGAGGATTCTGGCTACGAGCTAGACCAAACGAGTAAGAATTTTCAAGACGAAAATAAAAATTTTTCGGGAAAAAAAATATTTCTGGGGAAAAAGACGAAATAGGCACTATTCATCCATTTCTGTTCGGAGATTTAGTTTGAATTTCTGAGAAGCGTGCAATGATAGAATTCTAAGACGTAATGGAATATTCAATTATATTTCAGTTATGGCAATCAAAGTTTTCGCCTGCGAACTTAAAACCTAAGGGTTAGGAAAAGTGAGTTTCGAGAATTGTACGAGTAGAATACGATTAGTCTTAATGGACTTTGAGTTCATGGACTTTGTAGAAACCAATTGGACTTGGATTATGTCAAGCCCAAAGCTTTGTGAAATCAAGCCCAAGATAGGCCCAAGGAGAATTAATGTTAAGGCCCAAACTAAGAAAAACAAACAGCATGAATCAAACCGAGTGGGTCACTTAGGATGGGTTAAACCCACGGGGAACCCATGCTTGGGGGACCCATGGAGCATGTGGGCGGCCACTTGGCCACCAAGTTAAGTGGTTACTTTGTGGCTAAGTCATGAATAATGTAAGAGGTTTGGGGGCAAAATGACTATTTTGCCCCTATCCTAGAAAATCTATAAAAGGAGAGCTTAAGCTCATTTGTGATTAATGAAAAATTATCCTACCCTTGAGAGAGAGAGAGAGAGAGAGAGTTAGGATGAAGAGTAAGAGGAAGAGGAAAAGCTAGCAGAAAAGTGCGCTTTTGTCCAATGGAGGAAGATTAAAGAAGAGAGGTAATCTTAAACCTAACCTTAAATAAATTTTCTTTAAGTTTTATATGTTTAAAACATAGCTTAATGAGAATAAGAATTAAAAGATGTTAGGAATGGTTTCATATGGTTGAAATTATGAGATATCGAAGAAATAAGAATTAGAAGTTTAGTTTATAAATTTCTTAAAGAAGTATAAGATTCGTTATGAATTTGAACGATCCAAATGTATCATACGAAGGATTCAGTGATATTAGTAAGGAATGATGTTTTATAACATTAAATTCTAAGGAAAAGTGAAATCGTAATCAAAATATCGATTAAAAATGAAGAACGAGCGAAGAACACGCGAAGAACACGAAGAACGTTGTTGATGGACAAATTTAAAATCATCATTGTTTAATTGTTGTTGATGGACAAATTTTAAACCATCACGTATAAGTTAGATGCTTATTGCTCGGTTAGGAACGGTAGAAACTTTCATGAAGAACGGATTAAACTAAGCTATAACGAAGTTGTGGAAAAATTTTTGTAAAAGAAAATCGAGAAATAGAAAGTGTGTAAATGAACCCGAATGTATAGGGTTTCATAAGAATGTAAGAGAATGCAGAAAACGTGAGTCGTGGACTCAAGAACGAACGAGTTCCGAGTTCAGATGACCGAATTACGGACGAACAAACGAAGAACGTTAATAACGTAAAACAAACGAAATGAAATTTAAGCCAATCGAATGGCATGTTAACGGATTCAGAATAAATTTCTGTCCAAGGGAATTTGAAGTACGTAAGATAAGGAAGTGAATGGCTTTGGAATGACCTCGTTCCGAGTTATAACGAAGGAGTTATGAGATTGTAAAGTAAGCATCTCAAACCAGTTTAAGACTTAGAAGCAAAAAGCGAAGGACCCTCGTAAAAAGTAGCATTATTGAAGGCGAACCCATTTGAAGCGAGAGTCTTGTGACAAACGAGATTTTGTAAATTAATTTTTTATATTTATTAAATTAAATAAATATTTTTCAATGATTTAATTATTAATTGATGAAGTTATAGTAGATTAATTTAATTATATGTGTTATATCTATTAAATTAATGTGGAGAATTTTTATTATTCAAAGTATGTATTTATGTGAGCTTATAGAATTAAAAGAAATATTTAATAAGCCTAATATTATTTTAATTAATTTAATAATTAATGAGAAAATTAATAATTTGACATAATAAATAAATGAGAATATTAATTATGCGACTATGTGAATTAATGAGAAATTATCATATTTTATTTAAATTAAATTAAATAAGATATTCGATTAATTGCCTAAATAGGTGTGACACGATTAAACTATATTATAAAGGATTAATTAAATTAAATGGGATTGAGTCTTTAAGAATAACCAAACAGAGCTTTAAGGGAAGTTGAGAATAGTTAACCACGTATGGGTTAACTGACCTCAACGTTACTGGAGTTATATGTGCGCCTTGTCAGTTTCTCCATTTTACGTATTTACAATTAAGAGTTAACTTGAGAGTCAGAGAGAATTCAGAGAATTGTTAGGAGAAATTGTGAGAGTTAAGAAGAATATGAGAAGGAACTTCACTCTTATTCATTCGTAATAGGGTAATCTCTTCTTCCTCAAACTTCAAATTTACGTTGTTTAATTTTTTAATAAAAAATGGCTTTCAAGTTTCTGTTAAAATCTCTGTAGTTGGAAAGGGTAACGATTATGTGAATATATGTGATAATATGTCATCATAGCATGTTTTACTATATATTGTATGGTTCCATAACATCAGTTTCATAAAAATATGTCGTATATTGTTTCTTCAAAATTACAGAGTATAGAAATATGGACATATGGCCCTTACACCCAAATTTAATACGTCAATCATATATTGTCTCATAAATTTTACACTTTTATATAATTATGTATGTTAAAACGAAGAAAATAAAATTCGAATGGAAAGATTCTGTGTTATAACAAACCCGTAGCATCAATTTTATGTTTTATCTTTAAAAACTTTCAAAATCATCAAGAACATTAAATTTCATGTTTTAATTCTAGAAATTATATGTTTTAACTTGTTAAAATCATACTAGAAAGGTTGATTAATGATTGTGTATAAAATAATGTATGGGTATGTCTAATTTCATGTATGAAATAAGAAATTGGTAGAAATTGGCCATGTTCTGCAATTTTTCGCGAATTGCGATTCTGCAGTTCGGTTATCGTCTTACTTGTATGGCCCGCAGATTGTATATAACACCTATGCGCATCCCGAGCCATGCCATGACACCATTGTCCGTCTGTAGCTGACGTGAACCATAAGCCTTATGGTGGCGCCAGCAATATCACTCTGCTGATTTGTCGAGAATGAGCATTTTAGTGGTTTTATTTTAGGAATTTGTAATAGTAACCTAATCTAATGAACATAAAAATGTATTAGTAATATATTGTGGTAATTAAATAGATCCTTATCATGTCAATAAGGTAAATTACAAGTTTAACTGTTGAACGCGTAGTTAGCTTTTTGTTCGTGTAGTGTAATATTATGTGAAAACAAGTGTGGTAATTTGACTAAGTATAGTCATAATCCGAGTTTAAACAAAAAGAATGAACTTGTGATGACTAGTTACGTGATAATTAACTGGTATTGTGAATGTAAATGGTATGTAAGATTAAATCAAGGAACGTGTATAATTAACGTGTAACCTACGCACGAGGAAAGTTTCCTAACCCTACTTGTTATCGTTATTCAAGTTTATAAACTTACATCGAGCAAATTCTCGTTATTATTAATCAAGTTCAATTTGTTATATTAAAGATTATTAATCTTTTCAAAGTATGATTCTGTTATACAAAACTTATTCTATTGTATACCTCTTGAGATTGTTATTCGATTTAAATATCAGTTATTGTTGAACCTTGTTAGACTAGCGAACCCTTATTGATTCGACTAGTCCATAGTTGATGAACGTTCTAAATTTCAGAACCCTTGTTGAATTATCCAAACCAAACTTCCTTTGGTGCGGACTCTAATATCAAACTGAGATGAACAACCCTGTATAGGGGATTACTTATGCGTTAGCGTTAAGATATTGTGCACAGTATGGTACTAAGGGCTGATCCCCCTAAGTACGAGTAGAAGAGTCCATAGTCTCATGACTTTAAAGGTTTCAAGTTTAACCCTTGATAACCTAGGACATAGTTCAAGGTCTTATGACCCTCAGAAGTTCTTTTGATTCTTATTATTCATTCTTGATTTAAAAGTTTAGTTTTTATTCTTGAAGTCTTTGATTCACTCGTATTTTATTATATTGTTGTTTCATTATTATACTTGTGGGAAATCGTGCTCACTCTTGCGTAATAATAACATTGAAGTTAAGAAACGAAAGGTCAAACAAGCCTTCTACTAGAAAAGCGAGGCGAAGATTAACAAGTGATGAAGACTTGTTGTTTATGTGATTATGTATTTATGTTTTAGACTTATATTAATGTTGTGTAAGACTATTAATTGTTTATGTCTCCGCAGTTGAGATTTAAGGTTAGTATGACCTGTGATTGATGTATTTAATTCAGATGATGTAACTCCTTAAGGAGAGAATTTATTTCTATTTATTTATGTTTTCATTTATTATAGGTAGATAGACATATGATGTTTGTATAGTGAACACCAAATCATATGAGAATTGAAGTACCCGGATTTGGGGGTGTCACAGGTTGGTATTAAAGTTGTAGGTTATGAACCTTAGGTGGGAGAACAACCTTAGGTAGTAGTAGCCTTATAGGAAGAACATAGTGATGGAAAACTCTTATCGAGTTCTAAGAAATGAATTCCTTAATTCATTGAAGATAATAAAAGACTTTATATGTTTATGTGATAACTTATGTGCTTGCTAGTACTGATTAGTAACTAAAACTTAAAATTGTGTTGTCAAGATGTCGGATGTTGGAGGAGCTAGTCGAGCTGGGGGGGAGGAACCCCGAGTACCTACGGAGGAGGATCCCCCGAGACATTCATGTTGTCAGGGAGCAGTTGGTACAGAGAGAGCCATCTCTGTTGATCACTGTTGTTGGTCAGGAGCATGAGCCTGAGACTGATCTAGAGGAGGATCCTGAGGAAGAAGATGAGTTCCCACCGAACTCTATCGATGCTGAGATGTACAATGAGCTATATGATCATAACGTAGAGTAATGTGACATTGTTCATGAGCTGAATGAGTGGACGATTATTCAGGAGATTACCATCGAGCAGAGGGATAAGGAGGTTGTGACTCTTCACACACGTCTAGAAAACGTAGAGTGGGATTTGGTTCACGAAAAGGGTCAAACCGAGGAGATCGAGAAGTTGAAGAATGAATTAAAAGAGAGCTCAGTAAAGCTAACCATAGTAGAGGAGGCCTGGGTAAGAGAATCACGTCGTGTTGGTCTTGCAGAAGAGGATTATCGTGCGAAGAAGGATAAGCTTGGGGAGACGTACTCTACACTTCAAAATGCAATGGATGAGGCCCAGGATTGAGTTATGAGATACCCAATTCAGTTCGAAGGACTACCATCGTATATGTTAGATCACAGGACGATGTCCCGCATCATGGAAGAGGAACGTAGCAAGGCTATTCAGCGCCTTAACAGGCAGTGATAGGATTAGTTTAATTATGTGAAAACATATTTGGTGGTTAAATATGTAAATTCCAATGTGTTTATAAATAAAGGAATATTTTAATATTTTAAATCATGTAGATTCTTTATCTCGGGATAGTTGATGTAAATAGCAGTGATGCTATCATAGTTGTTAAAACTTTTGATTAATTAAATATATCAAGTTGGAGAAAGTGTATTAAGTGATTATGTTAAATTATTTGACTTAAGCCTTAAATATTAAGAGAATTGGATTAAGATCTAATAAGCATACATTTTAACATAAATATGCCAGCGAGAAGAAGATAAAACCATCAACCCGACTTCAAGATGAATCGACGAATAACACCAACAATGCCAATGCTAACCCCCAGATTAATGATTGGTAACTTATTAGTTGGAGTTATTTATAATCAACCTCAAGCTCCAACGAATATGACATTTAAAGACTTCAAGGCGGTGGGACCACCAGAGTTTAAAGGTTACATGAACCCGATCGAGGCTCAAACTTGGGTTATGGAGATGGAGAAAGTTTTGATGTCGCCAAAGTCGAGAGAGAACGAAGACCATTTCTGTAAACGTTCATGCAAAAATCTGAAGCCGATTATTGGTGGCAAACAAATAAGGTCCATGGAGGAGAAGGTATGATTACAGGAGAGAGGTTCAAGGAGATGTTTTTGAGATGTATTTTTACGACCATTTCGCGAGAACCAAATGGAGGTCCAGTTTACGGAATTGAAACATGGGAATATGTTTGTACGGACTATGCGGAAATATTCAATGAGTTGGCGAGGTTACGCCACATATCAAGTGCACGGGATGAGAGAAAAGCAAGAAGGTTTGAACAAGGACTAAAGCCTTAGTTGTATAGTAAAGTGTCGATGTTTGATTGAAGGCGTTATTTGGAGTATTGGAGAAAGCCATACTCATTTGAAGGTGGAAGCGATCACGGTAACCAAATATAATCGAGGATCGAAGAAGAAGAAGAAGAAGAGTGAAAATGAAGGAATTAACAAAATAGTGGAAGTAACACGAGGTAGTAATAATCGAGAAAGAGAATGTGGTGCAACGACAACTCATCAACTTGGAAATCGATAAGAAGGTCGGAAGAAGAGGATCGAGCATGTCCGACCTGGGGAAAGCTCATTTGGGAGTGTGTATGAAGGGTAAGCAGTGTGCTACAATTGTGGTCGGGAAGGCCACATAGCACCTAATTATCCTAACCCAAAGAAGGGTGGCTTTGCTTCAACTTGTGGCAAAAGACCATCTGGCAAGAGGCATCTAGAAGGGATCTGGAGGGGCGAATCGGGGAGGAAATAGGGGAATCGGTGGTGGAAGCGCTCGACGGTATCACAGGACCAACCGCAACAACCAACGGTAAATGGCAGGGACATTCAACATGATAATGCGGGATCTTTGTGTAGTCTCGTGATGTGGTGTCGGTATCATTCCGATCGATAAAGTTCTTGCTTATGTATTATTTGATTTGGGTGCTACTTGTTCATTTATATCCGATGACTTTGCTAAGAACTTAGAATTGCCTAAGGATGAGTTAGAACACCCCATGAACATAGAAATTGCGAATAGAGAAATAATCCATGTTAAGTACGTACATAAGAACTGTAGAGTGGAAATTAAGGGTAATATTATGAACGTAGATCTTATCCTTATTCGACTTAGGGATTTTGATGTTATCTTGGGAATGGACCGGTTATTCAATTACGGGGCTGTAATTGATTGCCAAAAGAAGCGTATTAACCTTATGACTCAAATCGAAGGTTGTGTTTTATGGCGACAAATCGCTGAGACAAGCGAGTTGTCTAACGATGATCACAGAGCGAAAGTTTTTAAGACATGGTTTGTGTAGGATATTTAGCTTACATAGTCAGCGATCGTAAAGAGAATCCGAAAGTAGATGAGATACCGATGTAATTAGGGACTTGCAGATGTATTTAGAATGATTTGCGGGACTTTACGCGGATAGAGAGGTTGAATTTGTGATCGATTTGGTGCGAGAGCGGCTCCAATATCGAAGGCACCGTCTTAGAATGGCACCGATGAGATGAAGGAATTGATGGTACAACTGCAGCGATTCTTGGACAAGAAGTATATCCAATGAGCATATTGCTTGGGGAGCGACGGTATTATTTGTGAAGAAGGACGGGACGATGCGACTCTGCATTGATTACAGAGAACTGAATAAGGTCACGATTAATAATAGATATCCATTGCCAAGGATCGATGACTTGTTTGATCAATTGAAAGGAGCAAGATACTTTTCCAAGATAGACTTGAGGAGTGGTTATCATCAACTGAAGGTGAGGCCAGAGGATGTACTGAAGACAGCGTTTAGAACACGATATGGTCACTCTGAATTTTTGGTAATGTCATTTGAATTCAACGAATGCTCCTGCGACATTTATGGGCTTAGTGAATGGAGTGTTCAAGCCATTTTGGACAAATTAAGTAGTGGTATTTATAGATGACATTTTGGTATATTCAAAAACCAAGGAAGAACATGAAGAGCATTTGAAGGTAGCGTTAGAGCGTTGAGAAGGAGAAGTTGTATGCGAGTTTTGAAATGCGAATTTTGGATCGGTGGGTACAATTTCTTGGACATGTGATTGATAAAGGCGAATTTGGTAGATCCATCCAAAGTTGAAGCCGTGATAAATAGGGATCAAATGTGATAATTGTTCAATGATTTAATTATTGGATTAAATAATTAATTGATGACATTGTGGTAGATTAATTTAATTATATGTGTTATAATTATTAAATTAATGTGGAGAATTTTATTATTCAAATTATGTAACTATGTGAGCTTATTGAATTAAATGAAATATTTAATAAGCATAATGTTATTTTAATTAATTTAATAATTAATTAGAGAATTAATAATTTGACAAAAATAATAAATGAGAAATTTAATTTTGTAACTATGTGAATTAATGAGAAATTATTATATTTATTTTAATTAAAGTAAATAAGATATTTGATTATTTTATAAAGGGGTGTGACACTATTAAACTATAGTATAAGAGAATCATAAAATTAAATGGTTTTGGAACCTATTATTGCCAGCCAAACGAGGCCCTAAGAGAAGTTAGTAGCAGTTAACCCATGATGGGTTAATGACCTCCTAACCATGTCAATTTTATTATTAAATCGTCTTCTTACATATTTTTCTAAGTCTCGGAACAAAGCAATCACGAGAGAGAATTTGAGAGTTGTTTGATTTAAGAAGTGTTTGAGAAAAGGAGAAAGGATCATCCTATTAACCTACACTCTACGCTTTGTCTAATTTCTCGACCCAATTTTATTTACGTTGTTTAAGTTTTTCAAGAAAATGGCTTTCAAGTTACGTATGATCTCTACGTAATTGGAAAAATGAGTAAAGATTTTGTGTTATTATGTTAAGTATAACATGTTTTAATATATATCCTATAATTCCATATCATCAATTTCATAAAAATATATGTTGTAGATTGTTTCTAAATTACAGAGTATGAAAATATGGCCATATGGCCTTACATACCAAATTTAACACGATAATCATATGTATGTGTTAACATGTTAACGTAGTGTGTTTTTACTATGTTGTATGAACCATAACATCAGTTTCATAAAATATATGTAGTAGATTGTTTATTCAAAATTACAGAGTATAAAAATATGGCCATATGGCCTTACGTACCAAATTTGATACGTCAATCATATGTTATATCATAAATTTATACTTGTATATAATTATGAATGTTAAAATGAAGGAATCAAACTTTAAATGAATAGATTCGGTATTATAATAAACCCGTAGTGTTAATTTTCATGTTTTATATTCAAAACTTTCAAAAATATCAAGAACAGTAAATTATATGTTTTGATTATGCAAATTATGTGTTATAACATGTTAAAATCATGCTAGAAGGGTGGAGTAGTAAGTATATGTGTATTACAGTGTTTGGGTATGACTAATTTTGTGTAAGAGTAAATTAATTGGTGGTTGTTGGCCATGTTCTGCAATTTTTCACGAATTGCGTAGGCTATTCTTTAGATTCAGCCATATGCAAGTATGATCCCACATATAAGGCCACGCCCTTGGTACTTGAGAACAACGTAAAAGTGGCGTACAATATTTCACTCTCTGAAATGTCCAAAAATAAAAATTTTAAAGTGTTCAAGTCCATGATTGTGATAGTAACCTAATCTAATGAACATAAAAATATGTTAGAAGTATAACGAGACATTGAAATAAGTTATTAACATGTCAATAACATAGTTACGTGTGGATTGAATGATTAAACACATAGTTAACTTATTGTTAAGTGAAGTGTAACATTATGTGACAATAAGTGTGATAATTTGGCTAAGTATAGTCATAATCCAAGTTAGACGAAAAGAATGAACTTGTAATGACTAGTTATGTATAATTAACTGGTATTGTGAACATGAATGGTATGTAGGATTAAATCGAGGAACAAGTATAATTAATGTGTAATCTACGCACGAGGCAAGTTTCCTAACCCTACTTGTTATCATTATTCAAGTTTATAATCTACGTCAAGTAAATTCTCATTATTATTAATCAAGTTCAATTGTTATACTAAAGATTATTTATCTTTTCAAAGTATCTTTCTTTTATACAATATTTTTTCTATTGTATACCTCTTGAGATTGTTATTCAATTTAAATATCATTTATTGTTGAACCTTGTAAGACTAGTGAACCCTTATTGATTCGACTAGTCCATAGTTGATGAACGTTCTAAATTTCAGAACCCTTATTGATTTATACAAACCAAACTTCCTTTGGTGCGGACTCTAATGTCAAACTGAGATGAACAACCCTGTATAGGGATTACTTATGCATTAGCGTTAAGATATTGTGCACAATATGGTACTAAGGGCTGATCCCCCTAAGTACGAGTAAAAGAGTCCATAGTCTTATGACTGTTAAAGGTTTCAAGTATAACCCTTGATAACCTAGGACATAGTTCAATGTCTTATGACTCTCAGAAATCTTTTGAATTCTTGTTATTCATTCTTGATTCAAAAGTTGAATTTTATTTCAGAAGTCTTTGATTCACTCGTATGTTATTATATGTTGTTATTTCATTCTTATACTTATGGGCAATCATGCTCACTCTTGCGTAATAATAACATTGCATTTAAGAATGAAAGGTACGACGAGCCTTCTACTAGCAAAGTCAAGGGCAAGATTAACAAGTGATGAAGACTTGTTGTTTTATGTGATGATGTATTTCTGTGTTAGACTTATGATAATGATGTGTAAGATGATTAATTGTTTTTGTTTCAGCAGTTAAGATTTAAGGTTAGTATAACCTGGGATTTATGTATTGTTATGATGTAACTCCTTAAGGAGAGGATTTATTTCTATCTATTAATGCTTCCATTTAGTATGGGTAGATAGACATATAATGTTTGTATAGTGAACACCAAATCATGTGGGAATTAAAGTATCCAAATTTTGGGGTGTCAGAGGTTGGTATCAAAGCTGTAGGATATGAACCTTAGATGGGGGAACAACCTTAGGTAGTAGCCTTATAGTAAGAACATAGTGATGGAAAACTCTTATCGAGTTCTAAGAAATAAATTTTTTAATTCATTGAAGATAATAAAAGACTTTATGTGTTTATGTGTTAAATTATGTGCTCACTAGTACGACTTAGTAACTAAAACTTAAAACTGTGTTGTCAGGATGTCGGATGTTGGAAGAGCTAGTCGAGCTGGGGAGGAGGAACCCAGTAGTACTATAGAGGAGGATCCCAGAGACATTCATGTCATCGAGGGAAGCGGTTAGTGCGAGAGAGCCATCTCCACCGATCAACATTGTTGGTCGAGCATGAGCCTTAGGCGATCCGAGAGGAGGATCACGAGGAGGAAGAGGAAGCGGAGGAGTTCCCACCGAACTCCATTGATGTTGAGATGTCTGACGAGTTATATGGTATAGCGTAGAGTTACGTGAATCTTGTCGAGGATCTGGACGGGCTATTATTGATGATTACCATCGAAGCGAAGGATAGAAGTTGTGACTCTTCACACGTATCTAGGAAATGTGGAGTGGGATTTGGTTCACGAGAAGGTCAAAGCGAGGAGAGGTCAGAAGAAATAGAAGTTGAAGAAGGAATCGAAAGAGAGCTCAGAAAGGCTGACCATAGTAGAGGAGGGCTGGATAAGAGAGTCACGTCGTGCTGATCTTGCAGAAGAGGATGGTCGTGCGAAGAAGGCTAAGCTTGGGGAGACGTACACTACACTTCAAAATGTAATGGATGAAGCCCAAGAACGATTTATGAGATACCCAATCCAGTTCGAAGGACTACCATCGTATATGCTAGATCGCCAGACGATGTCCCACATTATGGAAGAGGAACGTAGCAAGGCTATTCAGCGCCTTAACAGGCAGTGATATAATTTGTTTAATTATGTGAAAAAACTTATCTGGTATTTAGATGTAAATTTCGATGTGTTTATGAACAAAGGAATATTTTAATGTTTTAAATCCTGTAGATTCTTTATCTCTGGATAGTTGATGTAAATAGCAGTGATGCTATCGTTTGATGTTAAAACTTTTGATTTGAATAAATATATCAAATTGTTTGAAATAATGTGATAAGTGATTATGTTAAATTGTTGAGTTAAGCCTTAACTATTTAGAGAATTTAAAAGAGATCTAGTAAGCATATATTTTAACAGAAATATGCTGCCAAGAAGAAGACAACACCGTCAACCAACTCAAGAAGAATCGACGAATAACAACAATAACTCAATGCTAATCCTGTTCAACAATTAGTGAACTTACTAGTTTGGAGGCGATGAATAATCAACCTCAAGCTCCACCGAATACAACGTTCAAAGATTTCAAGGCGGTGGGACCGCTAGAGTTTAAATGCTCTATGAACCCGATCGAAGCTCAGACTTGGGTTATGGAGATGGAGAAGGTTTTTGATGTTCTTAGAGTCAAAGAGGACCCGGAAGACCGCTTTCTAGCGTTTATCTTTGAAATCTGAAGCCGGTTATTGGTTCTTAAGCAAACAAAGTCCGTGGAGGAAAGGTATGATTACACAGGAGAGGTTCGAGGAGATGTTTTTGAGATGTATTTCCCAACCGACTTGCGAGAACCAAATGGAGGTCCGGTTTACGGAGTTGAAGTAGGGGAATATGTCCATACCAGACTATGCGGCAAGATTCAATGAGTTGACTAGGTTGGCCACATACCAAGTGCACACGGATGAGAGGAAAACAAGAAGGTTTGAACAAGGATTAAAGCCCTAGTTGTATAGTAAGGTGTCGTTGTTTAAGTTGAAGACATTCGTTGAGATCTTGGAGAAAGCCATACTATTAAAAGGTGGAAGCGATCACGGTAACAAAATATAATCAGGATTAGAAGAGAAAGAAGAGTGAAAGTGAAGGAAATAACAAGGCTAGTAGAAGTAACACAGGAGGTTGATAAGTGGGTTTTACACCTACTTATTGGATATTAATTCACGTGAACTAGGCCCATCTCAAGTATATTTTAGTGTGTTTTTAGTTGCATTTCAGGTTATTTTGCATTACATTTACTTAAAACTCCTTTGGTGTAAAAGTGCAGGATATAGCATGATTTGGTGATGTAAATGGCATGAGGCTATTGGATGCATGGCATGAGGATCAATTGGGCGGGAGGCTAAGCATGGATGGACAAAGAATGAACAACAAAACATATCGGTTCTGTGTGATGAGAACAAAATTCAAAGTTGCAAAAAGCACGCAGCGTGCTTGGCGAGAATAAACTTGAGGGCCTTGACGCATGCGACTGACGATTGAGACGGACATTACACACTACAAGTTCTTGGCATGCGAGGATTGCAAAAGGAGGCGCCTTGACCATGTGATTCTGATCTTCTTGAAATTTGTTTATTTTAATTTCTAATTTTAAGGTTGTAATTAATTAAAAATGATTTACATTTGGTGTCGGAGAGATCATTATCCGATTTTATATATTTTCATATTGGACTAGGGTTTACACTCTGAGGGAGATTCAACGTAGAACGAAGCCTAAACTCCAACTTTTCTAATTCTTCTTGGGATTTTCTATCATTGTGGATAATTATTAGTATTTTCTTTGGATTTATATGAGGATTTTAATTACTTAGTGGATTATAATCGACAATTGGGTTTGATCGTTTCTATCCTTCATCTTTCAATTGTTTGCTTATTAGCCATGTTTAGCTTTGATCCCATAATGGCTTTTGGTTTAGTCATGAACTAAACTCCATTATGGGATTCTAACGGATTTTAATATGTAGTTTAGTTGCATGCTTGAATGCTGGACTGTTTTACATATCATATGGGATTTCTATCATGGTTGTTTTGCATGTATGAATGCTTGATCACCATTCGTTTTCAGTGCTTGTATGGAATTGACAATGAACATGCAAGTATGGATTATAATCATGATAGCATACGTATATGGGGTTGTTTTGTATGGCTTGTGTATTTCTTGAACCAGATAGACATATACTGTTTCACCGTATGAGTTAGAATAAGGGCTTGTGCTTAAATTCAATATGATTGCAATTTCACATAGACATATAGTGATTTTGGTTATATTGATGATTACATGGAGTCTATAAACATGTGGATGATGTGTAAGTAGGTCATAGTACATTGAAAAATGGCTATGACTCTATTAGTGCTCTTGGCTACTTTCTGTGATATGTGAACAAGTCTTGCATGATAGTGGTGATTAGATGAAGTATTAAATGAAATTAGGATCCCATTACTTTAAGATTTGATTTATTACATTTTATTCTTGTTTTAGTTGTTATTTGCGATTAGAGTAATTCACCAATCATATTCATTAGTTTGAGCATATAAATATAGTGATTTAATTGATGCATAATGATTTAAATTAGACAACTTTCTCTGTGGGATCGATACTTTACTTACTACTGTATTACTTGTTGACACATGTATGCTTGCATGAGTTAGAGCTCTTTTGTTAGAAGCGAAAAAAGAAGGCAACAAGTTTTTAGCCCCGAATTCTTGAGGGAAAGGCGTTTAAATTTATTATTATTATCATTAGTTTTAAACTATATTGTATGACTTAGACAAATCTAATCTTATCTCATTTCCATTTTTGGTTTTTGTTTTTGTTTTAGAACTTGTATAAATTTTTTATGCATGCGCGATCATCTAAACCCACTTAACACACCTTTCGGGGACAACATAAGCGGGAGAGGTTGGAAAAGCGAATATTCATAGAAATTTACAAAACGGTTTAGAAGGTACTACATCTACTATGGCGGTAGAGGACACGAGGAGAAGAAAGCAAAGAGAGGCGCATAGGGCTCTCGAGAGAATATTCCATGCCCAATATTAATGGATTATAGTCTAGCATAGTCGGACCGGCGATAGCGACTAATACATTCGAGATAAAAATGGGCACTATTCGGATGGTACAAAATTGATGCAGTTTGGGGTCTTATTCACGGATGATCCGAATGAACACTGTTGAGTTTCATTGAGATTTGTGATACATTCGAGATATAATGGGGTGATGGAGGATCTTTATCGGACTTAGGCTATTCCCATTCTCATTAAGGGATAAAAGCGAGAAGTTGGCTTCATTCTTTGCGGCGAGGATCGATCACTACATGGGAGGACTTAGCACGAAAATTTTTAGCCAAGTTCTTCCAATGGCTAAGGCTACAAAGATGAGGACAACTATCTCTCGAGTTTGAAACAACAACGAGGTGAGTCCTTATATGAAGCATGGGAGAGATATAAAGAGATCTTTGAGAAAGTGTCCACATCACGGTATGCAGATTGGATGGTGATCAACACATTTTATAATGGATTGGGATGGCGATCTGAGACCAGATTGTAGATCTCGGTGCGGGAGGGGCATTATGGGAAAAAAAAGCTGAGGAAGCCTATAACCTTATCGAGACAATGGCATCAAATGATTTTGAAATCCTACATCTAGAATGCCACAGCCCAGTTGCGGGTGTGTTGGAAGTGGATGTTATTACTGCGGTTATCGGCCTGAGATGGCGGTGTGGCGAAGAAAATAGATACGTTAACGAGAAGGTAAAAGCGAAGCAGTTGCCTTTTGTATATGTGAGATCTGTGCGGAGTCACACACTCGACGATCGATGTCTTATCATCGGCTCGAGTCGATGCGATATGTGAGCAATTACAAAAAAGACCAAGGTCGACTTGAACACATACCACCCCAACAACCGAAATCATCAAACTTTAGTTGGTCGAATAACCAAGGAATCAATGAAATCAATTTGAGACGAATAATCAATTGATCACAACCATCGACCACGGTTTACTCTAGACCACCTTTTCCACGAGATTTTCTCAACAACAACAACATCACACTCACTTTGCACCTCGGCAAGAAAAAGAAATCGAAATGGAGGAGATGATGATGAAATACATAAGCGAATCTGGGTTATGATCAAAAATCTATTAAGAATTTGGAAACTCGAGATGGGGCAAATGGCGAACATGCTTAACAATAGGCCCCAAGGTTCTTTTCCAAATGTCTGAGAATCAAATCCTAGAAGAGATGGGAAAGAAACGATGTCAAGCGATCACATTAAGATGCAGGAAGAATATTACGAGACAACTTGAAATCACGCGCAGCGCGCGCTTATTTACAAGGGATGCTGCAGTGGCCGCAGCGAGAAAGCGGTGGCTATGAGAAAGAAAATCTGGAAAATTACGAGGTCCGCGGGAAGAGAAAAGATAAAGCGAGGTCGGTTGAGAAACACAGAGTTCAGTACCACCAGTTCACCCTCGAGTTTCGTATCCGCAAAGATTAAATAAGCAGAGGGAAGATAAGCAATTCAGCAAGTTTCTGGAGATATTTAAAAAGCTGCAAATCAATATACCTTTTCTTAGAGGCATTGGAACAAATGCGAAGCTATCTGAAAGTTCATGAAGGGTATCTTGTCGAGGAAGAGGAGATTAAATGAATTTGAGGCAATAACCTTGACGGAAGAATGCGGTCACGATGCTTGATGAAATTACCTCAAAATTTGAAGGATCCGGCGGCGACTTCACAATTCCGTGCACAATCGGGAAAATGAGCTTCAATAAGTGTTTATGTGATCTTGGGGCAAGCATAAATTTGATGCCCTTGTCAGTATTCAATCAGTTGGGATTTTCGGCTCCAAGGTCGACAAACATTTCGTTACAGTTAGCTGACAGATCCATCATGTATCCACGGGGACTTGTTGAAGATGTCTTGGTGAAGGTTGACAAATTTATCTTTCAAAGTGACTTCATCATTTTGGATTACGAGGAAGATAAAAATATACCAATCATCTTTGGGGAGACCATTCTTAGCCACATGCGGGGACTTGATAGATGTGCAAAAGGGAACTCACGATGCGTGTACATGATCGGGGAGGTGACCTTTAACGTCTTTAAAAGCGTGAAGTTCCCAACGGATGAAGAAGAATGTTTTTGGTTGATTGGTGGATCGGGTCTTAAATGATGAGGAGCGAAATTTGGTGAACTATGAAGCGTTGAGGTGTATAACTAGGTGAAAATTCAGATTTGGAGGTCAAGCCATTGTCGAAAGTAAGAGATATTAAAGCGAGGGGTGAGGTGGGCCAGACGGAAAGCACCTCGACTCTTTCTTCAACTTGAGATTGAGAGAGCAGTCGAAGCTAATTGACTATAACTTAGAGCTTGATGGGAGGCAACCCATTATTTCTATCTCTATTTTCTTTTTATTTATTCAGTTTAGATTGTTTTAGTTGGTTCATCTTTATTTCATTATTGATAGTTTGTCGGAGTTGCATAATTGAGTGTGTAGCAAGATTTGCATTGAGAATGGTTGAAACAGGTTAGAGAGTTCATTTGTCATTCATGGATTCATGTCTTATGCAGTGCATTAATGCCTATGTAGGTATATCTGAATTGAAGTCATCAACGATAGCGGTTTGGAAGTAAACTTCAGTAGTCTGAGGAAGCATGGTCGCGTGCATAGCGCGATGAATACAACACACAAGAATAGCCATGCGCTACACTACACACCTATGAGACCGGAAATGCCACTTTCTTGCCGCGCTGAAAAGCTATTGAAAAGAGTGCCCTTGGCCTTAAGCGTGCGACCGAAGATGAGACAAATGTTAAAAAAGTTTAAAAAATGTGTTGGAGACTAGTTGGACTCTCATTTGAAATTATAACGAGATCTTGTGATCATAGTGTTTTCTCCATAACACGTCTCTTCCTCTCTATCCATTACACAAATTGAAGCCGTCATCTCTCATCACATACCCACGATTTTCTCCACGTTCAAAGCTCAAACCCACGCTCTCATCCACGATATAAACTAGGGTTTCAAGAGAGGTTGTGCGACATCGATGTGGGAATAATCAAAGCTTTTGCTTCTCATTCTCGGTCGGTCGAATCATATACACTATCTTTATCAATTGCAAATGGGTCCCAAAGCGAGCTCGCTCCATTTCATCTTCTTCTTCATCTTCCTCGGGGCGATCGAGGGAGGATATTGTTGATCACACCAAGTTTCTAAACTTGGAAGCTCGGCGGAGTATTAAAGAATTATGGCGAAGACGTTTTGTCGAGGAGGCGCGGTTTTCAAACCGGAGAAGCAAGATAATTCGATTATGTGTCATGATTAATGAGAGAGGCTGGGGTGGATTATTTGCCACTCCACCCCATTCCGATGAGCATAGTCAGAGAGTTTTATGCGAATGCCAAAGTCACCATGGCGGTATATCTATGGTTCGCGGTTTTGAGATAGATTCTGGACCCCCACGCCATCCGAGCAATTTTAGACTTATCGATACACCACCGTGAAATTTCTTAATTGGGTCACGGTGCACATTTGGAGACGGACTTGGAGTTGGTTATTGATGAATTGTGCGTGCCTAGCACGAAATGGACCTATAAAGTCGGCACAAATCAACCTCGCATATTCCCGGTAGCGACCACGAACCGATATGCAAAGGCGTGGAATTTGTTCATATGTGCCCGAGCTCGTGCCTTCCTCTCATCGACCGCGAGATCCGCGGTGGAGAGGGCAATTATTACATGGGGCATAATCACCGGGAAATACATTGACGTTGGCCATCTCATCCATCAGAATATGTTGCGATATCTGTGGGGAGGCACCACTAGGAGCATTCCACACGCATCAATGGTTGCTATGTTGTGTGCTCATCAGGGATCTGTTGGGGCAACGAACAAATCTGATACCCCAAGCGAGACATAACTCATTCCACCATTGAAAAATTTGAGGATTGGGCGGAAGGTGCGAACCACACCCGCGGACGAGGTTTATTCTCCGACCCACGTTCGAGAGCCATCACGGCCCCCTCGGACAGATGAGCGGAGGCGTCGTCGTCCACTGACACACTGCTTGCCCGTGGTGATCGCTTGACTCAAAGAAGTTGGGCGAAAAAGTCGATGCCATATATGATAATTTTGGAACGTTTGCGATGGGACTCACGAGGGCCTTGGCGAGGGCTTTTCTTGCGACAAGGAGCGATGCTAGAGTGGCCTCGATTCGGAACAACGATGCCATATCCACCACCAGATTCACCACCCAGGAGGGTGGTACCACCGATCATTAAGGGAGTTTTCTTTACCCTTTACCTTCATTCAATGGGGTATTGAATATTATAAGTTTGGGGGTATTGGGGTAGTAGTATAGTTGCATGTAGTATTGGCATGATTAGTTTAAATTTTGCATGTTCATGTTTTAGTTTATTTGTTTATATGTTAGAATTTTTTTAGTTTGCATGTCTCACGATTCTTCTTTGTGTGGAAATTTTTATCTAGTAGATGATGATAGTGAATTTTGAAAGATTTTTGAGTATGTTGGATAACATGAACCTAGCTATAATGTTTTACATGATGAAATTCATGTTCTTTGTTTAAATGCTTTTGGTTTGCGAATGTGTTCACAATCACTTGTAGGTATAAGAAGTATGTGTTGCATTGCTCGATAGAAAATGTAGTGTCAAAAAGAAATATGTGGAACATGGATGTAGACTTGCAAAACATTGACATTCAAACTTTGAGAAAACATGGGTATGTTATGTATAAAAAAAAAAAAATAAATAGCAATAACGTGGCTAGTCTTATTTAGGGACCACAGCTACTTGAGTAAAATGCGCATGAGGGGATTATCTCTACACCTAGCGCCTAAGGTCTTTCATGAGTGCAGGAGTTCGTTGGTTGAAAGCTTCATAAGGGGTAGCGATGTTGCCTAATGGAATAAGACATTGCAGTCGTATGAAAAAAAAAAAAAAAAAAATAAATAACAAACACGGGGAAAAGTCAAAAAAATTGCCCTCGTGAGTAAAAATAAAGCGATTAAGCCCATTGTTGAACCTCGAGTTTGTTTTGATATGTTGGAATAGTCTTCGTTGCATATGTATACATGAGTCTTGATTTAAACTATAATTTTCTGTTCTGAGCAATTTAGTATGTGTATTCTTTGCTTAAATCAAGTTTTGGTGAACATAACACACACACACAGCATATCTATAGCATGTATGAATTATCTGAGTGTATGATATTATGCATATGGTTCGGTTTGAATTTGTATTCTTGAATGGATAATTATTTTGAGGCATTTTGGTTTGAAATTCTATTAGAGTTGGAACAATGTGAGACAAGTTTGCATATTAATTTAGTTGCATAGTAGTGCTTTTGCATTTTCATTGTTATTTAGCATGCATTGCTTGAGGGCAAGCAATAGTTCAAGTTTGGGGGTATTTGATAAGTGGGTTTTACACCTACTTATTGGATATTAATTCACGCGAACTAGGCCCATCTCAAGTATATTTTAGTGTGTTTTTAGTTGCATTTCATGTTATTTTGCATTGCATTTACTTAAAACTCCTTTGGTGTAAAAGTGCAGGATATGGCATGATTTGGTGATGTAAATGGCATGAGGCTGTTGGATGCATGGCATGAGGATCAATTGGAGCAGGAGGCTAAGCATGGATGGACAAAAGAATGAACAATGAGCAGATCGGTTCTGGAACAGAACCGAAATTCAAAGTTGCGAAGCCATGGCGTAGAGAATAAACTTGAGGATGGCCTTGCGCAGAAAGCACCGACTAGACGGACATTACACTTTGCAAGTTGCTTGGCGCCCATGAGGATTACAAAAAAGGGGCGCGTGCGTATGATGCGATGCACGATCTTCTTGGTTTTTTATTTTAATTTCTAATTTTAAGGGTTGTAGTTAATTAAAAATGATTTTTGGCTGGGGTCAGAGAGATCATTATTCAGTTTTTATGTATTTTTATATCATAACTAGGGTTTACACTCTGAGGGAGATTCAACGTAGAAGCGAAGCCTAAACTCCAACTTTTTCTAATTCTTCTTGGGATTTTCTATCATTGTGGATAATTATTAGTATTTTCTTTGGATTTATATGAGGATTTGAGCGTTCTTAGTGGATTATAATCGGCAATTGGGTTTGATCGTTTCTATCCTTCATCTTTCAATTGTTTGCTTATTAGCCATGTTTAGCTTTGATCCCATAATGGCTTTTGGTTCGATCATGAACTAAACTCCATTATGGGATTCTAACAATTTTACAATATGTAGTTTAGTTGCATGCTTGAATCTTTGGTATTTTTTACATATCATATGGGATTTCTATCATGGTTGTTTTGCATGTATGAATGCTTGATCACCATTCGTTTTTAGTACTTGTATGGAATTGACAATGAACATGCAAGTATGGATTATAATCATGATAGCATCGTATATATGGGGCTATTTTGTATGGCTTGTGTTTTAAGTGAACGGATAGACATATATTGTTTCACCGTATGAGTTAGAATAAGGGCTTGTGCTTAAATTGATATGATTGCAATTTCACATAGACATATAGTGATTTTGGTTATATTGATGATTACATGGAGTCTATAAACATGTGATGTTATAAGTAGGTCATAGTACATGTGGATGTATTAGTGTAAGTACTTTCATGTGATAGTACATTGAAAAATGGCTTAGATGAAGTATCTATTAGTGCTTACTTTCTTTTGCTTTACTTTCATTCTGATATGTGAACAAGTCTTGCATGATAGTGGTGATTAGATGAAGTATTAAATGAAGTTAGGATCCCATTACTTTCGATTTGATTTATTACATTTTTATTCTTGTTTTAGTCGTTATTTGCGATTAGAGTAATTCACCAATCATATTCATTAGTTTGAGCATATAAATATAGTGATTTAATTGATGCGTAGTGATTTAAATTAGACAACTTTCTACGTGGGATCGATACTTTACTTACTCTGTATTACTTGTTGACACATGTATGCTTGCATGAGTTAGAGCTCTTTTGTTAGAAGCTGAAAAAAAAAGTTAATGCTTATGTATTATTTGATTCGAGTGCTACTTGTTCCTTTATATCCAGGACTTTGCTAAGAATTTAGAATTACTGAAGGATGAGTTAGAATACCCCATGAATATAGAAATTGCGAATAGATCAAATAATCCTGTTAAAAATGCGTACATTCAAGAATTGTAGAGTGGATATTAATGGGTAATATCATTAAGCGTAGATCTTATCCTTATATCGACTTTTAAATTTGGCGTTATCTTGGGATGATTAGAATACCCCATGAATATAGAAATTAAGAGAAATAATCCACATTAAAATGCGTTACATAATTGATTGGATATTAGGGTAAAAAACGTGATATTAACCTTATGACTTGGGGAATTTCGTTATCTTGAATGGTTATTCAATTACGTTTTGATTGTAGTAAAAAGTTATTAACCTTAGACAAAGCGAGTTGTGTTTTATGGCGATGATCAAGCGAGTTGTAGGAAGTGGTTAAAACAAGTGGTTAAGACAAGGATATTTAGCTATTTACATATAGTCGACAGTCGTAAAGAGAATCCGAAAGTAAAAGAGATACCAGTAGTGAGGGATTTCGTCGACGTTGTTGGGAGAATGCATATGTTGATTTGATGTTTAAATATAAATGCTAATGATTATTTGTAAAGTCCTTCAAGGAATATATGTACAAGGACTTAGTGATAGATAAAATTTGTTAGGTTGATCTAAGCTCTTAATGTGTATCATTCTGGAAATGAATGTATAGATAGAAAGATCAAAGTTGTTAGGTTGATCTTGAGATGTAATAGATAGGCTTCAAAGAATTTGTAATGCATCAATCTGATCAAGATTGCAGAAGTCAAGGCAAAAACGTGGAGCTACAAGAATCGTAGTGTGTCTTCCTTGAAGGGCCTCTTCGGAAATCGTAGAGTGGTCCCAACGTTTGCCGAGCCAACTCAGAGATCGTAGTGTGCTCTCAGAAACGTAGAGTTTACAACTCAAGCAAGCGAAGATCGTACTGTGCAAGTATCAAAGAGAAATCATAGTGCTCTCGGCTAATAGCATCAGACCAAGCACCAAGGCGACAAGTCACCACGATCTGAATCGTAGAGTACCACGATCTGAATCGTATAGTATCATCTGTCTTGTGTCAGAAGCATCAAACCTCACGCTTTATGTGAAGACAAATTCCAACATATGAGGAATGGATTCTAAACGTTGTAGTACTCACCAGTCCCAAAGACATAAGAGATATCCTTAGTATGCAACAAAGAAGCGTATTGAAGAAGCTAAGGAAGGTACCATTGGTAAGGGGGGAAACACCT
Organism: Panax quinquefolius; assembly: GCA_020205615.1. Taxonomy (NCBI): domain Eukaryota; kingdom Viridiplantae; phylum Streptophyta; class Magnoliopsida; order Apiales; family Araliaceae; genus Panax; species Panax quinquefolius. The sequence goes on along the minus strand of CM035172.1, from coordinate 119,188,663 downwards.
TTTCAAGTGTTAGGTGAGAAAGCAGTCTGTTGTGTCAGTGGGCTAGAATACAATTCAGAAGATGTGCATAAAAGTCTCCATCAAAGAACAGAAAGGTCAAATGCATTAAATGCTTCAACGGATGAATCCAATGGATAGTTTTGAAGATCACATATATGCAAATCAACCAGATGAGAGAAGTAAGCAAGCATTGAACAAAAATGTGACGCCCCCAAAACAGGTATACATCACCTATTCTGAGTCGTCAAATATATGGTACAGAATACAAATACAAGTTAATTATACAACCGTGTGTGTAAAATGCGACAAAACATAAAACATGAGTTTTAATACAAATATTGTCGCCTGCAATATACAATACTCAAATTCAATTGATATTATTACATTTATTTTCCACTATTTCACCGAATAGTGAGGACTACTAATGCTATCATCTCGGTTAAAATCACTCCGTTCCCCGACTAGTCCACGCTACGTTCTCATTTCACGAAGAGAACAATAAAAGTAAAAGGTGAGCTCAACTTGCCCAATGGGAAATATTATGACTAAGATAATACATAATATATTATCGTTAGCCTTCAACGATGTTAAACCCGATACAATATAACAACCATCAAGTTTAAGCTGCGGTAGAACAAGCAATCCATTAAAAGAGTCAAGTAGAGAATAAAATCTACTATCTTTTATGATTTAGAAGGTTTTCATCACTTATATCATTTGGGACTCGACTTAATAAACAATCCACATCATCGAATCACCCCTGCACTACTTCTGACGAGGATATTCTTTAGTATCACGACCACAATTATCCATGTACTACGTGCGAGAATATTTGTGTATTCATTAATGGTCATGATCATGCCAACAACTCATTCCATCGATGCACTACGGGCTAATGAGGACTTTTTCCAAATCATTTGTAACATTACGGTCATGATTACATCGAATGATCCATGGTCATAATCATATCAAGTCCATCTATGCATTATAGGCCACAGATGACTTTCAACAAAATATAAACATGAGGATGATGACAATGATATAAGAATTGAATAAAACAAGTTCAAGAATTAATTTATCCGAGAACTAATAACGTCCCAAATTGTCGACATGATCTTTGCTTTGTAGAGTAAAATTCAAGAATTCTCAAAAGAATATTTCCATGAAAAGATCTTTGGATGAAGCGCAAATATCAAGGATATTCCACTAATTTCATGGAGTATAGAAGTTAAAACTTTAACCAACCGAGTATAATAAGGAATGGAATAACAAAAGAAATTACGGAGCATGCGATGATGCGCAGACAGCGAGTTATTCAATGAATAATAAATAAATCGAATCGGTCCGCCAGAAAAGCGCGCAGACGGGATATTCAACGAAATAATAAAGATGGAACCGAGTCCCGGTAAAGGCGCGTAGAACACTTCCGAACGGGATGTTCCAACGAGAATGATAAATAATGGAACCGAATTAAAATGTAAACGCATGAGACGAGATGTTCAATGAGAATGATAAAGAATGGAATAACGAAGAATTTCACCAAGTATAGGGTAGGCCGCGTATCGACTTATTCCAATGAGAATATTAAAGAATGGAATAACGAAGTTCTCTTTATGGATAAGAAAGAAATAATACTCCTACCTTGAAAAAAGCTGGATCTTTGGAATAGTGAGGTAGCAATTTCTTCTTCTTTCTCTCTATAATTTCTCTAAAGCTTTTGTGAATTGGTGAGAAATGAAGGAAGAATGAGCTTATTTATAGGAAAATATAGTTTTGATAATTGCACGTTTTGGGGCTCGAAAAATTACGATCTGAATACCTCCAACTTTTCTTTTCATTTTTAATTTAGTCCTGCAAGTATTATCAATCTTGCACCAACTCCCCTAATAGTAAATAATGTGAATCAATAGTTCAATCATGTGAATCAATAGTATAATCATGTGAAAAATACGAATTACAGTATAGTACCTCCATCTATACCTCCATTTTTAACTTAGTCATGCAAGTATTATCAATCTTGCACCAACTCCCCTAATAGTAAATAATGTGATTCAATAGTACACATATGTGAACAAATAGTTATATAAGCATGTGAATTAGTAGCAATTAATTGCTCATTTATCCGATAAATTACCCGATTTATCAATATAACCCCTAGACATCAATATCATCGGAATAAATGTCGATTTTCACTAACACAAACAATTCCAACATAATGAAACTATTTTTATCAAAAATATAAATTTTGAAATTTTGAAGTTTGACTTTTCTCGAAAAAGTCAATTGTTGACTTTTTGACCAAATAGTGAATCCTGAAAATTTTTGTGTTTATAGACTATTTTTACTTATTTCGTCGTTCCGGACTCAAATATCACGTCCGCGTCTCCAAATTCAACTCCAAACAACATTCATCATTAATATTATAACTCACAATATTTATCAACCAGGTCGTTCCCAGGAAAGAGGGGGCTTTCTAATAAGGATTTCTTCCTATTGGCGCGCAATTAGGTGACCAAACCTCTCCTTGACAGAACTTCTAGACATTGTAAATATTGTAATTTATAATATGACTAACTTTGTCGTCTCAAGTATTGATTTAATAAAAAAATATTTTATGCAGATGATACTGTGACAATAATTGAATCAATAATATGATAGATATGATGCAGCAATTACTGTAGCAATAATTGAGTATAACTTAGTGACTTCTCACGTAAGCATCAATAATCAATACCGTGTGCTACTATGCAACCACATACAGCCAGATTCTACTTTTAACTAACAAGGTGTTTCAACGAGTTAACGATAAAACTTCGTAGTTATTTTCATAAAGTATTTTTTGTCATTTTCTCGATCCGAATGATAATTAGTTGTGGGGGTCCACCAATGATTGTCTTGGTTATACAAATATTCCTTGTTAAAACGAATATTCCCCACCAATCGAATATTATATAACAACTTGCATGTACTTTGCAAAATTTGTAAATACTACCCACAACTATAACATTATATCAAATCCACACCATAATATTCAAAATATATTTAGAAAATTTAATCTTTATTAAAAATGTTGGGGTCTTACAACCTCCCCTTCTTATGAAATTTTGTCCTCGAAATTAGGGTGCGTTACTGGTATGTCGAAGGGTAGGGATATCTTGATTTCATCTCGATTCTAACTCCCGGTCATTTCTTCCACATCGTGGTTTCTCCACAAAACTTTGACTTGAGGTATAACCTTGGGCGTAGAATATGATCCTTTTTATCCAAGATTTTAACGGTGACTCTTCATACGTTAAATCTTCCTCTATCTCGTCTGGTTCTAATTCAATAATGTGGTTCGGGTCTTTCACATATTTACGTAACATAGATATGTGAAAAATGTTATGAACACGAGACATACATGGCGGTAAAGCGAGTCTATATGCCACAGTTCCTACTCGATCGAGGATTAAAAATGGGCCAATGAATCGAGGGTTAAGCTTTCCTCTCTTTCCAAATCTCGTAACTCCCTTCCATGGAGTAACACGTAACAACACATGATCTCCAATATCGAATTATACGTCCTTTCGATGAAGATAACTCTTTTGTCGATCTTGTGAGGTTTTTATCGTTAATCGGATCATTTGAATCTTTTACGTAGTCATACATACCAACTCTGGACCCAACAACGTTGCTTCACCCACCTCATCCCAACATCTTGGAGAAGGACACTTTCTTCCATACTGGCGCCTCAAATGGAGCCATGCGATACTTGATTGATAACTATTGTTGTAGGAAAACTCCACCATGGTAAGAACTTGTCCCAACTTCCTTTGAAGTCGAGGACACGAGTCTTAATAAATCTTCAAGAGTTTGAATAGTCTTCTCCAATTGCCGTCCGTCCCGAGGATGATATGCTTAAGCTAAATCATAAATCCGTCAGTGCCCAGCTTTTTGCAAACTAACCCAAAATCTTGAAGTAAATCTTGGGTCTCGATCGAAACTATGGATCTTTGGCATACCATGCGATCTTATAATCTCGTTTATGTACATATGAACAAGACGTTCAAGTGTATAAGTTTCTCATATAGGTAGGAAATGAGCAGACTTGGTCAATCTATCAACAATGACCCAAATTACATCTATGCCTTGAGAAACCTTGGGAAGACCAGTAACGAAATCCATAGTAATGTGCTCCCACTTCTATTCTAGAATTTCAAGTGGTTGCAATGGACCTTTTGGTACTTGATGCTCCGCTTTGACTTGTTGACAAGTTAAACACCTTGAGATAAACTCCGTTATCTCTCTCTTCATATTGCTCCACCAAAATGTATGTCGAAGATCATGATACATTTTGGTACTCCCGGGATGGATTGCAAACGGTGTGTTGTGCACCTCCATCATGATTTTATACTTTAAATCGTGGTCGTTAGGAACACAAAGTCCGGAGTTGACTTTCAAGTATTCCTTCCTCATCGATTCTTGCTTCCGGCATAGCACCTTCTTGCACTTTCTTCTTCATACGCATTAGCTCCAAGTCTGTAGCTTGAGCAGCTTTAACTTTATCGATTAAAGTCAGTTCTACTCATATGTTTGCCATCATCATGTGGGTCCCTGGAGTCTTTAACTCTATCTCCATCCTTTGCAAGTCATACAAAATGGGCCTTTGCGTTGACAATATCACACTCGTACTTGCATATGATCTTCTACTCAATGCGTCAACTACCACGTTTGCTTTTCCAGGATGGTATTGGATGGTATGATCATAATTTTTCAATAATTCAAGCCAACGTCGTTGTCGTATGTTGAGTTCCTTTTGAGTGAAGAAATATTTGAGGCTTTTATGATCCGTGTAGATCTCCACCTTCTCTCCATACAGGTAATGCCTCTAAATCTTAAGCGCAAAAACGACAGCTGACAACTCTAGATCATGAGTAGGGTAATTCCTCTCATATTCTTTGAGTTGTCATGAGGCATAGGCTATGACTTTCCCATGTTGCATGAGAACACATCCTAACCCTTTGCCTGAAGCATCACTGTAGATGACAAATCCTCCGAGGCGGATGGTATTGTCGAACAGTCTTTGAAATGAGTCTCCTCTTGAGTTCTTGAAAACTCTTCTCATATTCCTCACTCCAACCGAACTTTATATCTTTTCGAGTCAGCTGAGTTAATGGAGTAGTGATTCGAGAAAATCCTTCCACGAATCTCCGATAATAACTAGCTAATCTGAGAAAGCTACGTACTTCGGTCACTAATTTAGGTTGCTCACAACTTTGAATAGCTTCAATCTTTGCTTGGTCAATAGATATTCCATGACTTGATATCACGTGCCCAATGAATGCAACTTCTTCAAGCCAGAACTCGCATTTCTTCAACTTAGCATATAGCTTATTTTCACGAAGCTTTTGGAGTATCAGCCTCAATTGTCGCTCATGATCTTCACGACTTTTGGAATATATGAGGATGTCATCAATAAAGACGACCACAAAATGATCCAAATATTCCTTGAATACTCAGTTCATCATATTCATGAAGGCAGCAGGAGCATTAGTCAATCCAAAAGACATGACTAAGAATTCATAATGCCCGTCTCGAAGTTCCGAAGGCGATCTTTGGAATATCCTCAGTTTTAACCTTCAATGATGATATCCAGAACGAAGATCGATCTTTGAAAAAAATTGTGCTCCTTGTAGCTGATCAAACAAGTCATCAATACGTGGCAATGGGTACCTATTTTTTATGGTGACATGATTCAACTCCCGATAATCAATACAAAGTCGCATACTCCCATCTTTCTTCTTCACGAATAGAACATGAGCACCCCAAGGAGACGTACTAGGACGAATGAAACCAATGTCTAACAATTCCTGCAATTGGGTCATTAACTCCTGAAGTTCAATAGGAGCCATTCGATATGGGTCTTTGGAAATGGGTTTTGTACCGGGTTCAAGGTCGATACAAAATTCAACTTCACGCTCTGAGGTAGGCGGGGAAGTTCTTGAGGGAATACATCGAAAATTTATTAACAATAGAAATATCCTTCAAATCTGACATATTTTTGTTTAAATCCGTGACATGGGCTAAGAAAGCTTGACATTTGTTTTTCAATAAACGAATAGCTTTATGGCTTGAGATGACCGTGATTAATTTTAATGGTTTGGTCACTTGAATTCACATAATAGGTTTATTAGGAATATGAAAGCTAACAACCTTACGAAAATAATCAATTTTAGCATGATGAGTAGTTAACCAATCAATCCCTAGAATCACGTCAAATGCAAGTATTTTTAAGGAGATAAGATCGATAGGTAACGTACGGTTACCGATTTGAATCAAACAAGACTTATAAACAATGGATGTAATGAAGGTTTCTCCTAATGTAGTTTCAACAGAAAAGTCAAAGTCTAATTTCTCCGGAGTTAAATTTAATCGTTGAGCGCAAGTAGGAGAAATAAAAGAATGGGTAGAACCAGTATCAAATAAGGTATAAACTGAAAGTAGTATGCACACAAGCCAATCATGTTTGATGATAAAGCATATACTTTGTAACAATCTTATTCATTTATTAATAAATAAAAGTATTAATTTATTAAAGGCTTTTAATTATCTACATGATGCTGTTTTATAATATGTGATAAACCCATAGTTTTAAGCAATGCTCTTAGAATAATGATGATGATCATTCTAATGAGATCTAAATTCTTAGAAAGCTTAAAACTAAAATAGTTCCCAATCATTGGATTACTAAATTGTGGATTAGTGAATCCGGGATAGATTGGTACATCGTTAACGCTCGTTGGATGAGGATGATTGATCTCATGATCATTTGTGTGGAGACACTAAAGCAAGTATGTAGGTGCTTATTAAAGAATAAGTTCATTTGAGCATTGGCTCGCTAAGGAATACCTAATGGAGTTTTACTTGCTGTCGATAGGAATTCTGTAGTGATAGTAGTACAAGTGATCCTTGGACTTGAGATCATCATAGTATCTTGTGTATGATGAGTTATACTTTGACTTATTCCTTAAGACCCTTAGGGTATATCAAAGGGTATGCTTGGGTATAATAAGTTGTGCGTGGAGATAATGTATGATCGATAAAGAATCTACCACTTCTAATAAAGAAGAGAAATGTCTATGTGATTCGATAAATGACAACCCAGTAGTCCTTGGCCAAGGCAGAATGAAATTAGAAAGGAGTTTCTAATTTGCATTATTTGGAGTTGTGCATTTAAGGATCGAAATACATATAATTAAATAAAATAAGACTTGACAGTAATTCCATGTCTTATATTTAATTGGGACATTGTATGGTGGAAGGATTGAATTGTACGATAACTATTTACTCAAAGGTTCTTTAATGATTAATGTTGAAATCTATATTATCTGGAAAGTCGTTGATCATTAGGGAGGCTTATCCCTATTGTAGAATAAATATTATTTATTTAAATAAATTAATTGTTTAATTTATTTATTTAAATAAGATTAGAATTGTTCTAATTGATTTATTCACAACCGGTTTAATATGGAGAACCTAAAGGGTCACACCATAAAAGGAAGAATAATTATTTAAGAAGTTAATGGCATAATCGTAATAATATGTTATGTATATTTAATTTAATCTATGATGATAGAATAAATTAAATAGCTTAATATTATTATTTAATATTTTAGAAATATTAAATATAAATTAATAAGAGGAGTCTTATTAATATTATTACAATTATTATTATTTTAATTTCTAAAGAGTTTAGGAATTAATTTAATATAAGAACTCTCATTTATTCCTAATTGAATTAGGAAGGAAAATTAGTTAAAGGAGTTTAATTAATTATCCTAATAAGATTAGGGAGCTTAATTAATTAAAAGAATTTAATTAATTAAATAAATCCCAATTCCTTAATTGTTAAGGTGGGTTGCCCACATCTATAAATAAGAGGTGTCTTATTATGGGTGGTGTGGGTTGTTGACTTTTCAACATCGTAATTCCTAGAGTTGAAGAGTACGCCCTTTTTATATATACGAGATAGGAAAAACTAGGGTTTGAGCCAATACCCTTTTTCTTGAAAATTCTTTTCCTTGGTGGATCACATCTAGAGGCCAAACACTTGGGTGGCTAACGTTGATCAAAGGAAGGAACCAAACCCGATGGATTCAAGTTGAATCGAAAAAGGATTGGAGGTGAACTTGTACAGAGGAAGCTTCGGATCTTCAGGTATGGTTTTATTCATCTTTTTCGTTTAATTAATAATTGTGCATAAAGGTGATCCGGGTATATGGTTTGTAAAATTTTAAAACTCGATTTTTACATCGTTTAGCACTTTTTATGCAATTTGATTTGATTCGTTCTTGAATATTACAAACCTAACGGTGGCATCGAGCCAAACCTTTATGCACAAATTATTAATTGTTTTAATTTAATATCTATATTGATATGTGTTTAGAACAATTTAATTGGGCATAATTTTATTATATAAAATTTATTAAAAAAAAAAATGAAAATTGTTTTTAAAATCGGTATAATGGCGTCTTATTTTTTTTTTTTTTTGCCGAGTTCTTTGTACTAATATATGATATATGATAACATGTATATATATATATATATATATATATATATATATATATATATGATCATGCTGAGGAAAATGAATCAGATTACTTTTGATATATATAAGTTATTATATATATAAATAAAATATGAGTTGAATATATATATATATATATCTATATAAGTTTTTTTTTACTTTTTTTCATTAACATGGATTCGGTGATATTTTAGTTATAATATATATATATATAATTAACGGTTATTATATATTTATATATATTATTATTATATATATATATTATTTTTAATTATTTTATAATTAAAATAAAAAGTTTATTTTAATCTTAGAATAAAAGGTTTATTTTAATATTAAAATAAAAGAGTTTATTTTAATTTTAAAATTAAATTTCATGCTAACTAATTAGAGTTGGAATTAGATTCCATGATAACTAATTAGAGTTGAAATTAGATTTCATGTTTCCTTAAATAAAGAAATTTATTTAGATATGAAATAAGATTTCATATTATTCAAAATAAAAGAGTTTATTTGTGAATAGGAAAAAGAATCCTAATTTCCTTAAATAAAGGAGTTTATTTAGATATGAAATAAGATTTCATATTATTCAAAATAAAGGAGTTTATTTGTGAATAGGAAAGAGAATCCGTGTTTCCTTTAATAAAGGAGTTATTTTTTTATATATATATGGAATTGGATTCCATAATTAATTAAAATAAAGGAGTTTATTTTGATTAAAATTTTAATAAAATAGTTTATTTTATTCAAAATTGGATAAATTAAAATAAAATAGTTTTATTTTAATTTAAATTTGGATTAAAATAAAGAGTTTATTTTGATTCAAAATTAGATTTTATACTAACTAATTTTACCCATTAAATGATATCAATATATATATTGAATGTTTATTATTCATAAGATGAATGTTATTTATTGATGCATATGGTGATGTGTATGATAATAAATGGGATTGATTATGGACTATTGACGATGTGATTGGATTTTATTTTAGTTGGATGCATGAATGTATGGGTTTTATTAAATGGGAATTACTGCGTACCTCGTCTTCTCTAATTTTTTCTTAATGTAAATTCTATCTTCCTCCTATTTACTTCCCTTATTTCTGTGATCAAGGTTTCTATTTATTTTAAAATAGTTTTGTAATAGGAATAATTAGAATTATTTTGAAGAATTGGAGATCGAGGGCGAGGAGCGCTTGAAGACCCGTTTGTAATGGAGCCGGGTTTAAATGTAATAGTTATATTTAAATATTATTTCTTGCACCCCTAGGGTTTGACCTTTTGGTTCACTTGGTGGCTCTAGTGAACCAAACTAGAATAAAAGTCCATAATCAATTCGGGTAGAATATAGTATTCTATATGTGCATGCTTATACTATATATATATATATATTATGCAAACATGTTTCGCATGTTCATTAATATATACGCGTATTTATATATATATATATAATATGCGCGCTAAACAAGATGAGACAAATTAATAACAAACCCCTCAATTTTTTATATTAAGTCCTAAGCGTTCAAAGATATTAGGAATATCGAGCGTCAGCCTTCTAGCATGATAAAATTAATAGAGTATTAAATATTTAATATGAGTTTGTTGTGTCACCACAAGGCAAGTATTAAGTATTTAAGATGTTAATTTATCACATTTGATGCTTATAAAGAAAATTGAACAATATTGTTTTGTTGTGTCACCACAAGGATGATATTTTCTTTTGAATATATGGAGTGCTAGGTTGGACTTAACTTGGATAATTTTGATTCGGATGTGCCACCACTTGATCAAAATAATCTAAGAGGCAAAAAACTGAGGAGTTGCATAGTTGATGTAATTGACAAAAGTTGTCTACACTATTTATTTATATATAGTTTGTTGTGTCACCACAAGGCTATATACATTTGAAATGGGATCCTTATTCTCACTAGCAAATCTTTAATTAGATTTTCTTAGAACTATATAAGTGAGGGTAATATAGTTTGAAGAAAATAGTGGGAGATACCAATTTAAAACAAGACCTAATTTATTTTGGTAATTAATAAAAGAATGTATGTTAAAATGTTGTTAATTACAAATTCATTTACGTAATTTTACAATGTCTAAATTACTATCATCTGCGAAGCATATTAGATGCTAAATTAACTTGATTGAATTAAGCGGATTGGTTAAGGAATTTGAGAATAGTTCTCATGGTGAAAAAGCTATCTTATGTCCTTAATACGCCTATCCTGTAATGGTTGCGAATAATGCCTCTGAGGAAGACATTGCTACTTTTAGAAAGTGGCGAGATGATACATGATTGGCTCAATGCATCATGCTCGCATCTATGAGTAACGAGCTTGACGTCGAAGATGAAACTATGGATGCTCCTACTATATTCATGCACATCAAGTAGTTGATGGTGAGGAAAGTAGGACCGATAGATATCGAGATATCTAAGGAGCTCTTCCGATCTAGAATGGCCAATGGCACTATAGTCACGGATAAAAAGTTCTTAACATAATCAATTTGATTGATCAATTAGGACAACGAGTTTTAGTCATGGATGGAGAGTTGAGCCAAGATTTGATCTTGCACTCACTCCGGACTCCTTTCACAATTGTTGTGAATTTTTCATATAAATAAGCTAGATATCGAACTTCGTTGATTTGCTTTAACATGTTGAAAAATGATGAGAGTCACTTTCCAACTAAGAAAGACCATGTCTTCTTGGTAGGGGCCAAAGGATCTTCCGAAAGAAGAAAACGATTCAAAGAAGGTATATAGAAAGGAAAAAACAAAGGATAATAAGAACAAAATGATCACGGATAGCAAAGGAGTTTGCTTCCACCGCAATAAGCATGGACCTTTGGAAAGAAATCTGCGAGAAGCACCTTGCGAGCTAACCAAAGAAGCTTAATGAAGTTTGATTTACAAATACAAATTTGTTCATGATTTAAAATAATTTTTTCTTTAAGTCGAGGTTCTACTTGGGTATTGGATCTGACTTTGGTTATCATAAATATAGATTTATGAAGGGACCAAGCGAGTAGAAAGTTAAACAAAGATAAGTAATCCTATATGTGGAAAATGAAACAAAGGTTGCTACATTAACCATAGGAACTTATAGTTTAGCACTGCCTATGGGCAAATCTATTAAATCAATAAGTTGTTATTGTATTCCAATTCTCGTTGGAAACATTATTTCTATTTTATTGTTGGACAATAAAATCTTTGGTATTATATTTAAGAACAATTGTTGTTCTATTTATAATAATAATATTTTGTGTAGAACTAGAATATTACTTAATAGATTTAGTATACTTGACTTACATGAAAATAATTTTGCATATTGAACAAATTAGTATAAGAAAAGGAGATGATCATTCAAAGAGAGTTGAATGTGTGTATTTGCTAAAATACAAGTGTGAATTATTTGAAAGGTTCAAAAATTCGTAAGTGAAACAAATTGGCAATGTATTAAGATTCTTTGATTAGATCAAGGAATAAATACTTGTGCAATAAGTTTCTAGATTATCTCAAATGGTTTTCTCATAATGGACACATCCCGATACTGTGAATAATTGATTGATGTATCCGAAAGGAAAAATCATACCTTGTTGAACATAGTGCGGTCCAAAATGATTTTCTGACATTCCAAAGTATCCTTCTAGGATTATGTCCTAGAAATGGTCTGCATATCTACAAAAAGGTAACCTCAAAATCCATTGAAGACTCCATAAAAGTTATGGATAGGAGGATTCCTAATCTTAAGTATGTTAAGATAAGGGTTGTCCAACTTATGTGAAAAGGTTTCAAGGATAAGCTTGGGACAAGATTTGACATGTCTGATTTGTGGGACATCCTAAAGTAAGTTTAGGGTATATGTTCTATAATTCTACTTAGCAAAAGGTGTTTATTACTGAAACACGCTGCCTTCTAAGATAAAGGTGTTTATCATTGAAGGGGCTAGTGGGAGGATAATAGATCTTGAAGAGTTCAAGAACCACAAAACACTATAAGTCAAATAAGAGGAACCTATAGATAGACCTATTGTACCACAAACCGAATCGTAAATGCGAATAATCTGAAGATACCTAGGAGGTATGGATTCATCATAGATGATGATGATGATGATGAGGTACACATCATAGAAGATGATGATCCAGTTACATACGATGAGGTAAGAGTTCTAGTGTGTACAAAAGGAAGAATGAAGAGGGCGAGACATTCCTAATATTATATGTTGATATACTACGGATAAGGAATGACATACTAATGCTACAATCGAAGAATGATAAAGTTGTCTAAACATTCCTCCATGAATGGTTTGGGAAGAGTATCTTAATTGGGGATAAAATCTATATTGATAAATACAAGAGGATGCTCGACTTAACCCAAGGAACGTATATTCATTTGATGCTAAAGTCGTTTAGCATGGCAAACTCCAAGAGATGTCTCATGTCGATGAGCTATGGAGTATATCTCTCTTAATAGTCCCCACGAGACTCACGAAAAGAGAGGTCGCATGAGTGACAATCATGCATGCAATGAAATGTAGGAGACCTGATGTTGATCAGTCATATTATGGAGAAGTTCACTATGAGTCAGTGAAAAACATCTTAAAGTGCTTAACCGGCACTAAGGATGTGATCATATTCATGGTGGGTCTAAATTAAAACTAGAGGGCTTAACAGACTCAAGTTTTTCAGACAAACCAAGATGACAGAAAAATCCACTTTAAGGTAAAACGTTATTTTGAACAGTGGTGCAGTGAATTGGAAAGGTTCCAAACATCAAAGAGTTGCTGGTTTAGTGATAAAGACAAAGTATATAGCTATAAATGAAGTTGCAAGTTGATTGTTTGGATTAAAAGTTCATTACAGAACTAGGAATAGTTCCTAAGTCTCATATTGGATCTAAACATGTGTTGTGGCACTTTCATTTGATTATTAGAATCATTGAAAGATGGGAAATCACTATAGAGATATTGGACTCTCATGAACAACATTACATATCCATTAACTAAAAGCTTATCCAACAAAGAAGATAGTCGTCACTTAGAGAAGAAGAGTATGAGATACCATGACGATTGACTTTAGTGCAAGTGGGAGATTGAAAGTAGTATGCACACAAGCCATCATGTTTGATGATAAAGCATATACTTTGTAACAATCTTATTCATTTATTAATAAATAAAAGTATTAATTTATTAAAGGCTTTTAATTATCTACATGATCTTTGTTTTATAATATGTGATAAACCCATAGTTTTAAGCAATGCTTTTAGAATAATGATGATGATCATTCTAATGAGATCTAAATTCTTAGAAAGCTTAAAACTAAAATAGTTCCCAATCATTGGATTACTAAATTGTGGATTAGTGAATCCGGATAGATTGGTACACATCGTTCTTGCTCATTGGATGAGGATGATTGATCTCATGATCATTTGTGTGGAACACTAAAGCAAGTATGTAGGTGCTTATTAAAGAATAAGTTCATTTGAGCGTGGCTCAAGCTAAGGAATACCTAATGGAGTTTTACTTACTGTCGATAGGAATTCACTGTAGTGATAGTAGTACAAGTGATCCTTGGACTTGAGATCATCATAGTATCTTCTTGTGTATGATGAGTTATACTTTGACTTATTCCTTAAGACCCTTAGGGTATATCAAAGGTATGCTTGGGTATAATAAGTTGTACATGGAGATAATGTATGATCAATAAAGAATCTACCACTTCTATTAAAAGAAGAGAAATGTCCTATGTGATTCGATAAATGACAACCCAGTAGTCCTTGGCCAAAGGCGAATGAAATTAGAAAGGAGTTTCTAATTTGCATTATTTGGAGTTGTGCATTTAAGGATCGAAATACATATAATTAAATAAAATAAGACTTGTGATAATTCCATGTCTTATATTTAATTGGGACATTGTATGGTGGAAGGATTGAATTGTCTGATAACTATTTACTCAAAGGTTCTTTAATGATTAATGTTGAAATCTATATTATCTGGAAAGTCATTGATCATTAGGGGAGGCTTATCCCTATTGTAGAATAAATATTATTTATTTAAATAAATTAATTGTTTAATTTATTTATTTAAATAAGATTAGAATTGTTCTAATTGATTTATTCACAACCTATTTAATATGGAGAACCTAAAGGGTCACACCATAAAAGGAAGAATAATTATTTAAGAAGTTAATGGCATAATCGTAATAATATGTTATGTATATTTAATTTAATCTATGGTGATAGAATAAATTAAATAGCTTAATATTTATTATTTAATATTTTAGAAATATTAAATATAAATTAATAAGAGGAGTCTTATTAATATTATTACAATTATTATTATTTTAATTTCTAAAATTGTTTAGGAATTAATTTAATATAAGAACTCTCATTTATTCCTAATTGAATTAGGAAGGAAAATTAGTTAAAGGAGTTTAATTAATTATCCCTAATAAGATTAGGGAGCTTAATTAATTAAAAGAATTTAATTAATTAAATAAATCCCAATTCCTTAATTGTTAAGGTGGGTTGCCCACATCTATAAATAAGAGGTGTCTTATTATGGGTGGTGTGGTTGTTGACTTTTACAACATCGTAATAATTCCTAGAGTTGAAGAGATCGCCTTTTTTATATATGAGATAGGAAAAACATGAGTTGAATATATATATATATACTCTCGGTAAAGTTTTTTACTTTTTTCATTAACATGGATTCGTGTGATATTTTAGTTATAATATATATATATATAATTAACGGTTATTATATATTTATATATATTAACGGTTATTATATATATATTATTTTTTAATTATTTTATAATTAAAATAAAAAGTTTATTTTAATCTTAGAATAAAGGTTTATTTTAATATTAAAATAAAAGAGTTTATTTTAATTTTAAAATTAAATTTCATGCTAACTAATTAGAGTTGGAATTAGATTCCATGATAACTAATTAGAGTTGAAATTAGATTTCATGTTTCCTTAAATAAAGAAATTTATTTAGATATGAAATAAGATTTCATATTATTCAAAATAAAAGAGTTTATTTGTGAATAGGAAAAGAATCCTAATTTCCTTAAATAAAGGAGTTTATTTAGATATGAAATAAGATTTCATATTATTCAAAATAAAGGAGTTTATTTGTGAATAGGAAAGAGAATCCGTGTTTCCTTTAATAAAGGAGTTATTTTTTTATATATATATGGAATTGGATTCCATAATTAATTAAAATAAAGGAGTTTATTTTGATTAAAATAAAATAGTTTATTTTATTCAAAATTGGATAAATTAAAATAAAATAGTTTTATTTTAATTTAAATTTGGATTAAAATAAAGGAGTTTATTTTGATTCAAAATTAGATTTTATACTAACTAATTTTACCCATTAAATGATATCAATATATATATTGAATGTTTATTATTCATAAGATGAATGTTATTTATTGATGCATATGGTGATGTGTATGATAATAAATGGGATTGATTATGGACTATTGACCAATGTGATTGGATTTTATTTTAGTTGGATGCATGAATGTATGGGTTTTATTAAATGGGGTCTGCGTACCTCGTCTTCTCTAATTTTTCTTAATGTAAATTCTATCTTCCTCCTATTTACTTCCCTTGACGCCGATCAAGGTTTCTATTTATTTTAAAATAGTTTTGTAATAGGAATAATTAGAATTATTTTGAAGAATTGGAGATCAAGGGCAAGGAGGCGCTTGAAGACCCGTTTGTAATGGAGCCCGGTTTAAATGTAATAGTTATATTTAAATATTATTTCTTGCACCCTTAAGTTTTGACCTTTTGGTTCACTTGGTGGCTCTAGTGAACCAAACTAGAATAAAGTCCATAATCAATTCGGGTAGAATATAGTATTCTATATGTGCATGCTTATACTATATATATTATATATTATGCAAACATGTTTCGCATGTTCATTAATATGACGCGTATTTTATATATATATATATGTGCATGCACGCTAAACAAGATGAGACAAATTAATAACAAACCGCTCAATTTTTTATATTAAGTCCTAAGCGTTCAAAGATATTAGGAATATCGAACGTCGCCTTCTAGCATGATAAAATTAATAGAGTATTAAATATTTAATATGAGTTTGTTGTGTCACCACAAGGCAAGTATTAAGTATTTAAGATGTTAATTTATCACATTTGATGCTTATAAAGAAAATTGAACAATATTGTTTTGTTGTGTCACCACAAGGATGATATTTTTCTTTTTTGAATATATGGAGTGCTAGGTTGGACTTAACATGGATAATTTTGATTCGGATGTGCCACCACTTGATCAAAATAATCTAAGAGGCAAAATCTGAGGAGTTGCATAGTTGATGTAATTGACAAAAAAGTTGTCTACCTATTTATTTATATATAGTTTGTTGTGTCACCACAAGGCTATATACATTTGAAATGGGATCCTTATTCTCACTAGCAAATCTTTAATTAGATTTTACCGAACTATATAAGTGAGGTAATATAGTTTGAAGAAAATAGTGGGAGATACCAATTTAAAACAAGACCTAATTTATTTTGGTAATTAATAAAAGAATGTATGTTAAAATGTTGTTAATTACAAATTCATTTACTGAAATTTTACAATGTCTAAATTACTATCATCTGCGAAGCATATTAGATGCTAAATTAACTTGATTGAATTAAACGGATTGGTTAAGGAATTTGAGAATAGTTCTCATAGTGAAAAAAGCTATCTTATGTCATATACGCCTATCCTCAGCAATGGTTGCGCATAATGCCTCTAAGGAAGACATTGCTACTTTTAGAAAGTGGCAAGATGATACACAGTTGGCTCAATGCATCATGCTCGCATCCATGAGTAACGAGCTTCAGCGTCAGCATGAAACTATGGATGCTCCTACTATATTCCTGCACATCAAGTAGTTGATGGTGAGGAAAGTAGGACTGATAGATATCAGATATCTAAGGAGCTCTTCCGATCTAGAATGGCCAATGGCACTATAGTGCAGACAAAAGTTCTTAACATAATCAATTTGATTGATCAATTAGGACAACTGGTTTTGTCATGGATGGAGAGTTGAGCCAAGATTTGATCTTGCACTCACTCCCGGACTCCTTTCACAATTGTTGTGAATTTTTCATATAAATAAGCTAGATATCGATCACCGTTGATTTGCTTAACATGTTGAAAAATGATGAGAGTCACTTTCCAACTAAGAAAGACCAAGTCTTCTTCTGGTAGGGGCCAAAGGATCTTCGAAAAGAAAACGATTCAAAGAAGGTATATAGAAAGGAAAAACAAAGGATAATAAGAACAAAACCGATACGGATAGCAAGGAGTTTGCTTCCACTTGCAATAAGCATGGACACTGGAAAGAAACTGCGAGAAGCACCTTGCAGTGGCTAACCAAAGAAGCTTAATGAAGTTTCGGTTACAAATACAAATTTGTTCATGATTTAAAATAATTTTTTCTTTAAGTCAAGGTTCTACTTGGGTATTGGATACCGACTTTGGTTATCATAAATATAGATTTATGAAGGGACCAAGCAGAAGTAGAAAGTTAAACAAAGATAAGTAATCCTATATGTGGAAAATGAAACAAAGGTTGCTACATTAACCATAGGAACTTATAGTTTAGCACTGCCTATGGGCAAATCTATTAAATCAATAAGTTGTTATTGTATTCCAATTCTCGTTGGAAACATTATTTCTATTTTATTGTTGGACAATAAAATCTTTGGTATTATATTTAAGAACAATTGTTGTTCTATTTATAATAATAATATTTTGTGTAGAACTAGAATATTACTTAATAGATTTAGTATACTTGACTTACATGAAAATAATTTTGCATATTGAACAAATTAGTATAAGAAAAGGAGATGATCATTCAAAGAGTTGAATGTGTGTATTTGCTAAAATACAAGTGTGAATTATTTGGAAGGTTCAAAGAATTCAGAAGTGAAACAAATTGGCAATGTATTAAGATTCTTTGATTAGATCAAGGAATAAATACTTGTGCAATAAGTTTCTAGATTATCTCAAATGGTTTTCTCATAATGGACACATCCTGATACGCAATAATTGATTGATGTATCTGAAAGGAAAAATCATACCTTGTTGAACATAGATACGGTCCAAAATGATTTTCTTGACATTCCAAGTATCCTTCTAGGTTATGTCCTAGAAATGGTCAGCATATCTACAAAAGGTAACCTCAAAATCCATTTAAGACTCCATAAAAGTTATGGATAGGGGAGGATTCCTAATCTTAAGTATGTTAAGATAAGGGGTTGTCCAACTTATGTGAAAAGGTTTCAAGGATAAGCTTGGGACAAGATTTGACATGTATGATTTGTGGGACATCCTAAAGTAAGTTTAGGGTATATGTTCTATAATTCTACTTAGCAAAAGGTGTTTATTCACGAAACACGCACGCCTTCTAAGATAAAGGTGTTTATCATTAAAAGGGGCTAGTGGGAGGATAATAGATCTTGAAGAGTTCAAGAACCACAAAACACTATAAGTCAAATAAGAGGAACCTATAGATAGACCTATTGTACCACAAATCCGAATCATAAATATGAAATAGTCACAAAAGATACACAGGAGGTATGGATTCATCATAGATGATGATGATGATGATGAGGTACACATCATAGAAGATGATGATCCAATTACATCACGATGAGGTAAGAGTTCTAGTGTGTACAAAAGGGACGATTAGGAGCGCCGTGACATTCCTAATATTATATGTTGATATACTACGGATAAGGAATGACATACTAATGCTACAATCAGTAATGATAAAGTTGTCTAAACATTCCTCCATGAATGGTTTGGGAAGAGTATCTTAATTGGGGATAAAATCTATATTGATAAATACAAGAGGATGCTCGACTTAACCCAAGGAACGTATATTCATTTGATGCTAAAGTCGTTTAGCATGGCAAACTCCAAGAGATGTCTCATGTCGATGAGCTATGGAGTATATCTCTCTTAATAGTCCCCACAGACTCCTGAAAAGAGAGGTCGCATGAGTGACAATCATGCATGCAATGAAATGTAGGAGACCTGATGTTGATCAGTCATATTATGGAGAAGTTCACTATGAGTCAGTGAAAAACATCTTAAAGTGCTTAACCTAAGACTAAGGATGTGATCATATTCATGGTGGGTCTAAATTAAAACTAGAGGGCTTAATGCACTCAAGTTTTTCAGACAAACCAAGATGACAGAAAAATCCACTTTAAGGTAAAACGTTATTTTGAACAGTGGTGCAGTGAATTGGAAAGGTTCCAAACATCAAAGAGTTGCTGGTTTAGTGATAAAGACAAAGTATATAGCTATAAATGAAGTTGCAAGTTGATTGTTTGGATTAAAGTTCATTACGTAACTAGGAATAGTTCTAAGTCTCATATTGGATCTAAACATGTGTTGTGGCACTTTCATTTGATTATTAGAATCATTGAAAGATGGGAAATCACTATAGAGATATTGGACTCTCATGAACAACATTACATATCCATTAACTAAAGCTTATCCAACAGCAAGATAGTCGTCACTTAGAGAAGAAGAGTATGAGATACCATGACGATTGACTTTAGTGCAAGTGGGAGATTGAAAGTAGTATGCACACAAGCCAATCATGTTTGATGATAAAGCATATACTTTGTAACAATCTTATTCATTTATTAATAAATAAAAGTATTAATTTATTAAAGGCTTTTAATTATCTACATGATGCTGTTTTATAATATGTGATAAACCCATAGTTTTAAGCAATGCTTTTAGAATAATGATGATGATCATTCTAATGAGATCTAAATTCTTAGAAAGCTTAAAACTAAAATAGTTCCCAATCATTGGATTACTAAATTGTGGATTAGTGAATCCGGATAGATTGGTAGTACGTCGTTGCTTTGCTCATTGGATGAGGATGATTGATCTCATGATCATTTGTGTGGAGACACTAAAGCAAGTATGTAGGTGCTTATTAAAGAATAAGTTCACCGAACGTTGGCTCGCTAAGGAATACCTAATGGAGTTTTACTTGCACTCGTCAATAGGAATTCTGTAGTGATAGTAAGTATCTAAGTGATCCTTGGACTTGAGATCATCATAGTATCTTGTGTATGATGAGTTATACTTTGACTTATTCCTTAAGACCCTTAGGGTATATCAAAGGGTATGCTTGGGTATAATAAGTTGTACATGGAGATAATGTATGATCAATAAAGAATCTACCACTTCATTAAAAAAGAAGAGAAATGTCCTATGTGATTCGATAAATGACAACCCAAAGTAGTCCTTGGCGAAGGCGAATGAAATTAGAAAGGAGTTTCTAATTTGCATTATTTGAGTTGTGCATTTAAGGATCGAAATACATATAATTAAATAAAATAAGACTTGACAAGAATTCCATGTCTTATATTTAATTGGGACATTGTATGGTGGAAGGATTGAATTGTATTTAACTATTTACTCAAAGGTTCTTTAATGATTAATGTTGAAATCTATATTATCCGGAAAGTCATTGATCGCTAGGGGGAGGCTTATCCTATTGTAGAATAAATATTATTTATTTAAATAAATTAATTGTTTAATTTATTTATTTAAATAAGATTAGAATTGTTCTAATTGATTTATTCACAACC
Organism: Panax quinquefolius; assembly: GCA_020205615.1. NCBI lineage: Eukaryota > Viridiplantae > Streptophyta > Magnoliopsida > Apiales > Araliaceae > Panax > Panax quinquefolius. Next base: position 119,167,435 of record CM035172.1, on the reverse strand, counting down.
CGGTTTAATATGGAGAACCTAAAGGGTCACACCATAAAAGGAAGAATAATTATTTAAGAAGTTAATGGCATAATCGTAATAATATAAAGTTGTATATTTAATTTAATCTATGGTGATAGAATAAATTAAATAGCTTAATATTTATTATTTAATATTTTAGAAATATTAAATATAAATTAATAAGAGGAGTCTTATTAATATTATTACAATTATTATTATTTTAATTTCTAAAAGAGTTTAGGAATTAATTTAATATAAGAACTCTCATTTATTCCTAATTGAATTAGGAAGGAAAATTAGTTAAAGGAGTTTAATTAATTATCCCTAATAAGATTAGGGAGCTTAATTAATTAAAAGAATTTAATTAATTAAATAAATCCCAATTCCTTAATTGTTAAGGTGGGTTGCCCACATCTATAAATAAGAGGTGTCTTATTATGGGTGGTGTGGTTGTTGACTTTTACAACATACGTAATTCCTAGAGTTGAAGAGTACGCCCCCTTTTTCTATACAGATAGGAAAAACTAGAGCTTGAGCCAATACCCCTTCTTCTTGAAAATTCTTTTTCCTTGGTGGATCAGCTCTAGAGGCCAAACACTTGGGTGGCCAACGTTGATCAAAGGAAGGAACCAAACCCGGTGGATTCAAGTTGAACACGAAAAAGGATTGGAGGTGAACTTGTACCTGAGGAAGCTCGGATCTTCAAGGGTATGGTTTTTATTCATCTTTTTAGTTTAATTAATAATTGTGCATAAAGGGTGATCCGGGTATATGGTTTGTAAAATTTTTAAACTCTGATTTTTACACGTTTTCGCACTTTTTATGCAATTTGATTGCGTTCTTAAATATTACAAACCTAACATAAACTTCGCTAGAGTTTATGATAAGCTTGCCCGTGATGACCTCGTTCAGGTTCCTTGCTTTCTGGGAGGTCACAACAAATGCTCTCCCTTGCACCACCGGTTTTGACTTTTCTAAGACGGCCTTTGGTGCCTCCATCCTAGCTGAACTTGTCTTCGGTGAACGACAAAATCGGGCTAGGTGACCTTCTCTTCCACAATTATAACACGCTTTGGATGGCATCGCGCAGTTTGGACTTATATGTCCCTCCCCTCCGCATTTGAAGCATATGATAGGTGGTCGTTCTCTTTCCTTAACCACGGTTGCTGGTGCTGACGTCTTTCCATCATTGTTGAATCTCCTTTTCTTGAAATGTCCATTTTTACTGTCTTGGCCATGATTACTACCGAAGTGGTTACCATTTCTGGCATGTTGATTCCCTCCACGTTTGTTGTCACCGCTTCGATGACTGATACCACTGGTATTTTCATGTTGTCGGCTGCTTACTCTTGGTTGCGTTGACTCGTTACCGCGCTCCAATAACTGAGCCCTATTTACAACATCTGAGTACAAACACAGTTTATGAGAAATAAGATATTGACATATCTCGGTTTCAAACCTCTTAAAAACATTCGTGTCATTCGCTCCTCATTATCGACCAAATGGGATGCAAACCGGGATAACTCTGCAAATTTAGCCTCGTATTACAACACGGTCATATTGTTTTGTTCCAACTTGATAAACTCCACCTCTTTCATGTGACGAATACTTTCGGGAAAGTACTTATCGTTGAATAGCTCTTGGAACTTCTCCCAAGACATCTTGAGTGCGTCAGGCTGGGTACGTTTTACAGATTCCCACTAGTAATCTGCCTCTTCACGCAACATGAAGGTGGCGAAGGGAACCTTTTGCTCCTCGGAGCATCCCAAGACATCAAATATCTTTGTGATCTGCTTTATCCATGCTTCCGCCTTACGTGGTGTTGGCTCTCCAATAAACTCGGGTGGTCCCATCTCCTTGAACTGTTACGCGGTGACCGTTCGAGAGTTTCCAGTGTTTCCACCTGCATTTTGAATAGGAGCCGCTCTAGACTGATGTTGCATGAATTGCATAAAGCCTCTGAACATTCCATCGTTCATCATTTGGTCAGTGTTGTTGTTTGCATGAGGATTGTCGCCTTCCTGATGCACATTATTCTGATTGTTGATCTGTGGAGACTCAACGGTCTCTTGTGCTCCATTGCTATTCTCAATATTCTCTTGGATGCCATTTTCAAATCTTCGCCACAAAACAATGGTTAATTAACATATCACATATTATCCTTATACTCGATGAGCCAATTAAATACCAAATAAATTTAGGTAGGTCATACTAGCGAAGGAATTCCCGTCTCTCCCTCCTAGTTCTAGTCTCACATCTTAGCCGGGAATCATATCCTAAGCTTTGATACCAACTGGACGCACCCAAAATAGGTATAAATCACCTATTCTGAGTAGTCAAATACATGGTACAGAATACAAATATAACTTAATTATACAACTGTCGTGTAAAGTACGACAAAACATAAGCTGTGAGTTTTAATACAAATATTGTCGTCTAGACAATATACAAACTCAAATTCAATATTATTACATTTATTTTCCACTATTTCACTGAATAGTGAGGACTACTAATGCTATCATCTGGTTCGTCACTCCGTTCCCCGACTAGTCCCTGCTACATTCTCATTTCCTGAAGAGAACAATAAAAGTAAAAGGGTGAGCTCAACTAGCCTAAAGAGAAATATTATGACTAAGATAATGCAGAATATATTATCGTTAGCCTTCAACAGTGTTAAACTGATACAATATAACAACCATCAAGTTTAACTGCAGCGGAACAAGCAATCCATTAAAAGAGTCAAGTAGAGAATAAAATCTACTATCTTTTATGATTTAGAAGGTTTTTCATCACTTATATCGATGGGACTCAGCTTAATAAACAATCCACATCATCGAATCACCCCTGCACTACGGCCAATGATATTCTTTAGTATCACGACCACAATTATCCATGCACAACAGGCCAAGAATATTTGTGTATTCATTAATGGTCATGATCATGCCAACAATCATCCATCAATGCACTACGGGCCAATGAGGACTTTTTCCACATCATTTGTAACATTACGGTCATGATTACACCGAATGATCCCTGGTTATAATCATACCAAGTCCATCTATGCACTATAGGCCACAGATGACTTTCAACAAAATATAAACATGAGGATGATGACAATGATATAAGAATTCAATAAAACAAGTTCAAGAATTAATTTATCCGAGAACTAATAACGTCCAAATTGTCAACATGATCTTTGCTTTGTAGAGTAAAATTCAAGAATGCTCGGAAGAATATTTCCATGAAAAGATATTGGATAAAGCGTAAATATCAAGGATATTCCACTAATTTCATAGAGTATAGAAGTCAAAACTTTAACCAACCGAGAGTATAATAAGGAATGGAATAACAAAAGAAATCACCGGGCATGCGATAGATCGCACGGCAGCGAGTTATTCCAACGAGAATAATAAATAACGGAATCGAGTCCAAATAGAAAATGCACGATGTGATATTCCAACAAAATAATAATGATGAAATCGAGTCCAAAGATAAAAGCGCATGCAGACGGGGATATTCCAACAGAATAATAAAGATGGAGAACCAGTCCCATCGTAGAAACGCATACGAATGGGATGTTCCAACAACATGATAAATAATGGAACCCGTCCCAAATAAGCGCATGCATGTGATGTTCCAACGAATGATAAAGAATGGAATAATGTAAGAATTTCACCAAGTATAGGGTAGCTTGCATATCTGAGTTATTCCAATGAAATATTAAAGAATGGAATAATGAAGTTCTCTTCATGGATAAGAAAGAAATAATACTCCTACCTTGAAAAAACTGGATACTTTGAAATAGTGAGGTAGCAGATTTCTCTTCTTCTTTCTCTCTATATAATAATCGCTCTAAAGATTTTGTGAATTGGTGAGAAATGAAGGAAGAATGAGCTTCTATTTATAGGAAAATATAGTTTCGATAATTGCACGCGTTTTGGAGCTCGAAAAATTACAATCTGATACCTCCAACTTTTCTTTCATTTTTAATTTAGTCCTGTAAGTATTATCAATCTTGCACCAACTCCCCTAATAGTAAATAATGTGAATCAATAGTTCAATCATGTGAATCAATAGTATAATCATGTGAAAAATATGAATTACAGTATAGTACTGTTAGGTTTGTAATATTCATAACGCAATCAAAATTGCAAAAATAATGCGGAAGCGTGTAAAAATCAGAGTTTAAAATTTTTATTTACAAACCATAAACCCGGATCACCCTTTATGCATAATTATTAATTAGACGAAAAGATAAAGAATAAATCATACCCTTGAAGATCGAGCTTCCTCGGGTACAAGTTCACCTCCAAATCCTTTCGCGTTCAATCTTGAATCCACCGGGTTTGGTTCCTTCCTTTGATCAACGTTAGCCACCCAAATGTTTGGCCTCTAGAGGTGATCCACCAAGGAAGAAGAAAATTCAAGAAGAAGGGGTATTGGCTCAAACCGTAGTTTTTCTATCTCTATAGAAAAGGTGTACTCTCCCAACAAATTGGAATTATTACGTAGTTGTCAAAGTCAACAACCCCTACCACCCATAATAAGACTCCTCTTATTTATAGATGTGGGCAACCCACCTTAACAATTAAGGAATTGGGTTTTATTTAATTAATTAAATTCTTTTAATTAATTAGGCTCCCTAATCTTATTAGGGATAATTAATTAAACTCTTTTAATTAATTTAACCTCCTAATCTTATTAGGAATAAATGAGAGTACTTATATTAAATTAATTCCTAAACTCTTTTAAAAATTAAAATAATAATAATTGTAATAATATTAATAAGATTCCTCTTATTAATTTATATTTAATATTTCTAAAATATTAAATAATAAATATTAAGCTATTTAATTTATTCTATCACCATAGATTAAATTAAATATACATAACATATTATTACGATTATGCCATTAACTTCTTAAATAATTATTCTTCCTTTTATGGTGTGACCCTTTAGGTTCTCCATATTAAACCGGTTGTGAATAAATCAATTAGAACAATTCTAATCTTATTTAAATAAATAAATTAAATAATTTATTTATTTAAATAATATTTATTCTACAATAGGGATAAGCCTCCCTAGCGATCAACGACTTTCCAGATAATATAGATTTCAACATTAATCATTAAAGAACCTTTGAGTAAATAGTTACCTTACAATTCAATCCTTCCACCATACAATGTCCCAATTAAATATAAGACATGGAATTACTGTCAAGTCTTATTTTATTTAATTATATGTATTTCGATCCTTAAATACACAACTCCAAATAATGCAAATTAGAAACTCCTTTCTAATTTCATTACCTTATAACCAAGGACTCTTCAATCACATCATTTATCGAATCACATAGGACATTTCTCTTCTTTTATTAGAAGTGGTAGATTCTTTATTGATCATACATTATCTCCATGTACAACTTATTATACCCAAGCATACCCTTTGATATACCCTAAGGGTCTTAAGGAATAAGTCAAAGTATAACTCATCATACACAAGATACTATGATGATCTCAAGTCCAAGGATTACTTGTACTACTATCACTACAGAATTCCTATTGACAGCAAATAAAACTCCATTAGGTATTCCTTAATGAGCCACGTTCAAAGAACTTATTCTCTAATAAGCACCTACATACATTGCTTTAGTGTCTCCACAAAAATGATCATGAGATCAATCATCCTCATCCAATGAGCAAACAGTTAACGTATGTACCAATCTATCCGGATTCACTAATCCCCAATTTAGTAATCCAACGATTGGGAACTATTTTAGTTTTAAGCTTTCTAAGAATTTAGATCTCATTAGAATGATCATCATCATTATTCTAAAAGCATTGCTTAAAACTATGGGTTTATCACATATTATAAAACAAAGATCATGTAGATAATTAAAAGCCTTTAATAAATTAATACTTTTTATTAATAAATGAATAAGATTGTTACAAAGTATATGCTTTATCATCAAACATGATTGGCTTGTGTGCATACTACTTTCAATCTCCCACTTGCACTAAAGCCAATCGCCATTGTATCTCATACTCTTCTTCTCTAAGTGACGACTATCTTGCTGTTGGATAAGCTTTAGTTAATGGATATGTAATGTTGTTCATGAGAGTCCAATATCTCTATAGTGATTTCCCATCTTTCAATGATTCTAATAATCAAATGAAAGTGCCACAACACATGTTTAGATCCAATATGAGACTTAGGAACTATTCCTAGTTCTGTAATGAACTTTTAATCCAAACAATCAACTTGCAACTTCATTTATAGCTATATACTTTGTCTTTATCACTAAACCAGCAACTCTTTGATGTTTGGAACCTTTCCAATTCACTGCACCACTGTTCAAAATAACGTTTTACCTTAAAGTGGATTTTTCTGTCATCTTGGTTTGTCTGAAAAACTTGAGTCTGTTAAGCCCTCTAGTTTTAATTTAGACCCACCATGAATATGATCACATCCTTAGTACCGGTTAAGCACTTTAAGATGTTTTCAGCGACTCAAAGAACTTCTCCGAAATATGACCGATCAACATCGTGTCTCAGTATATTTCATTGCATACATGATTGTCACTCATGCGACCTCTCTTTTCGTGAGTCTGTGGGGACTATTAAGAGATACACTCCATAGCTCATCGACATGAGACATCTCTTGAGTTTGCCATGCTAAACGACTTTAGCATCAAATGAATATACGCTCCTTGGGTTAAGTTGAGCATCCTTTTAAATCTATCTATATAGATTTATATCCCCAATTAAGATACTCTTCCAAATCATTCATGGAGGAATGTTTAGACAACTTTATCTTTTACGATTGTAGCATTGATAAGTTATTCCTCATCCGTAATATATCAACATATAGTACTAGGAATGTCACGATGCTCCCAATCGACCCTTTTTTGTACACTAGGTTCATTCTTATTTTTGATAAAATCAAACTCTTTTGATTGCCTCATCAAAACGAATGTTCCATATTTGAGAAACTTGCTTCAATCCATTTCTCCGAGTGTTCAACACTTACCTCATCGTATATAATCGGATCATCATCTTCTATGATGTGTACCTTATCATCATCATCTATGATGAATCCATACCTCCTAGGTATCTTGGTACTTATTCCGTATTTACGATTCGGTTGTTGGTACAACGAGTCTATCTATAGGTTCTTCTTATTTGACTTATAGTGTTTTGTGGTTCTTGAACTTTTCAAGATCTATTATCCTCCCACTAGCCTCTTCAATGATAAACACATTTATCTTAGAAGGCGGCTGTGTGTTTTGCAACAAACACCTTTTGCTAAGTAGAATTATAGAACATATACCTAAACTTACTTTAGATGTCCCACAAATCTGTACATGTCAAATTTTGTCCCAAGCTTATCCTTTGAAACCGTTTTCACATAAGTTGGACAACCCTTATCTTAACATACTTAAGATTAGGAATCCTCCATATCCATAACTTTTATGGAGTCTTGGGGCCGGATTTTGAGGTTACCATTTTAAGTAGATATGCACCATTTCTAGGATAATGACCCTGAAGGATACTTGGAATGTCGGTAAAATCATTATGGACCGTACCATGTTCAACAAGGTACGATTTTTCATTCAGATACATCAATCAATTATTGCGTATCAGGATGTGTCCATTATGAGAAAACCATTTGAGATGATCTAGAAACTTATTGCACAAGTATTTATTCCTTGATCCGATCAAAGAATTCTTAATACTTTGCCAATTTGTTTCACTTCTGAATTCTTTGAACCTTTCAAATAATTCACACTTGTATTTCAACAAATACACACATTCAACTCTTTGAATGATCATCTCTTTTTCTTATACTAATTTGTTCAATATGCAAAATTATTTTCATGTAAGTCAAGTATACAAAATTTATTAAGTAATATTCCGCTTCTATACAAAACATTATTATTATAAATAGAACAACAATTGTTCTTAATTATAATACCAAAGATTTCATTGTCCAACAATAAAATGGAAATAATATTTTTAACAAGAACTCGGAATACAATAACAACTTATCGACTTAATAGATTTGCCCAGGCGATCTTAAACTATAAGTTTTTAATGGCTAATATGGCAACCTTTGCTACATTTCCACACATAGGATTACTTATATTTGTTTAACTTTCTACTTACACTTGGTCCCTTCATAAATCTATATTTATGATAACCAAAGCCGGTATCCAATACCCAAGTAGAACCTCGACTTAAAGAAAAAATTATTTTAAATCATGAACAAATTTGTATTTGTAACCTAAACTTCACTAAGCTTCTTTGGTTAGCCTCTAAAGATGCTTCTCGCAGCTTTCTTTCCAAAGGTTCAGGCTTATTGCAAGTGGAAGCAAACTCCTTTGCTATCTGTGACGCTTTTTGTTCTTATTATCCTTTGTTTTTGCCTTTCTATTTACCTTCTTTGAATCGTTCTTCTTTTTCGTAAGATCTTTTGGCCCCTTCCAAGAAGACTTGATCTTCCTTGGTTGGAAAGTGACTCTCAACATTTTTCAACATGTTAAGCAAATCAAAGAAAGTCGATATCTAGCTTGTTCATATGAAAAAATTCACAACAATTGTGAAAGGAGTCCGGAGTGAGTGCAAGATCAAATCTTGGCTCAACTCTCCATCCATGACAAAAACCGGTTGTCCTAATTGATCAATCAAATTGATTATGTTAAGAACTTTTTATGCATCTTATAGTGTCATTGGCCATTCTAGATCGGAAGAGCTCCTTAGATATCTGATATCTATCGGTCCCCACTTTCCTCACCATCAACTACTTGACGCGGGGAGTATAGTAGAAGTATCCATAGTTTCAGTCGACGTCAAAGCTCATTACTCAAATGATACGAGCATGATGCATTGAGCCAATCATGTAGATCATCTTGCCACTTTTTAAAAGTAGCAATATCTTCCTCGGAGGCATTATGTCTCGCAACCATTGCGGGGATAAGCGATTAAGGGACATAAGATAATTTTTTCGAATACATGAGAATTTTTCTCAATTTCCTTAACCAATCCGCTTTAATTTGGTCCTAGGTTAATTTAGCATCTAATATGCTTCATAAATGATAGTAATTTTATACATTGTAAAATTACAGAAATGAATTTGTAATTAACAACATTTTAACATACATTCTATTATTAATTACCAAAATAAATTAAGTCTTGTTTTAAATTGGTATCTCTCACTATTTTCTTCAAACTATATTACCTCACTTATATAGTTAAAGAAAATCTAATTAAAGATTTGCTAGTGAGAATAAGGATCCCATTTCAAATGTATATAGCCTTGTGGTGACACAACAAACTATATATAAATAAATAGGTAGACAACTTTTGCCAATTACATCAACTATCTGAACTCCTTTTCTTTTGCCTCTTAGATTATTTTGATCAGTGGTGGCACATCCGAATCAAAATTATCCAAGTTAAGTCCGACTCTAGCACTCCATATATTCAAAAAGAAAAATATCATCCTTGTGGTGACACACAAAACAATATTGTTCAATTTTCTTTATAAGCATCAAATGTGTTAAATTAACATCTTAAATACTTAATACTTGCCTTGTGGTGACACAACAAACTCATATTAAATATTTAATACTCTATTAATTTTATCATGCTTGAAAGCGACGTTCGATATTCCAAATATCTTTGAACGCTTAGGACTTAATATAAAAATTGAGGGTTTGTTATTAATTTGTCTCATCTTGTTTAGCTATGGCATGCACATATATATATAAAATACGCATCATATTAATTAACATAAAAGCATGTTTGCATAATATATAATATATATAGTATAAGCGTACCATATAGAATACTATATTCTACCCGGATTGATTATGGACTTTTATTCTAGTTTGGTTCACTAGAGCCACCAAGTGAACCACGGTTATTCTTTCCTATTCACAAATAAACTCCTTTATTTTGAATAATATGAAATCTTATTCCATATTTAAATAAACTCCTTTATTTAAGGAAATTAGGATTCTCTTTCCTATTCACAAATAAACTCTTTTATTTTGAATAATATGAAATCTTATTTCATATCTAAACAAACTCCTTTATTTAAGGAAAGATGGATTTACTTCCCTATTCACAAATAAACTCCTTTATTTTAGGAAAAATAAAATCCAATTTCAACTCCAATTAGTTATTATGGAATCCAATTCCAACTCTAATTAGTTAGCATGAAATTCTAATTTTAAAATTAAAATAAATCTTTTTATTTTAATATTAAAATAAACCTTTTATTTTAAGATTAAAATAAACTTTTATTTTAAAATTAAAATTATTAAGAATATAATATATATATATATATATATATATCCGAATATATATATATATATATATATATATATAAATCTTATGTCAAGTTCCTTGCTCAAATTTGTTAACATACAATGGATTTTTTTTTTTTTTTATGGAAGAACGTTATATATCATTCTAAGATTACCTACTAGGTTTTTTTTAAATTCATGAAGCTTCCATTGCATGACTCGATTCACGAAAAAGTAAAAGCAGGTTTCATGAATATTTTTTTTTTTTTTATTAAATTTTATACTGATAAAATTATGTCCAATTAAATTGTTCTAAACACATATCAATTTACATATCAAATTAAAACAATTAATAATTTGCATAAAGGTTTGGCTCTGATACCAATTTTTGGGTTTGTAATATTCATAACGCAAATCAAAATTGCAAAAATAATGCTAAGCGTGTAAAATCGAGTTTTAAAATTTTTATTTACAAACCATAAACCCGGATCACCCTTTATGCATAATTATTAATTAAACGAAAAAGATAAAGAATAAATCATACCTTGAAGATCGAGCTTCCTCGTACAAGTTCACCTCCAAATCCTTTCGCGTTCAATCTTGAATCCACCGGGTTTGGTTCCTTCCTTTGATCAACGTTAGCCACCCAAATGTTTGGCCTCTAGAGGTGATCCACCAAGGAAGAAGAAAATTCAAGAAGAATGGGTATTGGCTCAAACCCTAGTTTTTCTATCTCTATAGAAAGGTGTACTCTCCCAACAAATTGGAATTATTATGTAGTTGTCCAAAGTCAACAACCCCTACCACCCATAATAAGACTCCTCTTATTTATAGATGTAAAGCAACCCACCTTAACAATTAAGGAATTGGGTTTTATTTAATTAATTAAATTCTTTTAATTAATTAGGCTCCTAATCTTATTAGGGATAATTAATTAAACTCTTTAATTAATTTAACCTCCTAATCTTATTAGGAATAAATGAGAATACTTATATTAAATTAATTCCTAAACTCTTTTAGAAATTAAAATAATAATAATTATAATAATATTAATAAGACTCCTCTTATTAATTTATATTTAATATTTCTAAAATATTAAATAATAAATATTAAGCTATTTAATTTATTCTATCACCATAGATTAAATTAAATATACATAACTATATTATTACGATTATGCCATTAACTTCTTAAATAATTATTCTTCCTTTTATGGTGTGACCCTTTAGGTTCTCCATATTAAACCGGTTGTGAATAAATCAATTAGAACAATTCTAATCTTATTTAAATAAATAAATTAAACAATTAATTTATTTAAATAATATTTATTCTACAATAGGGATAAGCCTCCCTAGCGATCAACGACTTTCCGGATAATATAGATTTCAACATTAATCATTAAAGAACCTTTGAGTAAATAGTTACCTTCTAATTCAATCCTTCCACCATACAATGTCCCAATTAAATATAAGACATGGAATTACCACAAGTCTTATTTTATTTAATTATATGTATTTCGATCCTTAAATGCACAACTCCAAATAATGCAAATTAGAAACTCCTTTCTAATTTCATTCGCATATAACCAAGGACTACTGGGGTCATCATTTATCGAATCACATAGGACATTTCTCTTCTTTTATTAGAAGTGGTAGATTCTTTATTGATCATACATTATCTCCACGCATAACTTATTATACCCAAGCATACCACTTTGATATACCCTAAGGGTCTTAAGGAATAAGTCAAAGTATAACTCATCATACACAAGATACTATGATGATCTCAAGTCCAAGGATTACTTGTACTACTATCACTACAGAAATTCCTATTGACGAGCAAATAAAACTCCATTAGGTATTCCTTAGCTTGAGCCACGTTCAAAGAACTTATTCTCTAATAAGCACCTACATACTTGCTTTAGTGTCTCCACACAAAATGATCATGAGATCAATCATCCTCATCCAATGAGCAAGCAACGTATGTACCAATCTATCCGGATTCACTAATCCCCAATTTAGTAATCCAACGATTGGGAACTATTTTAGTTTTAAGCTTTCAAGAATTTAGATCTCATTAGAATGATCATCATCATTATTCTAAAAGCATTGCTTAAAACTATGGGTTTATCACATATTATAAAAAAAGATCATGTAGATAATTAAAGCCTTTAATAAATTAATACTTTTATTAATAAATGAATAAGATTGTTACAAAGTATATGCTTTATCATCAAACATGATTGGCTTGTGTGCATACTACTTTCAAGTACCTCCATCTATGCCTCAATTTTTAACTTAGTCATGCAAGTATTATCAATCTTGCACCAACTCCCCTAATAGTAAATAATGTGATTCAATAGTACACATATGTGAACAAATAGTTATATAAGCATGTGAATTAGTAGCAATTAATTGCTCATTTATCCGATAAATTACCCGGTTTATCAATATAACCACTAGACATCAATATCATCTAATAAATGTCGATTTTCACTAACACAAACAATTCCAACATAATGAAACTATTTTATCAAAAATATAAATTTTGAAATTTTGAAGTTTGTCTTTTCCTAAAAAAGTCAATTGTTGACTTTTTTGACCAAATAGTGAATCCCGAAAATTTTGTGTTTATAGACTATTTTTACTAATTTAAATGCGTTAGGACTCAAATATCACGTCCGCGTCTCTAAATTCAACTCCAAACAACATTCATCATTAATATTATAACTCACATATTTATCAACCGTGTCGTTCCCGAAAGAGGGGGCTTTCGATAAGGGTTTCTCTATCATTGGCGCGCAATTAGGTGACCAAACCTCTCCTTGATGTAACTTCTAGACATTGTAAATATTGCAATTTATAATATGAATAACTTTGTCGTCTCAAGTATTGATTTAATAAAAAAACATTTTATGCGATGATGATCTTGTGACAATAATTAAATCAATAATATGATAGATATGATGCAAAGAATTCTTCAGTAGCAATAATTGAGTATAACTGAGTGACTTCTCAACGTAAGCATCAATAATCAATCTTTTGTGTGCTACTATGCAACCACGCGTATTCATCGTACTTTTAACACCGGGGTATTTCAACGAGCTTAACGGTAAAACTTCCGTCGTTATTTTCATAAAGTATTTTTGCGTTTTTCTCGATCATCCGATAATAATTCCGTTAGGGGGTCCACCAATGATTGTGTCATTGTACGAATATTACCCGTTAAAATGAATATTCCCACCAATCGAATATTATATAACAACTTGCGTACTTTTGCAAAATTTGTAAATATTACCCACAACTATAACATTATATCAAATCCACATATAATATTCAAAAATATATTTCGAGAAAATTTAATCTTTATTAAAAAGTTGGGGTCTTACAAAAACGTCTGAGAACTCTCGATGCTCAACTCTACGATCTCGAGAAAGAGAATAGCTTGCTCATTTACTCGATTATTTCGAACAAGTGCTTAAATAGCAACTGAGTAGCAACCATCAAGAACTCAACATCTACCAATCAACTGAAAAAAAAGTTCCAAGTCAGAAGGACTTGAAGAGCTCTAAGTGAACTATAAAAGAGCCAAGTCTGCTGGACTTGAAGAGTTCAAGAGTGAACTAAGAAGTTCTAGAATCTAGCAGTCTAGAAGGAATCTAAGTGATTCGAGAGAAGTGTAAAGACATCCTTAGTGGATTTCTTACTCGAGGAGTAGAAAGAGTGGACTAGGAGCTTTAAGTGCTCTTAACCACTTAAAACGACTGCGTCTCTTACATTCTTACTATAACTGCTATATCTGCTATAACTGCAATATCTGCCTCACTCTCATAAACTCACTATCTTAAGGGAGATTAAAACTAATATTAATTCCGCTAAAGTTTTAATCATTATCTACTAACAAGTTAAAATGAAAAGATTTTTAAATATCTATTCAACCCCCCTTCTAGATAACTATTGTGCCTCCGGGAACTAACAGACGTATTTCCAGACGATTTGCGAGGACTTCCACCAGATAGAGAGGTTGAATTTGTGATCGATTTGGCACCGAGAACGACTCTAATATCAGAAGGCACCGTCTGTAGATAGCAATGATGGAGATGAAAGAATTGATGGTACAACTACAAGAATTACTAGACAAGAAGTACATTCAACCAAGGGTATCACCATGGGGAGCGCTAGTGTTATTTATTTATGAAGAAGAAGGATCGGAGACGATGCGACTCTCAAAGTCGATTCTGAGAACTTGAATAAGGTCACGATAAAGAATAGATATCCATTCTGAGGATCGATGATCTGTTTTATCAATTAAAGGGCGTGAAATACTTTTCCAAGATAGATTTGAGGAGTGGTTATCATCAACCAAGGTGAGGCGAGGAGGATGTCTGGCGATGTATGACGTTCAAAACACGATATGGTCACTATAAATTTTTGGTAATGTCGTTTAGTCTAACGAATGCTCCTGCAGCATTTATGGGACTAATGAATGGTGTGTTCAAGCCATTTTTAGACAAGTTCGTAGTGGTATTTATAGACGACATTTTGGTATATTTGAAAACCAAGGAAGAACATGAAGAGCATTTGAAATTAACATTAGAGGCGTTGAGAAGGGAGAAGTTATATGCCAAGTTTTGAAAAGCAAATTTTGGATCGGCGAATACAATTTCTAGGTCATGTGATTGATAAAGACCGAATTTTTGTAGATCCATCCAAAGTCGAAGTCGTGATCAACTGGGATCAGCCAAGAACGCCGTCGGAAGTACGAAGTTTTCTTGGATTGGCAGGATATTACAGAAGATTCATTCAAGACTTTTCCAAGATTGCAACTCACGTTATCTAATTTAACTCGAAAATTTGTGAAATTTGTTTGGACGGAGAAGTGTGAGGAAAGCTTTCAAGAATTGAAGAAGAGGTTGAGTACACCACCTATATTATCTCTTCCGGATGATACAAGAAATTTTGTTGTTTTTAGTGATGCGTCGCATAAAGGACTTGGATGTGTGCTTATGCAAAACGTGTTAGAGTTTATGCCCTAGAGGCCAATTATTTGATATAATTGCTTAACGTTTTAATATTATATTTGATTGAATAAATGAATGATTTTATTATGGTTTTATTTACTTTGCGTTATATAAATGTTAACATAATAATAAATCCTTAGAATATTGATACAAATTATATAGTTTCAAATATGTGACTTGAACATGAGATTATATATTTACAATTAGTATCATTGTTCTTAAATGTCCCTAATCGAGTATCATTGTTGATGGGACAACAATGATGTATTAAAGAACTAGTATGTGGATTATTTGATGACCAAATCTCATTGGTAATAAATATATGAGATATTAAATCAATGCATGAGTACATGTTGAAGAACGATGTCTGGAACGGACCCACCATGAGAATTCTATGTGGAGCATTATGCGAAGTGTCATTAGCAATTTTCATATTGACAATGATGTCATGGTCCTCCCGACCTGAAATTACTATATTTCTTCACGAGAATTTATGTACTTTGATATCATCAAATGTCACCTTTAATATGGTGGACTATAAAGGTTATTATTGGGTACATCATGAATCGTGTGAGGAATATGAGTGATCTAGATGGAATTTAACCCTCCTATGTATTAGGGGTGATATCCAAAGACCTTTTGATTGAGTAGGACTAGAAATGCATGGCCATGCTCAAATAGTGATTTGTTTCATATAGTCTACTCATTGATCAATAAAAACTCAGATTAAATTATGAAGAGTATGACACATTCCATGACTCGAGTTTAATCTAGGATATTACGGTTAAAAGGATTAAATTGCATTGAAACATTGGTCACGAAAAAGGTTGCATCAAATCATCGATCTTATTATTACTTGGGTAGCGGTGATGCATTACTAGATTAAACTCACTTGTTTATAATTTTATAATATGATTTTAAAATTATTGTCGATGTAATAATAACCTATAGGTCACACACATAGAAACGTAATTTAAAAGGAAATTAATTTAAATTGTAAGTTTAAATATATCAAATGATTGATAGTATTTTAAATCACAAATTTAAATTAAAAGGATAATTGTATATATGTATATTAATTAAGTAAGACTTAATTAGGATATATATACATTTGGATTTTAATAATATTAGGTTTTGATTAATTCCCCATAACTGCTATATATATAATATATATCAGTCACTTTAGGTATTACGTCAAAATACAAAATCCTAGCCGCTCTTAGAGAGAGACTAGTGAAAATAGTTTCGAAAATCCTCATCCTTGGTGGCTAATACCGCGGTTCCTTCTTCTGCATATCGTAGCATGATTCGCGGAGGCGTTCGTGTGGATCTTTAGAGGCAGATTCGTTTGGATTAACGTGCACGATTCGATCGCATCAATTCTAGTTTCTTAATCGTGGATTCGTTGGAGATTCGATTGCTTCAATTTTAGTTTCTTAATCGGTATAATTTCTTACCACTAAATTAATTGTTTTTTGCATGAATCATGTTTTAGGGTTTCGGAATTGCCTTTAAATTGGTTTATTTCCGCTGCGTTTTTGTGTCGAAACCCTACAGTGGTATCAGAGCTACTTGCGAACTGATTAATTCAGATTACGTGTTTTATTGTTTTCGATATATATGATATATGATGTTACAATTTTACCGATTTGAAATTGATTATATTGTTTTTGATATATATGATATATGATGATACAATTTTGTCGATCTGAAATTGAATATATGATATACATTTGTCGACATATTTTGGTACTATGAATATCAATGATAGATATGCATGTATATGATGTTACATTAATTGTATCTTATATGGCGTAATAACGATTATACAACTTATGTTCTAATTGGATTAAGTATGAAGATTCGATTTAATATGATTAATTGACCTTTGGACATATATGATATATCTGGGTGTATTGTTATTATGATTGTTTTGGTGGATTAAACATATGATTAAACTATTTGAGATATTAGTATGGAAAAATTACATGTCTGAGATGCGGGGAGACCCCCCGTCGTTCATTCGCATACGATGGTACGTGACCCCAATTTGTTATACATTTTAACATTCGAGAATTTTAAAGTGTAATATTAAATATTTATTGATTTATATAAGTATTTAATGGATATGATTATTTATTGAATAAATAATTGTTCAATTTGAGTTGATGTGGTTTAGTTAATTATTTGTTGAATAAATAATTAAATATTATATATTAAATATTTATTTGCAATATTAAATATTTATTGAATTATATAAGTATTTAATGGCAATTTGAGTTGATGTGGTTTAGTTAATTATTTGTTGAATAAATAATTTAGGAGCTAAGAAAATTTATTTGCTATGAGATTATATACTAATTTAATTTAATAATTAAGTTAGAAAGCTAATAATGATTAAATGAATTATAGTATTTTAATTGGAATTTGTGATTAAAATAAAGTGTTAGTTGGTTGAATAAAATTATAATTATAAAGAAATTATAGTTTTGTGATAATGATTTATGTGTTAAAGTAATTTAATAGATTAATATTTTAATTGATTAAATTGATTATTTAATTTAATAAGAAGAGTGTGACAAATAACCTTGCTATAAAGGAGTTGTTAAAATAAATTAAAAGAGTTTAATTAGGTTTTTGCAAAGCAAAGGCCTAATGCTATTAAGTCTTTAATATAATTGTGTTTTTACCAAACAAGGCATAAGGATTAATTGGTTATATTTTTTGGTAGTTAGCGAAACAAGCCTTATGGCTTTTGATTTTCAAAACTTCGAATAAGCGATATCGAGTTATATTTTTTATATTTATATCATATAATAAATATATATTATATCTTATCGTTATATCATAAGACGTAAGAATAGAGGAGAGAGGTTAGAGAAGAAAAAGAAAAACTTCGGAGGAAGAAGAAGAAGAAGAAGAAGAAGAGAAGAAAGAAAGGCTAGAGATTGAAGAAGAAGAAGCTTGAGAATAGAAGGAATAATCATCATCATCTTCTTGAGGTATTTCTCCTATTCTTTTAGTTTTAAAAGTTTAGTTTTCTCTTCCCAAATTCTCTGTAGAATCCTTGTGTAAACATGAATTTTTGTTGCTATGTGGCTTTATATGACATCTTAGTGATGTTAAAAGCGATTTTCATAAGTTATAGTCGATGTATTGTTGTTATGTATGTAGTTTGTGAAGAAAACCTTTTCTGAGAGAGTTTTTGTGAATGAGTATGGGTTAATTTAAAGTAGAAATTGAGGGTTAATTAGTTGTTTAGTTGATAAATTGATCATCTAATTTGATAGAGTATGTATAATTATTGATAAGATGCTTTGAATTAATTGTTTTGGTTGAAAAACAAAATTTACGGTGTTGATTTTCATTGAAATATCAAAAATGGAGTTTTTGTCAAAAATAGTGAAATTGGATGTTTTAAATTCGTTGTTTATGTTGTTGTATGGGTAGAAACATGTTAGAAGTTCTTGAATTATGTTTACATGAAGTTTTTGTATGAATTGCATGTGAATTAGTTTGTAGAAAGCGAGCTTGTAGGCGAATTGGCTTTTCTTGTCTTTATTCTTAAAGGCATCGATCGAATCTTTGAAGTTTCCTTGTGGCCTGACCAATGATACGATTAGTGGCGCCATGGCGCCATCACCACTCTGTGATGTTGCTTAGTGGTATTATTCATTCATGCATGCACATCATCCATCCATATGCATGACCATGACCGTAAGTGTGGCGTGGCGGCCATGCATGAGTTAAGCGAAATGAATCGACGATTGTACTTTTGTACACAAAATTTTAAAAAACATTATGTGATGATAGTAGAATTTGTAAAATATTGATTTTAGTATTTCTATACTATGAATAATTATGTTATTAAAGATTAACTTGTGTTATAACTTGATTATGTGATTAAATAATCAAACATACATGATGAATGTAGTTAGTTAAGTTTGTAAAGTGGTAGTGACTAACTATGTCATGATGATATATATATATATATATATATATATATATATATATATATATATATATATATAGGGTATTGTGATTGAATTGATTGGTTTAGCCTGAAGCGAGGCAAGTTTTCTAATCCTTTATCTTATTGAACTAATTATTGTTTTCAATTCGATTACCTTATAATGATCTGGTTTTGTCTAAACTTTGGTTTGATGTTGAACAAGTTATTCTTGTATTTCACTTGTTGTTTAGCATGCATAACTAAATTGCTATGCATGTTTAGTATTCAATTCTAATTAACCTTGGCTTAGTATTGTTCAAGCAAGGTATCTTATAGTTATTCAAATTGTATGCTATTAGATTATTCCTAAAAGCATGATTTTAGTTACTATGATTGATTCAATCACGATTATTCTATAGTATAATGTTATTGATTTTATTCAACTAGTCCCTTAGTTGATGTTAGTTGAATTCTAAATCACCTTGAAAGCTTATCGAACCAAACTTCCTTTGATGCGGACTTGTACTCTAAATCTTGAGATGAACAACCCTATTGTTATGATTAGGGGTTAACTTACGCGTAAGCGTTAAAATGTTTGTGCACAATACATTTATGCGAAGGATGATCCCCAAAAGTCACGAGGTCCTTATAGTCTTATGGCTTGTTAAAGTTGGAGTTGAAAGATTACTTACAAGCTGTGGGCGTAGTTCATGGTCTTACGACCCTCGATGATGTATATTTTCCATATTTTGGGATTTGGTTTACGATTATTATTGATAGAGTACTATTCACTTTTGATGAGCCTATTTAATGAGTTATTATTGTTATACTCTGTTGATTCCATATTATATCCGATGAGCAATTGTTTTGCTCACTCTTGCATATTATAAACTTCATTCTGACTAAAGAAGAAGAGGTAGGTGAACCTTGACTAGCAAAGAAAGGGAAAAATGTACAAGTGATGAAGACTTGTAATTTTACTTTTTGATTAAGATATTAAACTTTTATTATGTTGATCTTAGACTTTATTTTAAAAGAAGTTATGTAATGTTTTCGCATTTGAATGATGATTAAAGGTTAGATAACCTTGGGAGATTTTTATTTAAGTTTAATCTGTATGGGCGGGGTTTGATTATTCAATTTTATTATAATTGGGTAGTTAGAAATGAATGTTTTGATTAAGTGAACACGAATCTTGAGAATAAAAGTACACGGATTTGGGGGTGTCACTGAAGTTAGTATCAAAGCTTTAGGTTATGAACCTTAGGTGGGGAAAAAAGCCTTAGGAAGTAACCTTTGAAAAGATAGTGGAGATAACTCTTATCGAGTTTTAAGAAAAGTAATAAAACAACTTTATGTGCTTATGTGTTTATAATTTATGTACTTTGTGAGTGTCGAGTAGTAATGATTAATAATTAAAACTTTAAAACTTTGTTGTCGGGATGACTAATGTCGGAGAATCCGTCGGGGCTAGGGAGGAGGGACCTCAAGTGCCTATAGAGGAGGAGCCTCGCGACATTCGAGTGGTTTAGGAACAACTCTTTGCCACGAAGTCGGCCCGTTGGTCGCGATAGTTGAAGATGAGGATGATGATGTGGAGGCAGATGAGGAGGATCCGTTGAGTTACCACGGGAGGATGAGGATGATGAGGAGAGGAGGAAAGGATTCCACTTAACTTCGATAGCGGGCCGTATATCTGATGAGGTGCATGGCCAAGTAACGTGGAACTTGAGGATCTGATTGAGGAGTTGCGAGGAGATAGTAGTGAACAACAAGCTGCAATGACACAAAAAAAGCGGCGAGATCCGGGGATCGTGAAGAGCGGTGACAAATGTCGAGGAGAAACTAAATGCTGGTGAAGGAGAGAAAACAACAATCGATCGAAGTGGTGGTGAAATGAAGAACAAAATTTGAGAAAGAAGCTACTAAGAGGGCAAGAGCTGAAGATGCTTACGAGGAAGCTTTTCAATGAACTAGATTAGCGATAAGAGACACACATGACAAAGAGGATGAAGATGGAAGAGATGGATAAAGTATTTAACACATGATTAATCGAGCTCAAGATCGGGTCATGGGATATCAGATTGATTCGAGACATTTTGCCATCATTCGTGTTAGATCGCGAAACAATGTTTGAGTCATGGAGGAAGAAGCGTGATAGGGCTAAGAAGTATCTTAATAGAACATCGTAAATGTTGTTTATGCGATGAGTGAAAGGTTAAATAAATTGTAAATCCCAAGTGTTATGCACACCTATGGGATATGACTTTGATGTTGTCACAAAACTTTTGTAGTTCGGAAAAGTAATGTAGATAGCGAGATCTTATTGTTTTATGTTTTCAAAAAGGTTATGAATAAATAAAAGTTGTTACTTTATTCAAAGTGTTATGTGTTATGTGGTTATTTCTTTTTGGAGGTAAGTTAATTAGAAATTTCTTAAAAGAATTGAATAATAATCTAATGAATGTACTTTTAATGAAAAAATGCCTCCCAGGCGTGAACCACCACGACGAGAGAACAATGAAGGAACCATAATGACAATGTTGGCGGTAACCCGTTCAACAACTAGTGACACTTCTTGGCAGGGCGTTGCGAGAATCAACCACAAAACCATGGTACAGCGTTTAAGGATTTCAAAGGCGGTTGGACCACACGAATTCCGTGGGTCCATGAATCCGATCGAAGCCTGAAACACGGATTATGGAGATAGAAAAGGTGTTCGATGTCGCTAGGGTAGGGGATGATCGGAAGGCTGCTTTGCAACATTCATGTTGAAAGCGAAGCTAGTTATTGGTGGCGAGCCCGATAAAACTTCGTGAAGGGCGGGAGTGATGACACAGGATAGGTTCAGGTTGTTCTTGAGACTTATTTTTGGAGAGTTGAAGAAATCGAAATTTTAAGTGCGGTTTACGGAATTAAAGCGAGGAGCGATGATGGTATCTGAGTATCTTGCCAAAAATTGAATGAATTGGCGAGGTTTGCGCCATATCAAGTCGGCCTGAGACGGCGTAAGCGAAGAGATTTGAGCGAGGGTGAAGCCACAGGTACATCTGATGAGGGTATCCTGTTCGATTGAAAGCACGTTCTGAGCGATGATGGAGAAAGCGATTACTTTCGGCTTGAAGGTGGAAGCGAAGCGTTGACAAAGTTGAATCGAGGAACAAAAAGAAGAAGAATGATGAAAATGAGATTAAGAATGGAGGTGGTAGTGGTGGAAACAAAACAACAACAACAACAACAACAACGACTTGAAGAGGAAAGTGGAATGGGAACATGGGTCTTTGAAACCATCGGGGTAACGATAAAACAAAAGTTTGAAGCATATGCGACATGCGGGAAATTTCATAAGGTGCGTGCTTGATGGGGAAGCGGTATGCTTCAATTGTGGCGGGGAGGTCACATACGCCCCAAATGCACTCAACTAGAAGAAGAATGTATGCTTCACGTGCGGATCGAGGATCACTTTGCTCGTGAATGCCCTAAGAAGAAGGATGGAGTGACAACGAGAAGCGATGGAGGTAACAATGGAGGTACATGGGCCATTCTGCGGACTGCGACATCAAACAAACCCAGACGGAACGAACCTTGACATGGTATGCACGAAGATGTTGTGCAATCAAAATGATGTGGTGTCGGTATTATCCCAATCAATGATATAAATGCTTATGTATTATTTGATTAAGGGTGCTACTTGTTCGTTTATATCGATGAATTTGCTAAGAGGTTAGAATTGCCTGAAAAAAATGAATTTTCCTTTGAACATAGAAATTGCGAATAAGGAAGTAATCCTGTTAGATTAGTATCTGAAGAGCGTAGGGTGAACATTAAGGAGAATATCTTGTTGGTAGATTTGATTAGATTAGACTTGGAAATTTGATGTAATTTTGGGAATGGATTGGTACATTTCAAATATGGAATGATAATTGGTTGCCAAAAGAAGTGTGTAAACCTTATGACTTCATCGAAAGGTAGTATTTCATGGTAGCAATCGCTGAAACAAATGAAATGTCGGCGACTATCTGAGAGCCAAAAATTGTTGAGTCGAGGTTGTGTGGGCTATTTAGCTTACATAGTCGATACTCGGAAGAAGGGTGTGAAACTAGAAGAAATACCGATAGTGAGAGAATTGAAGGCGTGTTTCGGAGGATTTGCGGGACTTCCGCTTTGACGAGAGAATTGAGTTAAGTGATCGACTTAGCAGCAAGAACAACACCAATATCGAAGGCCCGTCTGAAATGGCTCGGTAGAAATGAAGGAACGATGAGTACGATTGCAAGAGTTCTTTGGACAAAAATATATTCAACCAAGCGTATCGTGTGTGGGGCGCGATTTTATTAAATTAAGAAGAAGGATGGATCAATGCGTCTTTGCATTGATTATAGAGAGTTAAACAAAGTCACTATTAAGAATAGGTATCAGTTTGCCTAGAATAGATGACTTGTTTGATCGGTTGAAGGTGCTAAATATTTCTCGAAAATAGATTTGAGAAGTGGGTATCACCAATTGAAGGTAAGAAAGGAGGATATACCTAGAGCGACATTGAGAACTCGATGCGGACATTACGAGTTTACGGTGATGTCTTTTGGTTTAACAATGCCCTACTTTGCATTCATGGATTTGATGAGCAGGTGTTTTAAACCATTCTTAGACAAGTTTGTAGTGGTATTTATTGATGACATTACTAGTGTATTCCAAAACTCAAGAAGAACACGTGGAACATTTCGTTTGACATTGGAGACACTAAGAAAGGAAAAAAGTTGTATGCAAAAATTCTCTAAGTCTGCAATTTTGGCTCGATAGTGTACAATTTTTGGGTCATGTTATTGACAAGATGGGATTTGATGGATCCATCAAAAGTGGAAGCTGTAATCAATTAGGAACAACCAAGAACACCATCGAAGTGAGGAGTTTCTTGGGGACTGGCGAGTTATTATAGAAGATTTATTCAAGATTTTTCTAAGATAGCCACTCCATTAACAAATTTGACAAGAAAATTTTGTAAAATTCGTTTGGATGGAGAGAAGTGTGAAGAGTTTCAAAGATTTGAAGAAAAAGTTAAGTATGGCTTTGTGTTGACATTACGGATAATCTGAAAAATTTTGTGGTGTATAGTGATGCCTCACACAAAGGGTTGGGTTGTGTTCTTATGCGAGCAACAAAGTTATTATTGTATGCATCAAGACAATGAAGGATTATGAGAAAGGGTATCAGACTCATGATTTGGAATTAGTGCGATTGTATTTGCTCACGAAGATATGGAACCTTATCTTTATGGAGAAATGTGAAATCTACACGGACCACAAAAATCTGAAGTATATTTTCACTCGAAGGATTTGAACATCGTCGAAGAAGGTGGATGGAATTGATAAAAGATTATGATTGTGAAATCTTTTATCATCCAGAACAAAAGAATGTGGTTGCGAGATGCTTTAGCGAGGAAAGGTCGGGAAAAGTTGATGTTGATAACAACTCGGGAGGAGCTCATTTCGTGATGACAAAAGCTGGAGTTGGAAATCAAATTTCAAAAGAATCGACGAACAACTATTCGGATAGAAGCGGGTCCAACTTTAGTGGACAAAGTGAAGAATGCTCAACTACTGAAGATGAAGAGTGTGGGAAAATCAAAGAGAATCGATTGAGAGTAGTGATGTAAAATACAAGATCGATCTGAAAGGACTACTACGGTTTGAGGAAGAATCAGGTTCAATGAACACGGAGGCTGAAAGAAGAAATTTTGACCAAAGCTCATAGCTCAAAATATTCAATTCATCCGAGGAAGCACGAAAATGTATCAAGATTTATGTGACATTTTTGGTGGCGAATATGAAAAGGGGCGTTCTTGAGAATCGTGGCGAAATGCTTGACATGTCAAAGAGTAAAAGCCGAACATCAAAGACCAGTGGATTACTTGAACAGTTGGAAATACTAGGAATGGAAGTGGGAACACATCACGATGGATTTTGTGGTGGGTCTTCCAACTACTTAGAGAGGATGTGATGCGATTTGGGTGATAGTGGACGGTGACGAAATCGGCGCACTTTTACCAATAAAGATTAGATTCATCTTGATCGGTTGGCAAGATTGTACATTAAAGAGATCGTTTGAGGCATGGAGTGCCGGTATCAATTGTGTCGATAGAGATCCGCGATTCACGTCAATTTTTGGAAGAGACTACAAGAATGCATGGGGACACACGATTTGCGAATGAGTATGGCTTATCATCCACAAGCAGATGGCCAAAGCGAACAAACAATTCGAGACATTGGAAGATATCTTTAGAGCATGTGTCATGGACTTTAAAGGAAGGCTGGGAAGAACAATTACCGTTGGTGGAATTTGCTTACAACAATAGTTATCACTGAGACATCGGCATGCCACCTTACGAGGCATTATGCGGCGAAAAAGTGTAGAAACTCCTTTGTCTTTGGGATGAAGTCGGTGAAGCATGGCTGTTAGGACCCGAACTAGTGCAACAATGCTGCTTGGCGTTGTCAAACTCATCGGGACAAAGATTAGTAGCGACCCAAGAGCAGACGAAAAAAGTATGTTGATCAACACAGAACAAGATCGTGCATTCGGCGTAGGAACTTTTGTATTCTAAAAGTTTCTCCTAGAAGGAAAAAATTCGTTTTAGGTAAAAAGGAAAGCTAAGCTCGAGGTTTATTGGACCCTTTGAAGTCTTTGCGAAGAGTGGGAGAAGTGGCTTACGAGTAGCTCTACCTCGAGTTGGAAAACATTCATAATGTTTTTCACATTTTGATATTCGACCATATAAACTTGACTACTGAAACATGTGATCGAGTATGAACCGTTTACGATTTGAAAAGATTTGTCTTATGAAGAGGTTCTATCCGGATAGTCGACGAGGAAAGAACAAGTGCTCGGGAATAAAGTGATACCTTACATGAAGGTGATATGGAGGAACCACAATATTTGAAGAAATACGTGGGAACTCGAAGAAAAAATATTGAAAGAATACCACTAAGTTATTTGTTTAATCTGTGTCTTGATTACGGGGAAAGAATCTTTGTATAAGTAGGGAAGAATGTAACGAATGATTTGTTTGAGTTGTGATTACGAGGCGAGAATCCTTGTAAGGAGGAATGATGTAACATTCGAGAATTTTAAAGTGTAATATTAAATATTTATTGATTTATATAAGTATTTAATGGATATGATTATTTGTTGAATAAATAATTGTTCAATTTGAGTTGATGTGGTTTAGTTAATTATTTGTTGAATAAATAATTATATATTATATATTAAATATTTATTTGAAATATTAAATATTTATTGAATTATATAAGTATTTAATGGCGATTTGAGTTGATGTGGTTTAGTTAATTATTTGTTGAATAAATAATTTAGGAGCTAAGAAAATTTATTTGCTATGAGATTATATACTAATTTAATTTAATAATTAAGTTAGAGAGCTAATAATGATTAAATGAATTATAGTATTTTAATTGGAATTTGTGATTAAAATAAAGTGTTAGTTGGTTGAATAAAATTATAATTATAAAGAAATTATAGTTTTGTGATAATGATTTATGTGTTAAAAAGTAATTTAATAGATTAATATTTTAATTGATTAAATTGATTATTTAATTTAATAAGTGTGACAAATAACCTTGCTATAAAGGAGTTATTAAAATAAATTAAAGGAGTTTAATTAGGTTTTTGCAAAACAAGGCCTAATGCACTATTAAGTCTTTAATATAATTGTGTTTTTTCCAAACAAGGCATAAGGATTAATTGGTTATATTTTTTAGTAGTTAGCCAAACAAGCCTTATGGCTTTTGATTTTCAAAACTCAAATAAGCGATATCGATTATATGTTTTATATTTATATCATATAATAAATATATATTATATCTTATCGTTATATCATAAGGCGTAAGAATAGAGGAGAGAGTTTAGAAGAAGAAAAGAAAAACTCGGAGGAAGAAGAAGAAGAAGAAGAAAAGAGAGAGAGAAAGAAAGGCTAGAGATTGAAGAAGAAGAAGCTTGAGAATAGAAAGAATAGCCATCATCATCTTCTTCTTGAGGTATTTCTCCTATTCTTTTAGTTTTAAAAGTTTAGTTTTCTCTTCCCAAATTCTCTGTAGAATCCTTGTGTAAACATGAATTGTTGTTGCTATGTGGCTTTATATGACATCTTAGTGATGTTAAAAGCGATTTTCATAAGTTATAGTCGATGTATTGTTGTTATGTATGTAGTTTGTGAAGAAAACCTTTTTAGAGAGAGTTTTGGTGAATGAGTATGGGTTAATTTAAAGTAGAAATTGAGGTTAATTAGTTGTTTAGTTGATAAATTGATCATCTAATTTGATAGAGTATGTATAATTATTGATAAGATACTTTGAATTAATTGTTTTGGTTGAAAAACAAAATTTACAGTGTTGGTTTTCATTGAAATATCAAAAATGGAGTTTTTATCAAAAACAGTGAAATTGGATGTTTTAAATTCGTTGTTTATGTTGTTGTATGGGTAGAAACATGTTAGAAGTTCTTGAATTATGTTTACATGAAGTTTTTGTATGAATTGCATGTGAATTAGTCTGTTAGAAAGCGAGCTTGTAGGCCAATTGGCTTTTCTTGTCTTGTTGCGAAAGGCGTCGATCGAAATCTTTGAAGTTTAAGCAGCGGCTTGGCCCAGTGATGACGTTAGTGGCGTGGTATGCCATGACATCATCCTGCCTTATGCCTTGAGTATAGTGTATTCACCGCATATTGTAACCATCCCATCATGTGCACATGGTAGCGACCATGATGTAAAGCTGTGGCGCATGTGCATGTTAAATAGAATGGTGCGACGATTATACTTTTTGTACCACGAAATTTTAAGAAAAACATTATGTGATGATAGTAGAGAATGTAAAATATTGATTTTAGTATTTCTATACTATGAATAATTATGTTATTAAAGATTAACTTGTGTTATAACTTGATTATGTGATTAAATAATCAAACATACATGATGAATGTAGTTAGTTAAGTTTGTAAAGTGGTAGTGACTAACTATATATGTCATGATGGCGTATATATATATATATATATATATATATATATATATATATATATATATATATTGTGATTTGAATTGATTCGGTTTAGCCTACTGAGCAAGCAAGTTTTCTAATCCTTTATCTTATTGAACTAATTATTGTTTTCAATTGATTACCTTATAATGATCTGAAATTGTCTAAACTTTGGTTTGATGTTGAACAAGTTATTCTTGTATTTCACTTGTTGTTTAGCATGCATAACTAAATTGCTATGCATGTTTAGTATTCAATTCTAATTAACCTTGGCTTAGTATTGTTCAAGCAAGGTATGCTATAGTTATTCAAA
Organism: Panax quinquefolius; assembly: GCA_020205615.1. Classification (NCBI taxonomy): domain Eukaryota; kingdom Viridiplantae; phylum Streptophyta; class Magnoliopsida; order Apiales; family Araliaceae; genus Panax; species Panax quinquefolius. The sequence goes on along the minus strand of CM035172.1, from coordinate 119,138,799 downwards.
TTGTATGCTATTAGATTATTCCTAAAGCATGATTTTAGTTACTATGATTGATTCAATCACGATTATTCTATAGTATAATGTTATTGATTTTATTCAACTAGTCCCTTAGTTGATGTTAGTTGAATTCTAAATCACCTTGAAAGCTTATCGAAACCAAACTTCCTTTGAGTGCGGACTTGTACTCTAAATCTTTGAGATGAACAACCCTATTGTTATGATTAGGGGTTAACTTACGCATAAGCGTTAAAATGTTTATTACAATATATTTATGTCGAAAGAAATGATCCCCAAATCGAGGTCCTTATAGTCTTATGGTATTGTTAAAGTTGGAGTTGAAAGATTACTTGCAGCTGTGGGCGTAGTTTCATGGTCTTACGACCCTCGGTGATGTATATTTTCCATATTTTGGGATTTGGTTTACGATTATTATTGATAGAGTACTATTCACTTTTGATGAGCCTATTTTTCGACAGTTATTATTATTATACTCTGTTGATTCCATATTATATCCGGTGAGCAATTGTTTTGCTCACTCTTGCATATTATAAACTCATTCTGCGACTAAAGAAGAAAGGTAGGTGAACCTTGACTAGCAAAGAAAGGAAAAATGTACAAGTGATGAAGACTTGTAATTTTTACTTTGATTAAGATGTTAAACTTTTATTATGTTGATCTTAGACTTTATTTTAAAAAAGTTATGTAATGTTTTCCGCATTTGAATGATGATTAAAGGTTAGATAACTTTTGGGAGATTTTTATTTAAGTTTAATCTTGTATGGGCGGGGTTTTTTATTCAATTTTATTATAATTTGGGTAGTTAGAAATGAATGTTTTGATTAAGTGAACACGAATCTTGATGAAATAAAGTACTAGAAAGATTTAATCGATTTGGGGGTGTCACCATGAATCTTTGAGCTTGAAGCAACATGAGTTGATGGATGCTTATGAGATGATCGAGCATCTCGAGAAATTGTTGAAAGGGCATGCTTTCGACGGAGAGGTATGATCTGAGCAAGGCGTTGTATCATTGCAAAAAGGGTGAGCGTGATCCGGTTGGTCCACATGTGCTAAAAATGATTGGGTATATTGAGTACCTTGATAGGTTGGGTTTTCCAATCACTCAGGAAGCCCAAACGGATCTTGTTTTGCAATCTTTGAGCAATGACTACTCTCGATTTGTTATGAACTATCTTATGAATGAAATTGAAACCCCTCACTGAAGTTGTTGAGCATGTTAAGCTGCGAGAACAACATGAAAAGGCGACCCGCTCCCATAATGATGGTGCAAAGGGAATGCTAAGGGAAATGGAAAGGCGAGAAGAAGATGGGATCTAAATCTTTTCCAAACCCAATTCCAAAACCAAGCAGGCTTTAAAACCTAAAGGTGGGGTGGCTAAAGTAGGTGAGTGTCACTTATGTGGAAAACACGGACCTTTGAAAGAGGAACTATCATGCTTATTTGGAAGAAGTGAAGAAAAGGAAAGGAAATCGACTTACGATTCGGTATATATGTTATAGAAGTCAACTTGTCTACTTCTACATCATGGGTATTGGATCTTTGGATGTGGTTCTCACATTTGTGTTAATGTCAAGAGAACTCAGAAGGAGTAGGACTTTAGCGAAAGGAGAGGTTGACCTACGAGTTGGGAATGGAGCAAAAGTTGTTTGCCTTTGGCCGTAGGAAGTTTCATTTATCTTTGCCTTTGGGCTAGTTTTAGAATTAGAAGATTGTTATTTTGTGCACTGCTATAAACAAAAACATTATTTACTATTTCTTGTTTGGACAAGAAAGGTTTTCATTTATAATAAAGAACAATCGTTGTTTGTTTTTACTTAAATGATATTTGTTATGGTGTTGCACAATTATTTAACGGTCTCTATATTCTTGATTTAGAAATGCCTATCTATAACATAAATACAAAGCGATTTAAATCAAATGATTCAAATCCGACGTATATACTCTTTGTCGTTTAGGCCATATAAATGAGAAAGCAGCATATCAAACTCCATAAAGATGGGTTCTTGGATTCATTTGATTTTGAATCATATCGAAATTTGAGTCTTGTTTATTAGGCAAGATGACTAAAGCCCTTTCACTTTGGAAGCGATTGAGCGGGCTAGCAATGTATTGGAACTTATACATAGTGATGTATGTGGACCCATGAGTTCGTTAGCAAGAGGTAGGTTTTATTACTTCATTACATTTACTGGCGACTTTAGTAGATATGGATGTGTATCTTACGAGACACAAATTTGAATCCTTTGAAAAGTTCAAGGAATTCAAGAATGAAGTTCAAAACCAATTTTGCAAAAGCATAAAAGCCCTTGATCCAATCGAGGAGGTGAATACTTAAGCGAAGACTTTGATGACCTTCTAAAGGGTGTGTGTATTATATCATGACTCACTCCAATTGGAACACCACAATGGAATGGTGTATCACGGAGGAGAATCAGAACCTTATTGGACATGGTGCGATCAATGATGAGTCATGCGAGATCTTCCGATAAGCTTACGGGTCATGCCACAGAAACAAGTGTATTCACATAGCAGGTGTTCCTACAAAGAGCGGTTTAGAAGACACCATATGAGATGTGGGTGGGAAATGTCCTAGTATGTGCGTTCATGAAGATTTGGGGTTGCGAGGCGTTCATAAAACATCACGGATTACGATAAGCTCGAACCCAAATCGATAAATGTAATTTTGTGGGATACCCAAAGGAAATAAAAGGGTATTATTTCTACAAACCTTACGAGAACAAAGTGTTTATTGCTCGAAGCGGTATTTTTCTAGAAAGAGAATTTGTCTCTAAAGGAAGCATGGGAGGAAAGTAGAACTCTAAGAAATTGAGAACCACAAAATATCATTGAACACGAGTTGGAGCATGGCGGGAACCACAATATATTGTAGAAAGTGAACTTTTCTCAAATTACAAAGGCATTAAGTAGATCGGTAGGACACGCCAAGAGCCTAAGAGATATTATGGATATCTTGTGACTCAAAAGCAGCGATGTGATGCTCATAGATCAAGATGAGCACTTCTACCAAGAAGCTATGAATGGACGGATTAAGAAATGGCTTGAAACCATGAAATGCTGAGATGGACTCCATGTATACTAACAGTATGGACTCTGGTTGATCCACTGAAAGAATAAAACCAATCGGTGCAAGTGGGTTTTCAAGAAGAAAACCGAGCATGGATGGTAATGTACAAACCTATAAAGGCGAATGGTAGCAAAGGTTTCAAACAAATTCAGGTGTTGACTATGATGAAACCTTCTCTCGGTGGCAATGGTTAAATCCATCGAGGATCTTACTTGTTATTACGACTTTTTATGATTACAAAATCTGGCGAGATGGATGTCAAAAGCGCTTTCCTTAATGGAAATTTCCTTGAGGATGTGTATATGACACAACACGAGGGTTTTTGTCACTCGAAAGATCTTGGAAAGGTATGTAAGTACGCACGATCCATTTATGGATTGAAGCAAACCTCTCGAATTGGAATCTTCGATTTGATGAAGCGATCGAAGAGTTTGGCTTTATTAAAAATGAAGATGAACCTTGTGTATATAAGAAGGTTAGTGGGAGTCACATTGTATTCCTAGTATTATATGTTGATGACATATTAATTATTGGGAATGACATTCCTTCCTTCTGGTGCTGTAAAAACATGGTTAGGAAAATGTTTCTCCATGAAAGATTTGGGCGATCTTTTCCTACATTTTAGGTATCGGGATCTATAGAGATAGATCGAGAAAAATGCTCGACCTAAGTCAAAGTACATATATTGATAAAGTGTTGAAAGCAGTTCGACGTCAAGAGGCGAAAAGAGAAACTTACCGTGACTCGTGGTATAAAGATCTCTAAGGCCCGATGTCTAAATCACAAGATGATGAGAAGCGTATGAGAAAGATCCCTTATGCTTTGGCAATTGGATCTATCATGTATCTGATGATATGTACTCGTCCGGATGTCTCGAGATGCTTTGAGCATGACGGCGGATACCGATCGAATCGGGTGAAGGTCGACGGACAGCGATCGAGAATATCCTCAAGTACCTAAAAAGGAATAAGGATTCATTCTTGGTATATGAAGGTGAAAACGAGCTGGCGGTAAAAGGGTTACCTGAGATGCTAGTTTCGGTGACAATGATGACTATATATGTCTCGATCGGGTTTTTGTTTTGCCTTAATGGTGGTGTTATTAGCTAGAAAAGTTTGAAGCGAGAGCGATGTCGATTCTACAATGATTTGAGTATATTCTTTGCTTCTAGTGCTGACCAGGAGGTTGTATGGATTAAAAAGTTCATCACTAAACTTGGTGTTATTCCAACCATTGTTGATCCGGTTGCTTTCTATCTTTGTGATAATAATGGAGCCATTACGAGTAAGAACCCGAGATCACCAACGATCCAAGCATATACTTAGGCGGTACCATCTCATCCAAATGAAATCATTGATAGAGGAGATGTATATATAGGAAGAGTGCCAACGGATGATAATGTTGCGAGATCCATTTGACCAAGGCTTTATCGCGACCGAAGCACGACGGTCACACTAGTTCCATGGGTATTAGATACATGAGTGATTGGCTCTAGTGCAAGTGGGAGGCTGTTAGAGTTTATGCCTTAAGGCCAATTATTTGATATAATTGTAGCGTTTTGATATTATATTTGATTGAATAAATGAATGATTTTATTATGGTTTTATTTCTTGCGTTATATAAATGTTAACATAATAAAAAATCCTTAGAATATTGATACAAATTATATAGTTTCAAGTATGTGACTTGAACATGAGATTATATATTTACAATTAGTATCATTGTTCTTAAATGTCCCTAGTCGAGTATCATTGTTGATGGGACAACAATGATGCATTAAAGACTAGTATGTGGATTATTTGATGACCAAATCTCATTGGTCATAAATATATGAGATATTAAGTCGATGCGTAGGTACATGTTGAAAACGATGTCTTTGGACGGACCCACCATGAGAATTCTATGTGGAGTATTATGCGAAGTGTCATTAGCAATTCTCATAGTGACAATGATGTAATGGTCCTCCCGACCTGAAATTACTATATTTCTTCATGAGAATTTATGTACTTTGATATCATCAAATGTCACCTTTAATAGGGTGGACTATAATGGTTATTATTGGGTACATCATGAACCGTGTGAGGAATATGAGTGATCTAGATGGAATTTAACCCTCCTATGTATTAGGGGTGATATCCATAGGCCTCTTGATTAAGTAGGACTATGAAATGCATGGCCATGCTCAAATAGTGATTTTTTTCAAATAGTCTACTCATTGATCAAGAAAAACTCAGATTAAATTATGAAGAGTATGACACATTCCATGACTCGAGTTTAATCTAGGATATTAAGGTTAAAAGGATTAAATTACATTGAAACATTGGTTACTGAAAAAGGTTGCATCAAAATCATCGATCTTATTATTACTTGGGTAGCGATGATGCATTCTTAGATGTAAGCTCACTTATTTATAATTTTATAATATGATTTTAAAATTATTGCCGGATGTAATAATAACCTATAGGGTCACACATATAGAACATAATTTAAAAAGAAAATTAATTTAAATTGTAAAGTTTAAATATATCAATATGATTGATAGTATTTTAAATCACAAATTTAAATTAAAAGGATAATTTATATATATGTATATTAATTAAGTAACTTACTTAATTAAGATATATATAAATTGATTTTAATAATATTAGGTTTTGATTAATTCCTCTAGCGCTATATATATATATATATATCGGTCACTTTAGGTAATACGTCAAAATCTGAAAACCTAGCCGCTCTTGAGAGAGACCAGAAAAAGCAGTTTCAAAATCCTCATCCATGGTGGCTAATCTGCGGTTCCTTCTTCTGCGGATCGTGGGGCGATTAGCGGGGCGTTCGATGTGAATCTGCGTAGAGAGGCAGCGATTCGTTTGGATTGCGTTGGAGATTGATCGCATCAATTCCGGTTTCTTAATCGCGGATTGCGTTGGAGATTCGATTACTTCAATTTTAGTTTCTTAATCGGTATAATTTCTTACCACTGAATTAATTGTTTTTCGCATGGATCCTGTTTTATGGTTTCAGAATTGCCTTTAAATTGGTTTATTTCCGCTGCATTTTTGTGTCGAAACCCTACAAAACGGCAAAGTCATTGCGTATGTGTCACGATAATTGAAAGATTATGAGAAGGGTGTAGGGTCTCCAACTTTTAGTTTTATTTTGATGATAACAATAATTAGTAAATAAATTAATTAAAAGGGTAGAATCCTCTCCATAGGATTTATATTATAATTGTTTTAATTATCTTTTTTATTTTGACCAAAAATATTTTCTAAATCTTGTTTAATTGATTTTCTTGATCTTTGATAATTTAATTTGGTGACATTTTTTTTCGGACAAAAGCGTTATCAATTCATGTGTGTGCTGAGATATAATTATGTGAGAATTCATTATATGAACAAGCTTTGACCGAATAAAACTTGAAAATGGGCATTAAACGAATTATTGCATATTGACCAAAATAGAATGCATATGCTAGAGATTTTGATTAAATCATTTTTTTTGAACATTTTTTTATTCTCAAAATTAATTTTATTATTTAAAGATTTCAAAAACTATTTTAAGTTATTTTAATTTTGGGCAAAATTATTTTATTACTTATATATATCAGTATAATACTATATATAATTTAAGTGCATGCATATGCATTAAGTATATATATAGTTAATAATTTCGTGTGTATATATATAAATCTAGTGTGTTAAATATATTAATTGCATGTGTGTGGGCATTTAGTATGTTAAATGTATATATATAGTGTGTTATCATATATATATATATATATATATATATATATATATATATATATATATATATATATATATAACAATTAATAAATACGTATAACATATATATATATATATATACCAATTAAATGTTTGCATGTCTTGACAAAAGTTATTAATTAATGAAAGTGACAAACATTTTAGGACTTGGATGATGGAATGTTTAAAATCGTGTGTGTGTGTATATATATATATATATATATATATATATATATATATATATATATATATATATATATATATATACATCGAGATCGAATCATTCTCCTTAAATAGCATTTCTCTTTAAATAGCATTCTTTTATTAAAACTACATTACGTTTTTGGAGGGATGCGGTGGCATTTTTGTAAATACAATGCTCTCTAGTATATTTATAAAAAATGCCACTTGGCGTCCCTCAAAATGGCGTAGTTTTAATAAAAAATATATTAAGAAAAATGTTATTTAAAGAGAATGCTTTTTGATCTTACTATATATATATATATATATATATATATATATATATATATATATATATATATATATATATATATATATATTAGTATAAAGCATATATGTGTATATAAATATGTGTGTATATATATATATATATATATATATATATATATATATATATATATATTATTATACTATATATATTAGCATTTATATATATGCATTATATAATATAGGTTAAATGCATGCATTTAAAATATATATATAAATATATGTTAAAATATATATATATATATCACATGTGTGTGTGTGAATAAGTTATACTCCCTCAGTCCCAGTATAAAAAATCACAGTGGATTTTCACGCATATTAAGAAGAGGAATAAAATGACAAAATTGCCTATATAATAATGTCATTAAATATGAGAAAATTAGAATAAGAAAAAGTATGAGATATTTAATACTACTGGCATATGAGGAAAAAATGTGTAAAAAGTTTGATTATTAAAAGAAAATGGACATTTAACATAGGAATGACCCAAAAATAATAATAATTAAAGATTTTTATCTGGAGACGGAGGAGAGTATTATATTATAAGTTACATGCATTATATATATAGTAGCATGCATGTATAATAACGATATTATGTAGTGTGTGTATATATATATAATGAGTGCATGTGTGCTAAATATATATCTGTATAATAAATGCATTCATTACATATATGTTATATGCATATGCTTTATGTATATATATATACTACCTCCGTCCCACAATAAGTGTTTTTTTAGGCTTAATATTTTTTCCCAAAATAAGTGATGTGTTAGAACTCCAATATAATTTTTACAATATTTTCTTATATATGCCCTTATGCATTCAATGGTATTTATTGCATCTTCCAATCACTACAATTAAATGACACTCATTAACTCTTCAACTTCAAAGAAAATATATTAAGGGTATTTTATCATTTTAACTTGTGTATTGGTATGTGTGATTTAAGCTAAAAAGCATTTACTATGGGACGGAGGTAGTATTAAAAACATGCAGACATTAAATAAGCAAGTATGTGTGTTTTATTTTTGACCAAAACCGTGTGAGTTTACTGGCATGTGTTCATGTGTTAGCATATTGGTCAAATTAGATATTAAATGAAGTGGTGGAGTAATAAATGCTAGGTTGATGGATTTTTGCCTAGGCGAAATATGAAATACTTTCGCGTTTCCAATCTAGTCCGTTAATTTCAAAATTGATCATCTCAACCATTAATTTCAAATCAGATTTCAAAAATTATCATTTTGCTCCTGACCTCAAAAATCTATAAATAGGAGGCTTTTTCTTCATTTCAAATTTACCAATTCACTTTCAAGAAAAGATTTCTCTTATACATACTCTCTCTCGAAGAAGCTGTCTCTCTCTACTTATCAAAGTTCTAATCATTTGAGAAGAAGAAATTGGTCTAAGCAAATTGAGATAAGTGGTTTGATTCATTTTATTTGATTATCTCTTGCTTATTTATATTTATAGATATACGAATATAAATTGTTCTACACAATTCTATATATCTATATTTCATCTATTTATCAAATAAAATGATACTTGGTAGCATGAAAATCACGAGATAAACCTCTACGGAGAGGAATCCGACCGTAATACGATTCCTTATAGTCTTGATAATCTTTTATTGATATTATTTATATAAATATAAGTAAAAAGATCGACACTTGATAGCTCAAAACAACAACGAAAACCTGCTCCAAAAATAGTAGTCATCCGAACCGGATTTGAGAATTATAGTGATCTATTGAAAATATTTATATAAATATCAATTGTGAAAATTATAAATTACTGTTATACTTGGTAGCATGAGTTACGGAGATAAACCTATCTGAGGAGAGGAATCGTAGTATACGATTCCTTATAGTACCAAGTGACATTATTTGAAGCGAGATGTTGCAGTGTGTTGCCAAGTGTCGATATGTCGAGAAAGTGAAAGCAGTGTGTGTTGCCAAGTGTACGACATGTCGGAAAGTGAAAGCGAACATCGGAGGCCGAGTGGGTTGCTTTCAACCGTTGGAGATTCTAGAATGGAAATGGGAACATATTACGATGGACTTAGTGTGGTTGGCCTTGAAAACTGACTCGAAAAAAGCTATGTGCAGTATGGGTTATCGTTAATGGTGACAAAAAATTAGCACACTTCTTTTCGATCAAAATCAGATTCAACTTAGATCAGTTGGCAAGATTATATGTGAAAGAGATTGTTTCGAGGCACGGAGTTCCGGTGTCGATTGTTTTAGATAGAGATCCACGCTTTACATGAACTTGAAAGCGTCTACGGATTTCATGGAGTGCATGATTACGAATGAGTACGGCATATCACCCTCAGACAGATGGGCAAAGTGAAAGAACAATTCAGACATTAGAAGATATGTTAAGAGCTTGTGTGATAAACTTTAAAGGAAATTGGGATGACCACCTACTGCTTGTAGAGTTAAAGCTCTGACACAGATTACCACGCTAGTATTGGCATGTAAGCCTTATGAAGCGTTATCTGGCGAAAGTCTGAACTCCGCTATCTTGGGGATGAAATTGGCGAGACAATTACTAGGCCCAGTTAATCTGACAGACAACAAAAATAGTCAAAGTGATCCGAACAAGATTGGTAGCAGCTCAAGATAGACAGAAGAAATACGTCGATCCACATCGTAAAAATATTGAGTTTGAATCGGGTAGTTATGTGCTCTTGAAGGTCTCTCCCTGGAAGGGGAAGAGCATGTTCGAAAAGAAAGAGAAATTAAGCCTAAAATTTATTGGTCCTTTTGAGGTATTGCGAAGAATCGGAGAAGTTGCGTATGAGGTAGCCTTACCTCCAGCACTCGAAAATGTCCACAACGTTTTCCATGAATCCATATTATGACCCTACAAACCCGATTACAAGCATGTAATTGAATACGAACTCCTACATTTTGAAAAAGACTTATCTTACGAAGAAATTCATGTTCAAATTATCGACAAAAAAAAAAACAAGTTCTCAAAAATAAAGTAATACCTTATGTTAAGGTAATTTGGAGGAACCACATTGAAGAAGCTACGTGGGAACTCTGAGAATAAGATGAAGAATTACTCTTATTTATTTACTTAAATCATGTATGGCGATTACGAGGACGAGAATCTTTGTAAGGGAGAGAATATAGCAGTCAAATTGATTGTGTACGTGATTACGAGGAGCAGAATCCTTTTAAGGGGAAAGATGTAATGAGCGAGATTTTTGTAATTTAATTTTAATATTTATTGAATTAAATAAATATTGTTCAATGATTTAATTATTGGATTAAATAATTAATTGATGAAATTGTTGTAGATTAATTTAATTATGTGTGTTATAATTATTAAATTAATGTGGAGAATTTTATTATTCAAATTATGTAATTATGTGAGCTTATTGAATTAAATGAAATATTTAATAAGCATAATGTTATTTTAATTAATTTAATAATTAATTAGAAATTAATAATTTGACAAAATTAAAAAATGAGAAATTTAATTTTGTAACTATGTGAATTAATAAGAAATTATTATATTTATTTTAATTAAAGTAAATAAGATATTTGATTATTTTATAAAGGGGTGTGACACTATTAAACTATAGTATATGAGAATCATTAAATTAAATGATTTTGGAACCTATTATTGCCCCCAATGACGAGGCCCTAAGAGAAGCTAATACATGACCTCCACAACGCGTCGGTTTTATTATTAAATCGTCTTCTTACATATTTTCTAAATGCGGAACAAAGCAATCACGAGAGAAAATTGAGAGTTATTTGATTTAAGAAGTGTTTGAAAAGGAGAAAGGATCATCCTATTAATCTACACTCTACGCTTTGGGTAATTTCTCCAACCCATTTTATTTACGTTGTTTAAGTTTTTCAAAGAAAATGGCTTTCCAAGTTATGTATAATCTACGTAATTGGAAAAAGGAGTAAAAGATTTTGTGTTATTATGTTAAGTATTGTAACATTTGATTTTAAATGGAACATTAAATATTTATTGATTTATATAAATTTTAATGGATGTGATTATCGTTGAATAAATATTTGTTTAATTGATTTAATTTTATTTGAAGAATTATTGTTAAATAAATAGTTGATGAATTAAAGAAATTATTATTATATTGATATTTCAATTTAATGGTTAATTATTTGTATTGAGTTATGTGATTAAAAATTTATTTAATTAATTGTGATTTGAATTAATTAGAATAAATTTGAAAGCTTGATTAAATATAGTGTGACAAATAACTATATTATAAGGAGTTATTAAAATAAATTAAAGTAGTTTAATTTAGTTTTTTTTTAACAAACAAGGCTTAATATATTAATTCTTTAATATTTAAAGGGTTACATGAAGCAAGCCTTATGGCTTTTGGGATTTCTAGTTTATTTAAATTAAATAAAATAAATTAAAATAATAAACATAATGTAATTATAACTTATACATTATAAGCGATATCCTAATTAGTATTAGTATTAAGGTTTATTAGTTTATTTGTTTACGCTTAAGTTAGTCTAGCGATATCTTTGAGAAGAGAATAGAAGAGCTTGACACGAGAGAATTGAGAAGGAGCTTGAGAGAATTTGAGAAGAGCGTAAGCAATTTCAAATAATTAGCAAGGATTATATTAGCAAATTGAAGGTATGTTCATAATATTAGTATTTTATATATACATGTATGAATTTCTGCATAAAGTTTCAAACTCTGTGAATTCTAGTTTTCTATGAATTGTAGTTATGTAATATGTTGATGATAATTAGTTATAGTTATGATTAGAGATTATGTTTAAACAACACTTGCATCTTTAGTTTTGAATATCAGTAGAAATATTTGTCGATTATATGGAATTTTCATATGTTCATGAAAAGTATCATTTCTAGTGGCTAACTAGTATGTGAAATTATAAATTGAAGCTTGTATATGTTAGTTCATTGAGATACGAACATAAGCTTTGGAATGAGATGATTTTGTGACTAATGAATTCACGGTGATGATTTTTAGGATGAATGTCGAGAAAATTGAGTTTTTCATGAAAATAAAATTTTGAGAAATTAAAATAGTTTTAGTTATGACACCCCAAATCCTAACTCTACGGTACTTCATTTCCTCGATTGATTTGGTGTTCAATTGTTACTTAATCAAAACATTCATTTATAACTACCCAATTATAATAAAATTGAATAATAAAACACCTTATCTCTATTATTGAAGCTTTTTTATTCTTGCATGGTTAATAAATTTAAATAAAATCTCGGGTGTTATCTAACCTTTAACTACCCAATTATAATCATTCAAACTCACGGAAATTAAATAAACTTCATTACAATCTTTAAACCAAAATGCGATAATAAAACTATCAAATCTATTACAAGTCTTGATGCTTATTCATCTTTCCTTTTCCCTTCTTTGGTGCTGAAGTCGTCGTCACGGTTTCAACTTTAGTATAAAAAAATTTACGAGGTGAGAGTGAGCAAACAAGGCCCACTTGAAATAACAATAAATAAATCTTTAAACTTTTACATCAATTGCCAATATTAGGCTCATTAGAAGAAACAATATATTCTATTAACTTTACGAAAATTATAACATTCACTTGAGGGTCTAATGACCACGAATCATATCCACGATTATAAGTAATCTTTCAACTTTAACTTTAACGATCGTAAGACTATAAGGACTCCACGTGTCTTGGGGGGATCAACCCTTACGTACAATGTATTGTGCTGAACCATTTCAACGCTAGCGTAAACCTCTATTAAAAGAGTTGTTCATCTCGGTTATTTAGAATACAAGTCCGCACCAAAAGTAAGTTTGGTTTGGATACATTCTGAGGTAATTTAGAATTCAACGAACATCGACTAAGGATTAGTTGATTAAAAAAAATAACATGTATATGTTATGGAATAATCATAATTGAATTGATATTTGTAAATTAACATCATGCTTTAGGAATAATCTAATAGCATAAGCATGGAATAATCATAACATTCAAGGTTATTGAGGATTGGGTACTAAACATGCATCATGAATAGTAAATTGAATACAAAAGTTGCTCATCACTAGAATCGGTGACTCATTTGCTAACTAACGAGTTACGTATTAAAGAACTTGTTCGATAATAAGATGAAAGATGTAGAATACTTGCATCCTCATGAACCACTAGATCTGAAGCTTTATCGATAATAAACAATCTAACTCCACGAAAGTGTAGAGTAAGCAACTTGTATAATTGAAATGGAATTAAAAGCAATAATGTGCTCAATTAAACTTGTCCAACAAAGTTTTAGAGTTAGAAAACTTGCCTTTAGCACAAGCTAAACCTTACAACTTGAATCGATACCCTATCATATGTCATCATGACATAATTAGTCATTACCAACATTTTATATCTATATAAACAAAATGTATACATCATGTAGGTTAAATTACCAATTCACATAATCAAACTACGTTAATACTAATTAACTCTTGATAACATGCTCATTCATAGTTTAATACTCTTTGAAATCATCATTTAACATTCATATTATTAACACATAACATTTATTTTCAAAATTTGTATAATTAAACAAAGCTATCGAACCTCTTAACTAACTTTCATGCTGGCTTCATTTTTCATTGTGGTTCATTATTTGTATTTGAGTTAAGCGTTGACTTCGAGTCATGAGGCCATTGGTTGGCATTTTGCGGCGTGGTTTTATGCGTGGCCGAAATTTATCTTCTTTGGTGGCGCGTTCGTCCTGAGACTCGAAAATCTGACGAAGCTCGGCGGCGAGCATATGAACAAAAGCCAAATTGGCCTAAAAGCTCGAATCTAATAGGCGATTAACATGTAATACATATATAGACTTCATATAAACATATTGTGAAGACTTCTAACATGTTTCTACTTATAAAATAACATAAACATCAAAGTTACAACACCCAATTTCAATGTTTTTGGCAAAAACTCCATTGTTGACATTTTTAATGAAAATCAACAACTTTGTTTTTGTTTTTCAATCAAAAGCGAAATTTCAAAACATCATAGTTATGATTATACATACTCTATCAATTTCCATAATCAATTTATCAATCTAACAACTAATTAAACCTTAATTTCTATTTTAAATTAAGCCATACTATTTCATATATATTTTCATATATGAACACTTTCTGTAATATATTTTCTTCACAAAACACATACATACATGAATTAATTTCTCTATAATCATATATAAACTCATGAAATAACCTTATAATCAATAATCATACAAAACTATATACATAACAACAATTTATCTTTTATAAAATTTTCACGAGAACTTTTTGGAAGAAGAAGAAAACTAAACTTTTTAAAGAAAAGATTAAGCTCCTACCTTTGATTAAGAAGATGATGGTTATTCTCAAGCTTCTTCTCTCCAATTCCTTTCTCAAAAACACATTAGAATCACTCACTTTCTCTCTAGAGTTTTCTCAAATTTTTCTTTTTGTTCTTCTTCTTCTTCTTCTTCTCTCTTCTCTTTCTCTAGTTTATGTAATAATAATATAGCGTTATATGGATATAATGTATATATTAAATATATAATATAACTCTAACTTAAGCGACATCGGTTATATTATTTTGAAAATCAAAAGCCATAAAAACTTGTTTGGCTAAGCTTAATAAAATAACCCTTTAATCCTTACACCTTGTTTGGTAAACCTAATTAAAACAAATGGATTAAATCATTATACCTTGTTTGCTAAAACATTATTAGATTAAAGACTTATTATGATAAGACATGTTTGGCAAAAACTAAATTAAACTCTTTTAATTTATTTTAATAACTCCTTTATAGCAAGGTTATTTGTCACACACTTCTATTAAATTAAATAATCAATTTAATCAATTCAAATACTAATCTATTAAATTACTTTAACACATAATTTAATATCACATAACTATAATTTCTTTTATAATTATAATTTTATTAGACCAACTAATATTTTAAATTACAATTTCCCATTTAAAATATTATAATTTATTTAAATCACTATAAGCTCTCTAGCTTACTTATTAAATTAAATTGGTATATAATCTCATAACAATTAATTTTCTTAGTTCATTAATTATTTATTCAACAAATAATTAACTAAATCACATCGACTCAAATTGCCATTAAATACTTATATAATTGATAAATATTTAATATTACAAATAAATATTTAATATTTAATATTTAATTATTTATTCAACAAATAATTAACTAAACCACATCAACTCAAATTGAACAATTATTTATTCAACAAATAAACATATCCATTAAATACTTATATAAATTAATAAATATTTAACATTACACTTTAAAATTACGGAATGTTACATCATTCCCTCCTTACAAGGATTACGTCCTCGAAATCCTGACTCAAACAAATCATTATTTACATTCTTCCCTACTTACAAAGATTACATCCCCGAATGAAGACCTGATTAAACAAATAACTTCGGGGTATTCTTTTAACATTTTCTCTTGAGTTCCCCGTAGTAACTTCTTGACGTTGTGGTTCCTCCATATCACCTTCACGAAAGGTATCACTTTATTCTGAGCACTTGTTCTTTCACATCGACTATACGGATAGGAACCTCTTCATAAAGACAAATCTTTCTCGAAGCTACAGCGGTTCATACTCGATCACATGTTTGTAGTCGGGTTTATATATGGTCGTAACAAAAATGTGAAAAACATTATGAATGTTTTCCAACTCGGAGGTAGAGCTACCTCGTAAGCCACTTCTCCCCACTCTTAGCGACACTTGAAAGGGTCGATAAACCTCGGGCTTAGCTTTCCCTTTTTGCAAACGAATTTTCCCCTTCGAGGAGAAACTTTTAGGAATACAAAAGTTCTACGTCGAATGCGCGATCTTATGCATGTTGATCGGCATACTTTTTACATCATCTTGAGAAATTACTACTAATCTTGTCTGATGAGTTTGACAGCGTCGGCGGTTTGTTGCACCGATTACGGTCCCTAACGATTGGCGTTCACAGAAACTTCATCCCGGCCGCGAGTGGAGTTACGCACTTTACTGCAGTCTGATGCCTCGTAAGGTGGCATCTGCGATGCTTTCGCGTGATAAGCTTTGTTGTTGTAAGCAAATTCCACAATGATAATTGTTCTTCCCGACTTCCTTTAAAGTCCATGACCGCATACTCTCGGCATATCTTCGATGTCTGAATTGTTAGTTTCGCTTTGGCCATCTGTTTGTGGATGATAAGTCGTACTCATTCATATTGTGTCCCCATGCATTCTTGTAGTCTCTTCCGAAATTTGGCGTGAATCGCGGATCTCTATCGGACACAATTGATCTTGGCACTCCATGCCTCGAAAGCGATCTCTTTAATGTACAATCTTGCCAAGTGATCAAGATTGAATCTAATCTTTATTGGTAGAAAGTCTTGTTGATTTAAATCGGTCATCCTTATCACCCAAATTGCATCGCATCCTCTACAGAGTAGTTGGAAGACCCACCACAAAATCCATCGTGATGTGTTCCCACTTCCATTTCGGTATTTCCAGCGGTTGAAGTAATCCATTTGGGTCTTTGATGTTAAACTTTTACTCTTTGACATGTCGAGCATTTACTACGCATTCAATGACATCCCTTTTCATGTTTGGCCACCAAAATGTCGGTATAAAATCTTGATACATTTTAGTGCTTCTGGATGAATCGAATATCTTGTGTTGTGTGCTTGGTCAAGATTTCTTCTTTCGATTCTAACCTTCTTTGGAACCCAAATTCTTCCCTCGAATAGTAGTAATCCTTGATTGTCGACCTTGTATTTTACATCACCCTTGAATCAGATTCTCTTTGATTTTCCCACACTCTTCATCTTGTAGTTGAGCATTCTTCACTTTGTCCACTAAAGTTGGACCGACTTCTATCTGAAATAGTTGTTAAATCGATTCTTTTGGAAATTTGATTTCCAACTCCGGTTTGTCATTCTTTGAAATGAGCTCCTCCACGAGTTGTTATCGGCATCAACTTTTCAAACCTTTCTGCTTAAAAAGCATCTACCACCACATTAACTTTGCGGATGATAAAAGATTTCACAATCATAATCTTTTATCAATTCCATCCACCTTCTTTGGCGCGTGTTCAAATCCTTACGAGTGAAAATATACTTGAGACTTTTGTGGTGCATGTAGATTTCACATTTCTCTCCATAAAGATAGTGTCTCCATATCTTGAGCAAATACAAGCTGCGGACCATTCCAAATCATGAGTGGATACCCTTTCTCATAATCCTTGATTGTCTTGATGCATACACAATAACTTTGTGATTTCTGCATAAGAACACAACCCAACCCTTTGTGTGAGGCATCACTATACACCACAAAATTTCCTGTATTATCTGGTAATGTCAACACAGGTGCCACACTTAGCTTCTTCTTCAAATCTTGGAAACTCTCTTCACATTTCTCCGTCCAAACAAATTTTACAACTTTCCTTGTCAAATTTGTTAGCGGAGTGGCTATCTTAGAAAAATCTTGAAAAAATCTTCTATAATAACCGGCCAGTCCCAAGAAACTCCTCACTTCTGACGGTGTTCTTGGTTGTTCCCCATTGATTCACACTTCCACTTTTGATGGATCCTTTGAAATCCCATCTTTGTCGATAACATGACCCAAAAATTGTACGCGATCGAGCCAAAATTAGCACTTAGAGAATTTCGCGTCTGACTTTTCCTTCCT
This sequence comes from Panax quinquefolius, assembly GCA_020205615.1. Lineage (NCBI taxonomy): Eukaryota > Viridiplantae > Streptophyta > Magnoliopsida > Apiales > Araliaceae > Panax > Panax quinquefolius. Next base: position 119,120,706 of record CM035172.1, on the reverse strand, counting down.
TAGTGTTTCCAATGTCAAGCGTAAATGTTCCACGTGTTCTTCTTGAGTTTTGGAATACACGAGAATGTCATCAATAAATACCACTACAAACTTGTCTAAGAATGGTTTAAACACCACATTCATCAAATCCATGAATGCGGCGGGGCATTAGTTAAACCAAAAGACATCACCGAAACTTCGTAATGTCCATGCAGGAGTTACGAATGCCGTTCTAGGTATATCCTCCTTTCTTACCTTGATTGGTGATACCCACTTCTCAAATCAATTTTGAGAAATATTTAGCACCCTTGGTGATCGAAACAAGTCATCTATTCTAGAGCGAGCGGATACCTATTCTTAATAGTGACTTTGTTTAACTCTCTATAATCAATCTGAAAGCATCGTTGTTCCATCCTTCTTCTTAACGAATAAAATTGGCGCTCCCCACGGCGATCGCTTGGTTGAATATATTTCTTGTCTAGCACTCTTGCAATTGTACCATCAGTTCCTTCATTTCTACCAAAGCCATTACATGCGGGGCCTTCGATATCGGTCTTGTTCACGGCGCTAAATCGATCACGAACTCAATTTCTCATCGGTGAAGTCTGGCAAATCTTCTGAAACTGCGTCTTGAATTCTCTCTCACTCTGGTATTTCTTCTAGTTTCACACCCTTCTTACGAGTATCGACTATGTAAGCTAAATAGCCCACACACCTTGACTCAACAATTTCTTGGCTGCGCATAGTAAATCGGACATTTCATTTGTCTTGGCGACTTGCTTTGCCATAAAATACTACCTTTGGCGAAGTCGTAAGGTTTACACACTTCTTGTGACAATCGATTCTTGCTCCATATTTGAGCAGCGATCCATTCCCAAAATTACATCAAATTCCCAATTCTAATGAATCAAATCTACCAACAAGATATTTTCCTTAATGTTCACCCTACGGTTCTTGTATCTGAATCTAACGAGGGATTACTTCCTTATTACATAATTTCTATGTTCAAAGAAAATTCAGTTCTTCTCTAGGCAATTCTAACCTCTTAGCAAATTCATCGGATATAAGCGAACAAGTAGCACCCGAATCAAATAATACATAAGCATTTATATCATTGATTGGGATAATACGACACTACATCTTTTGATTGCCTGACATCTTGCAGTCGTGTTGAAGGTTACGGTTGTGGGTTTGTTTGATCTTTGCGAGTCTGCAATGGCCCATATACTTCCATTGTTACCTCCATTGCTTACGGTTGTCACTCCTTCCCTCTTCTTAGGGCATTCACGAGCAAAGTGATCCTTGGATCCTGCGTGAAACATACGTATTCTTCTTTGGTTGAGTGCAATTTGGGGCGATGTGACCCTCACGGCCATAATTGAAGCATACTTCGTTTCCCCATTAAGCACGCACCCTTGTGAAATTTCCGCATGTCATACATGCTTCAAACTTTTGTTTCTTTGGTTACCTGATGGTTTCCAACACCCACGCTCCCATTCCACTTCCTCTTGAAGTTGTTGTTGTTGTTGTTGTTGTTGTTGTTGTTATTGTTGTTTCCTTTGCTTCCACCTCCATTCTTAGTCTCATTCTCATTCCTCTTCTTCTTTTGTTCTGGTTGAACTTTGTCCTTTGCCTCGCCTCCACCTTGGTAGTCTTTGCTTTCTCCATCATCGCCGCAAATGTCTTATTTGGAACAGGGATACCCTCTTTGTCTGAGCCGGGGCTTGGGTCCTGTTCAAATCTCTTCGCCTTACGCTTTCGTGCATCTTGACTTGATATGGCGTAAACCTCGCCAATTCATTGAATTTTGCGGCATACTCGGATCTGATCATCGTTTCTTGTTTTAGTTCGAAGCGCACTTCTAGGTGACTCTTGAACTCTCCGGAAAATAGGTCTCGAAAAACAACTCCTTGAACCTATCCCGGTCATCACTCCACGGCCCTTCACGAGTTTTATTGGCTGCCACCAATAACTAACTTACGCTTTCAACATGAATGTTGCAGCGATCTTACGATCATCCCCTACCCTAGCGACATCGAACACCTTTTCTATCTCCATAATCCGAGTTTGTGCTTGGTTTGGATTCATAGACCCACCGAATTCGGGTGGTCAATGGCATTGAAATCCTAAAGCGTTGTACCATGGTTTTGTGGTTGATTACTGCAGCGCTCTGTCGATGGTGTCACTAGTTGTTGAGCAGGGTTCTGTCGACATTGTCGTTATTAGTAGTTCTCTCATTGTTTCTCTGTCGGGGTGGTTCACGTCAGGGAGGCATTTTACGGTAAAACAAAACATCTATTAGACTATTACTCGACTTCTTTAAGTATTTCTAATTAACTTGCCTCCATAAAAGAAATAACCACATAACACATAACACTTTGAATAAAATAATAACTTTTATTTATTCATCATTACTTCAAAAATATAAAATAATAGCATCCTTTGCTATCTACATTACTTTCTGAACTACAAAGTTTGAGGACAACATCATTATTATCATATCCCATAGTTTACTTAACACTTGGGATTATTTAATTTATTTAACCTTTCATTAAAATCTACATTTTCTACGATGATCTATTAAGATACTTCTTAGCCTATCACGTTCTTCCTCCATGACTCGAAACATTGTCCTGCGATCTAATACATATGATGGCGGCGTCTCGAACTAAATCGGATATCCCGGCGGCCCGATCTTGAGCTTCGATTAATTGCGGTGTCAAATACTTTATCCATCTCTTCCATCTTCATCCTTTTACTTTATGAGTTCCTTTCTTTGCTCTTCCGATTCGTTGATAAGCTTCCTCGTATGCATCTTGACTCTTGCCCTCTTAGCGACTTCTTCTCTCGACTTGTTCTTGATTCGGCAACCATCTCGATCAATTGTTCTTTCTCTCCTTGATGCATATTAGTTTCTCCTCGACGTTTGTCGATGTTCCTCACGATCCACGGATCTCGCCATCTTCTTTTGTGTCATTGCGATGCATTTGTTCGGCTACTATCTCTGCTGACTCCTCAATTGTATCCACGAAGTTCCACGTTACGATCATACACCTCATCATATATACTCTGCTTTCTTATCGAGTTAAGTGGAATCCTTTCCTCCTCGTCCTCGTCATCCTCGTCCTCCATGGTAACTTCAGCGGGATCCTCCTCATCTGTCTCCACATCATCATCCTCATCTTCAACTCTTGTGACCAGCGGGTGACTCCGTGGCGATGATTGTTCTAAACTACACGAATGTCGTGAGGCTCCTCCTCTATAGGCATTTGAGGTCCCTCCTCCCTAACTTTGACTAGATTCTCAGACATTAGTCATCCTGACAACAAAGTTTTAAAGTTTTAATTATTAATCATTACTATTCGACACTCACGGTACATAAACTATAAACACATAAGCACATAAGTGTTTTATTACTTCTTTCTTAAAACTTCGATAAGAGTTATCTCCACTATCTTTTCAAAGGTTACTTCTGAGGCTTTTCCCCCACCTAAGGTTCATAACCTAAAGCTTTGATACCAACACAGTGACACCCCAAATCCACAGTACTTCATTTCCTCAAGATTTGGTGTTCACTTAATCAAAACATTCATTTATAACTACCCAATTATAATAAAATTGAATAATAAAACACCTTATCTGAGGAATAAATTTAAATAAAATCTCCCGGGTTATCTAACCTTTAACAACAATCATTCAAATGCGGAAATTAAATAAACTTCATTCAATCTTTAAACGAAAGTCGATAATAAAACTATCGAATCTATTATCTTGATTACAAGTCTTTTCCTTTTCCTTACTTATTCGTCACGGTTTCAACTTTAGGCGTAAGAAATTTTACGAGCAAGAGTGAGCAAACAAGGCCCACTTGAAATAACAATAAATAAATCTTTAAACTTTTACATCAATTACCAATATTAGGCTCAATAGAATGAACAATATATTCTATTAACTTTTTGAAAATTATAACATTCATTTGAGGGTCTAATGACCACGAATCATGTCCACGATTATAAGTAATCTTTCGACTTTAACTTTAACGATCGTAAGACTATAAGGACTCCACGTACTTGGGGATCAACCCTTACGTACAATGTATTGTGCACAACCATTTCAACGCATAAGCGTAATCCTCTATTAAAGAGTTGTTCATCTCGATTATTTAGAATACAAGTCCGCACCAAAGTAAGTTTGGTTTGGATACATTCTGGGTAATTTAAGAATTGACGATGTCGACTAAAGGATTAGTTGATTACAAAAAAATAATTATATGCTATGGAATAATCATAACTGAATTGATATTTGTAAATTAACATCATGCTTTAGGAGAAATCTAATAGCATAAGCATGGAATAATCATAACATTCAAGGTTATTGAGGATTGGGTACTAAACATGCATCATGAATAGTAAATTGAATGACAAAGTTGCTCATCACTAGAATACAGTGACTCGCTTGCTAACTAACGAGTTACATATTAAAGAACTTGTTCAATAATAAGATGAAAAATGTAGAATACTTGCATCCTCATGAACCACTAGATACAAGAGTTTTATCAATAATAAACAATCTAACTCCACGAAAGTGTAGAGGTAGCAACTTGTTTAATTGAAATGGAATTAAAAGCAATAATGTGCTCAACAAAATTAAACTTGTTCAACAAAGTTTTAGAGTTAGAAAACTTGCCTTTAGCACAAGCTAAACCTTACAACTTGAATCAATACCCTATCATATGTCATCATGACATAATTAGTCATTACCAACATTTTATATCTATATAAACAAAATGTATACATCATGTAGGTTAAATTACCAATTCACATAATCAACTACGTTAATACTAATTAACTCTTGATAACATGCTCATTCATAGTTTAATACTACTAAAATCATCATTTAACATTCATATTATTAACACATAACATTTATTTTCAAAATTTGTATAATTAAACAAAATTGTCAGAACCTCTTTTGCTAATTAAGCATTTCTGACATACGATTTACACTTGTGGTTGTACGTTGTTATTGAATTAGCGATCGTCTCGGTCATGAGACCATTGGTTGGCTACTAACGGTATATACTGGCAAATCTTTGACAGCGATTTATCTTGTTGTTGGCGTATTGCTTATTTCGGACTCGAGAATCTGGCGACGAAGCTTCGTGACGAGTATGAACAAAAGCCAAATTGGCCTAAAAGCTCGAATCTAATAGACTGATTAACATGTAATACACATATAGACTTCAAATAAACATATTGTGAAGACTTATAACATGTTTCTACTTATAAAATAACATAAACATCAAAGTTACAACACCCAATTTCAATGTTTTTGGCAAAAACTCCATTGTTGAACAATTATTACAAATAAATATTTAATATTTAATATTTAATTATTTATTCAACAAATAATTAACTAAATCACATCAACTCAAATTGAATAATTATTTATTCAACAAATAAACATATCCATTAAATACTTATATAAATTAATAAATATTTAACATTACACTTTAAAATTCTGGAATGTTACATCATTCCCTCCTTACAAGGATTATGTCCTCAGAATCACAACTCAAACAAATTAATCGTTACAAGACTCGAACCTTAGCTTATGTTACTGTTCAAGCAAAGGTTAACCATTTTATTTATTTATTGAATGCTTATGCTCTATAGTTATTTCAAGCATGAGTTTGATATGTAGAATCAATTCATTTATGATTCTCAAATGTTTTAAGTTATGTTGTTATTAAACAACTATTGTATTATCAAGCATTGTTGATTCAACTAGTTCCCTAGTTGATGATCATTAAACTTCAATTACCTTGAAAGCTTATCCAAACCAAACTTTCTTTGAGTGCGGACTTGTACTCTAAATCTTGAGATGAACAACCCCTATGTTTGGGGTTTACGCTTAGCATTGAAATGGTTGTGCACAATACATTTATGCGAAAGGATTGATCCCCCTAAGTACGTGGAGTCCTTATAGTCATATGACTATTAAAGTTAAAGTTGAAAGATTACTTATAACTGTGGACATGGTTCATGGTCATTTGACCCTCAGTAGTATATTTAAGAATGTTAATAGAACATATCATTCAGTTCTATTGAGCCTATGAATTGGCAAATGTTGTAATGTTAATAGAACATATCATTCTGTTCTATTGAGACTATTATTTGGCGAATGATGTAAAGATATTTATTCTTATTTCAAGTGAGCATTGTTTGGTCACTCTTGCATATTTATACATTTATTGCAGCTATGGTTAAGAAGGTAGATAAACCTACAACTTGCAAAGGAAAGGGAAAAATGTACAAGTGATGAAGACTTGTAATTTTATTTTATCGTTATGATGATAGACTTTTAATAATAACGTGATGTAATAATTTAATTTCCACACTTGAATGATTGTATTAAATGTTAGAGAACCTGGGAGATAATGTTTTCATTAAAGTAATCCTGTATGGGCAGGTTTTTATTATTCAATTAATTATGATTGGGTAGTTAGATATGAATGTTTTGATTACGTGAACACCAAATCTTGAGGTAATGAAATCTTAGGAATTTGGGGTGTCCTGAAAGTATAACATGTTTTAATATATATCGTATAATTCCATATCATTAGTTTCATAAAAATTTATATAAGTGAGATTGTTTCTAAATTACAGAGTATGAAAATATGACCATATGGCCTTACATACCAAATTTAACACGATAATCATATGTATGTGTTAATATGTTAACGTGGTATTTTTTTTTACTATGTTACATGGACCATAACATCGGTTTCATAAAATATATGTAGTAGATTGTTTATTCAAAATTATAGAGTATGAAAATATGGCCATATGGCCTTACGTACTAAATTTGATTAAATCGATCATATGTTATATCATAAATTTATACTTGTATATAATTATACATGTTAAAACAAAAGGAATCAAACTTTAAATGAATAGATTTGGTGTTATAATAAACCCGTAGTGTTGATTTTCATGTTTTGTATTCAAAACTTTCAAAAATATCAAGAAAAGTAAATTATATGTTTTGATTCTGCAAATTATGTGTTATAACATGTTAAAATCATGCTAGAAGGGTGGAGTAGTAAGTATATGTGTATTATAGTGTTTGGGTATGGCTAATTTTGTGTAAGAGTAAATTAATTGGAGGTGTTGGCCATGTTCTGTAATTTTTCACGAATTGCATAAGCTATTCTTGGTTCGTCACAATGCAGCGATGCCAAAGGCCGAGCCGTAGCATACACCACGCCGCAATCTTTGAGAACAAGCGTAAAAGTGGGCGCCTTAACTGTCTCTGCGAATGTCCAAAAATAAAATTTTTAAAGTGTTCAAGTCTATGGCTGTGATAGTAACCTAATCTAATGAACATAAAAATATGTTACAAGTATAACGAGACGTTAAAATAAGTTATTAACATGTCAATAACACAGTTATGTGTGGATTGAATGATTAAACACATAGTTAACTTATTGTTTGTGAAGTGTAACATTATGTGACAATAAGTGTGATAATTTGGCAAAGTATAGTCATAATCCAGAGGTTAGGCGAAAAGAATGAACTTGTAATGACTAGTTACGTATAATTGGTAGTATTGTGAACATGAATGGTATGTAGGATTAAATCGAGGAACAAGTATAATTAACGTGTAATCTACGCATTGCAAGCAAGTTTCTAACCCTACTTGTTATCACTATTCAAGTTTATAATCTACATCAAGTAAATTCTCATTATTATTAATCAAGTTCAATTGTTATACTAAAGATTATTTGTTAGACCCCAACTTTTATGAATAAAGATGAATTTTCTATAAATATCATTTTGAATATTATGGAATGAATTTGATATAATGTTATAGTTGTGGGTAATATTTATAAATTTTGCAAAATCATGCAAGTTGTTATATAATATTAGATTGGTGGAAATATTACGTTTTAACGAAAATATTAAATAAAGCAGCACAATCATTGGTGGACCCCACAACGAATTATTATCCGGATTGAGAAAATGACAAAAATACTTTATAAAAATAACGGCGGAAGTTTTTACTGTTAGCTGTTGAAACACCCAAGTGTTAAAAAATACGATGTCTGGCGTGGTTGCATAGTTGCACAATGATATTGATTATTGATTCTTACGTGAGAAGTCACTCGAGTTTGTTCAATTATTTCTCGATAATTCTTTGACAAGTATCTCACATTATTTGATTCAATTATTGTCGATATTTTATATATTATTAAATCAATAATTGAGGCGACAAAGTTATTAATATTATTATTTGCAATATTAGCGATGTCTAGAAGTTACATCGAAGAGGTTTGGTCACCTAATTGCGCTACCATGATAGGGAAAAATCCTTATTGGAAAGCCCTCTCTTTCACAGGAGCGACACAGTCGATTAATATTGTGAATTATAATAATGATGATAAATTTTGTTTTATTAGTATTATTAATGTAATAAAATAGAAAAACTTTTTATATAAAGCAGAATACTTTTATAAAGTTATCTATTTTATTAGACTATAAATAGAATATATTATATTACATTATCGTAGTATTTTTGCATAGTAAAATCTTTTTATATAAAAAAGCAGAATACTTTTATAAAGTTATTTGTTTTATTAGACTATAAATAGAATATATTATATTTTGTTATGCGTAGTGTTTGCATAGTGCGTGCATAGTGTTTTGCATAGTAAAATCTTTTTATATAAAACAGTTGACTTTTATAAAGTTATTTATTTTATTAGATTTTGAATAATATATATATATTTAGAATATATTATATTTTATTGCATAGTATCCTTTCAATTCTCACATAAATAGGATGCTTATTAGAATTGAAATCACACCGAAATTAGGAGAATTCTTCTTCTATAATCTTGGCGTATTTCTTTAGAGTTTTGGAAGCTTTGGCGTAGAAAAAGCGATATAAGTTTTCTTCAAGAATATCCTCGCCCTACCGATTGGAATACTCTTCTTTTTCACGGTAAGGGATATTATTTGTTGTACTAAAAGGGTATTATTCTTTCGTATTCATGAAGAAAGTTATTTTCTTTCAATACTAAATAAGGGGTTGTTATTCCATTCTTTATTATTATGTTGGAATAACTTTTATACATCTGATATCTTAGCATACATGGTGAATTGTTGTTATTCCATTCTTTATTATTATGTTGGAATAACTTTATGCATGCGATCTATCGCATGCTGGTGAATTACATTGTTATTCCATTCTTTATTATTACATTAGAACATCACATGCATGCGAATTACGCTTGACCTAGTTCCATTCTTTATTATTACATTGGAATAACTTATGCATGCAATTAATTACATACGCTTTGGTGAATTCTTCTATTATTCCATTCTTTATTATTTTGTTAGAATAATACATCTCGTGGATTACTGCATGGCGGCAAAAAAATCCATTGCGGTTTCATATATTCTATTATACTTTCGGTTGGTTAAAGTTTTGGCTTCTATACTCCATGAAATGAGTGGAATATCCTTGATATTTAACGCTTCATCCGATATCTTTTCATGGAAATATTCTTGAGAGCATTCTTGAATTTTACTCCTGAAGCGACATCATGTTGACAATTTGGGCGTTATTGAGTTCGTGATAAATTAACATATAAATCTTTAAAATTTATTCTTGAACTTGTTTTATTGAATTATCATCATCCTCCGTGTTTATAAGATGTTGAAAGTCATATGTGGCACATATTGCATAGATGGACTTGGTATGATTATGACCCGCCGATTATTCGGTATAATCATGATCATAATGTTACAAATGATGTGGTAAAAATTCTCATTGGTAGTAGTGAATTGATGGACGGATTGTTGGCATGATCATGACCATTGATGAAAACACGAATATCCTTGGCGTGTGGTGCATGGATAATTTGTGGTCGTGATACTTAATGAATATCCTTGGCCGTAGTCAGGGGATGATGTGGATTATTTATTAAAATGAGTCTCGAGAGATAAAAGTAATGAAAACCTTTTAAATCATAGAAGATAGTAGATTTTATTCTCTACTTGACTCTTCAATGGATTACTTGTTCATTGCTGATTAAACTTGATGTTTGTTATATTTTATCGGTTTAACTTTATTGTTGAAGGCTAATGATAATTTATTACTGAATATCTTAGTCATAATATTTCTTCTTGGGCTAGTTGAGCTCACCTTTTCTTTCATTGTTCTCTTGAGGAAATGAGAGCGTAGCGGGGGACTAGTCGAGGAGCGGGTGGCCGGTTGAGATGATAGCATTAGTAGTCCTCACTATTCTATGAAATAGTGTGAAAATAAATGTATTGAGGACTTATTTTGAATTTGAATCTTGTTTAGAAGACAATGTTGTATTAAAACTCACGACTTATGTTTTGTAAGTATTTTACACGGCAGGTTGTATAATTAAGTTTTTATTTGTATTTTGTTCCATGTATTTGACGACTTCGAAATATGTGATGTATACTATTTTTTAGGGCGTCGCGGTTGGTATCAAAACTTAGGGATATGATCCACAGCTAAGATGTGAGACTAGAACTGGGAGGGGGAGGCGGAAATTCCTTCGCTAGTATGACCTATGTAAGACCGAAATTTTTAAATAAAAGGAATTTTCTTTATTTATTATTTTGAAATAGTAAGGGTTGATTTGATTAATGTGGATAGTTAAGGGTTAAATCATGAAATATTTCAAAATAAGCAAGTGGTTATAAAATATTCATTGTTGTGGGGAATATTCGTTTGGTCGTGGAATATTAAATCTTTGTCGAGGAATATTAAATGCAATGACAGTAGCGACCATGTGTGGGCCCCATAACGGAAAGTGATTGGATGAGAAAGCGACAAATATAAGTTGGTTAAAAATAACGGCGTAGTTATTCTGAATTAAGGCATTGGAATACGGTTGGTTAAAATCTGATGTCTGGCGTGGTTGCCGAGATACCAGCATATTACTGATGTTGTTGAATTATTGATCCTTACGTAAGATGGCACTTTTCTCAATAATTTTTCACGGTAATTCTTATTCGATATTTTATTTTATTGATTGATAATTCTTTGCGTTGATATTTTATATTATTGTTGTTCAATAATTGTCACTGCATTATCTCCATTATCGGATCAATAATTCATATTATTTGAATAATATTATTAGATAACATTATTGGCAATGTCTAGAAAGTTACATCTAAGGAGAGGTTTGGTCACCTAATTGCGGCGCCAATGATGAGAGAGATCCTTATTGAAAGCCCCTCTTTCTGAGGGCTACTTTGGTTATCATAATTGTGATTACGTAATATTATTTGTGAATAATTAATTATTGATTCATATGATAAAGAAATATTTATTTTATGTGGATATAAATGATGGATTTATTTATGTGGTTATTAATGAAGGAATTAATGTTGAGGTGTTTTATCGGTATTTTTTATCGGATTGGAGGTGTTAAAAAAAAATCAAATCGAGGGTTTTGAGATATATTGCGGGGTTATAATTTTTAATCCGAACCGTTGGATTGTGGTAATTTTGGGTATGTTATACATACATAAGTTGAGTATATGTCCACAAATTTTGAGCGAATTAAAAATGCACGAATGATTTGTTGTGAATTTTAAGAGGTGTCGGATTGAAATTAGGTTTATAATTGATTTTGGTGGAAAATTCTAGAATTGAGTGGGCCCCACTTGTGGTTGGTGAAGAAATGTGCTGAATTTTATTTCAAATGTGGTGGGTGGCAATAGTAGCGAGTAAAAGCCATCGGTAGCAGATCAAGTCTGCCTTGACGATTAACATTTTCCTATAAATAGAGGGCTAAGTTAGAATTGAAAATCACACCGAAACAAAGTTTTCTCTTTCTCTCTCTATATTATTGGCGTATTTTGTGAGTATTTAGATACTTTGAGAGTTCTTTGTTCGATCTGAGTTTCATTCGACATCACTTGAGCCTTTCCTTAGAAATCTTGATTCTTTGAGGTAAGGGATGTTATTTTTTTAAGTAATGATATTATTTCTTGATATCATTATCTTTGAAATATTGATCTGAAGTTTTATCAAATTTGGAACTTTTCATGTCGGGGTTACTATTCATGAGTTACTATTCACGAGTTACTATTCATGAGTTACTATTCACGAATTCTTATTCACGAAGTACTTATTAATGATGAAGCGTGAAAATGTTTTTTGTGGAATTTTTATCTTTTAGGTGTCGGATTTACTATTCACGTATCGGCACTATTCATCGAAAAATAAAAATTTCTTCTTTTAAATCAAAATATCTATTTTGGATACTAGCTTTGATTGTATCCATGTTTTGATCATTCTTGAATTTTACACCACTATGATTATTTTTGAGGTATTGTTGGACATGGATAAAACAAAATCACGAATCCTTAATCCTTAATTCTTGTCATTTTGTTTCACTTGGATTCGTTCTTTAAAAATATTTTCATCATCCTCGAGTCTTAAATGATGATATTAGTGAATATCTTTGGCTGTAGTGCAAAAGATGAATGATTTCTGAAGAATATCTTTGGCACTGTGGTGCAAAGATGAGCGGTGTTTAAATGAATATGACCGATGATGAATATCTTTGGCCTTTAGTGCAAAGATGAGCAGTGTTGAGATGAACATGGCCAGATTGATGAATATCTTTGGCTGTAGTGCAAAGATGAATATTTGATTTGAGATGAATATTGATTGATGTTACGGGGATAAAATATTGATGATGGATGATTATTAAATTCATAGATTATAGTAGATTTCATTCTCTGCGTAACTCTTACATGAATTATTATTTCATTCGCGAATATTGATCTGAAACTTGTTGTCTATTGTATTCTATCAGATTTTTCCTGTTGGAGACTAACGATAATTTGTTGTATATTATCTTAGTCATAATATTCTTTCTTGGGCTAGTTGAGCTCACCACTTTTCCTTGATGTTCCATTTTTTCTTCTCGGGAGGCGAGAATGTAAGCGAGTACTAGTCGGGGTATGGAATGAAGGTTCTAGAGAGAGTTGTTTAGTAGTCCTCACCATTTTTGTAAAATAATGTATCAATAAATGTGATGAGGATTTATTTGAGTATAGATATTATGCAGAAGATAATATTTGTATTTAAACTCACGGTATATATTGTTATTTCACACGACATTTGTATTATTGAAGTTGTAGTTTGCTTCTTGTACCATGTATTTGGCGACTCGAAATGGGTGTTGTGTATACCTATTTTGGGGCGTCCACGGTTAATATCGAGCTTAGGGATATGATCTCTGGCGGAGATCGGGAATAAAACTAGGAGGAGAGCAGAGTAAATCCTTCGCTAGTGTGTCCTACCTAAGCTTATTTGTTGGTTGGTCATATTATAGGGTATTATGTGATTTGTTAATTTATTTAATTAACCCTTGTTTTATGATAGTTTTTTTAGAATGGGCTACTGAAGCGTTAACAATGGAGTGAATGAGATCGTGGAGACACCTCTAATATGACCGAGGATAATGTGATGTCGGTGAAGAAGAATTAGAGATATCCATATGGTGAGTGAAGAATTGATAGTTGCACGAGATAATCGTGGAGGTAGCAATTTGAGAGTGAGGAAGAAGAGGAAGAAGAGGTACACGAAGAGAGTTTATTAGAGGTATTTTATGATCGAAATATAGAATTGCAAAATCGTATTCATGAGTTAGAAGAGCAGCGAGCTAAAGAATTGCGAGAGGCGGTCGTGGAGCAAAGGATCTGACGATTCAAGCTTGTGTTACCGTCGTGATGCTTGAGCGAAGCACTCTTTGGTAGAGTATAAGATGATAAAGGCTGGAATACGGTGAAAGAAGAAATAAGCGAGCAGTGAGAATGAGTGATGCATGGGTAAAAATTTACCTGCGGTAGCGTTGATATTATGGAAAGAGATGTCGATCTAAAAAGAAGATTTAACGATGGCGGGAGAGGCGTCGGCGGCAACATCGACACCATCAACAAATTCTAGGGAAGAGAACGATCGCCGGTTAGATGCTTCTGAGATGTGGAGAGGAGGGACGTATAAGGTCAAACTTGTTTAAAAGCCTTCCAAGGTATGCTATATAATTGTGGAAAAGAAGGACATATCGCTCGAGATTATGCGATATCGAAACCGATCCAGCGTGAATGGTGACTTAAAAGGATGTCCCGAAGAAGTCAAAAGTCAGCGGTTCTTGGAAGGCGTTTGTCGTGGCCAGGTCAAAATCTGGCGAGGAACCCGAGCGAAGTTAGCAGGTTAGTTAATTATAAATTCTTGCGAAGTTTATACCTTACTAGAATCTGGGTTCTACCCATTCTTTTATCTCTCTTTGCTTGCAACAGCGTTTGAACTTGACTACGGAGAAATTAGACTTTGACCTATTTATGGAGAATCAGTTAGGAGAAACTTTCATCACATCCTTTGTTTATAAATCTTGCTTGATTCGGGTTGGCCTTTATCCATTACACATTAACCTTATTTACATAGAGATATTTGTTTTTGATGTGATTTTTAAGGTTAACTTTCTCATCATGCAAAATTGATTATTTTTTACGTAAGGTTGTTAGTTTTCATATTCCTAAGCACTTTGTTATTGAATTCAAGCAATCAAACCATTGTAATCAAACATTTTCATATCAAACCATGAA